>WHYT01017926.1:23856-48531 GCA_009806455.1 Tetrax tetrax
TTGCAGATGTAGAGGATTGCAGAGGGGGAAAAAAAAAAAAAAAAAAAAGCTGGAAATAGTCAGTAAGTGTGTTAATGATGTCCCTGAAGAGGAAGTCAGCAGTAATTCCGTTCTCCTCATTCAGAAACTTCTTATTCAAGAGTCAGAGATTCCTGGCAAGGAAGCTGAGATTTTTGGAAGGAAGATGTTGATTTCTGAAGCATGTGGTTTTGATCGGAGTCTAAAGGCTTTAGGCTCTCCTCTTTTGATAGCAGCCTCGTAGCCTGGTGAATACTCTGCCTTTATTTCAAGTGAGATAATTTGAGTTGCTCCTTAAAAGTTCACTTTTGTGTGTATGGAGGAGAGGATATTGTCAGAAGCTTGTTTGTGACTAATAATGCAGTGGAGCCCAGAAATAATAGACAAGCTCATCTGTCAAGTCCAAGATGTTCTGAACAATCAGCCCTGGTTCCCTGAACCAGGGTTTTCTAGTGAGCCTTTGTCACTACAAAATTTGTGCTTGACTTTGGTTTGCATACTGATACTATCATAAAATCTTGACCGTAGTACTATGTTGTGTAGTTACAACCCAGTCATCTTTACAGTCCGGAGAGACCAAATAGTTGGTATTTGTGCAAGGTTTTTGTGTACTGCAGCAAATGTTTAGAGAGCACAAGGTGTTTGAGATTTGTGTGATGTTTGCAATACTTATCTGAATCTGTCTTCTCAAACTGAATGTTTGCCAGACTAGAGCAACTGCCTTTTTGCCAAACATTCCTCAAATTGAATAAATAATCTGTTTTCTTCACTTCATAATCTGTGGGTTTGGTAGATGGTCAAACTTCAGATGCTTCCCAAGAGTAGAAGCAGCAGCTTGCTCTAGTGGTCCATTAATGTTATAGAACAAAAAGTTCTGTAGTTAAAATCTCTGGCAGTTTTATGCTTTTTCTCTGTTTTGAATCTGATATTCCCCATTTTCCAGCCTTTTTGTTATTTATTAATGCTTTATTCCAAAAATCAACTTATTTTCAGTGACTGTGCTTGAGAAGTAAGGATAAGCAAACTTACTTTGTTGACTGTCTTTCTTTGTGAAAGTTCAGAAGCGTTAAAATATCAAGGGATAAGGAGAAGCGTTTCTGGGACAACTTCCCTTGAGTGGTCAAGGTTGCCGTTTTATAGTTATGATTTGGCCGTATCCTGTGGAGAAGACACCAGTCTTGTCACCTTTCCTATTCCTTGCTTGGGTTTTGAACCCACTGTGACAGACAACTCTTTCCCTGTGCTGCCATAGCGTGTTGACTACCATCCACCTCTTAGGAGCATCATTGACATACATCCTGGATCTTTTTTTTTTTTTTTAGCTTCCCTTTTAAAGAGGGCTCAGGGCTTGCTACACAGAAAAAGGAAATTAAGTGCTCTTATTAATCTAATCTCATGACTCTAAACCAAGAGGCAATTTATATTGCAAAGCAGTGATTCTTAAAATTCTTTTATATAAAACACAGCTCTCTTGTGGCAATAAATGCTGCAAGCTGTCAGTAAGGCCAAATGCTTATTATCATTCAGACAAGGATTATGCATATTCTGTATATCTTGCAAAGCGTTATTTATAATGGACATTACTTTTTTGATGTGAGGTCATTTTTCAATACAAATTTTTTTTTCTGTAAAGAAACTGACACACGCAGTGATTGTAGATAAACCAGCACTCCACCACAGTGTGACCATTTTCCCTACTCCCAACCTCCCATATTTCTGTTTTAATAGCCTATAGCAATTGAACTGTTCTTCGCTTTGCACGTCATTTACTTTATGCAGTGAATCGCTCAGAGCAATAAAACTTAAAAGTAATGAGCCATTCAGATGATTTTTACTAAAATTAAAACTTCAATACTGTGCTGCTTGGTTTCTTGTGATAGCAAGTTGAATGCTTCCTGGTGAGAACAATAATCTTAAGAACAGAGCATTAAAAGAAGTTAAAAACTTCAGATATGCATGCAGATGCTAAAGCAACGTATCACCCTTCTTCACACCTAGGAAAAAGTGGCTGGCTTGCTTAAGGACAAGGAGAGAACTCCCTCAGCCTTACACTGAAAAATGAACTCTCTTGTGTTTTCTGGCTAGTTCACTCATACAGAGCCTGCTTTTCCTGCCTTTGAAAGTCTGCTTATTAATCAGACATTTCAAACCCAAGGGATGAAACATAAGACAGGAGATTGGCTTAGTAATTATGCAGTTGGAACTCTTTATTGCTCCACAGAGCTGGAATTTGAGAGAGCATTCATGTTACACTGCAGGCATCAGGGCTTGCAACTACACTGAATAGAAGATGAAAGTTCACATTTTCATTTGTCTGTACTGTTGAGTTTCAAGTAATGTGCCCAGCACAAAACTTCTAGTTGAGAGAACTTAGAACGTTCTACAGCTTCAGACAAGCAAGTGTGTATTGGTATGTGAGCAATTCAGTGTGTTGAGTGTCAGATACTGAGTCCAGTGTTATTTTCATAATAGCATAAGGGAGTTGTAATACCAGTGTGTAGCATTTTCTGTGAGCTTTTTTGCGCAAGGTAGGTTGACTTTTTTTAATACTTAGTGTTTTATGTGTGCATTTATTCCAAAACTGTATTCCAATGAGCAATGAAAATAAAACCATCTTATTTTCATTTGTGGAAGAGATTATTTGACTGCCTCGGATGCTAGGGATATATCTCAATGATCAAAAGCCTGTTCCTGTTGTGTATCCTGACCTGTATGCTGGAACTTTGAGTTCTTTTTACAGAAGTTGTAATAATAATCCTGCAGTTGCATTAAAGGCAAAGTTAAGTCCTGGAAAGAGGAGGACTTTTTTCCGGTAGTATTGTTGGCTTATTAGTTCTTTGTCCCCATTGGTAGGCTTTGCAAACTGCCAAGCCCCAGTTTTGTATTTGTGGAGTTGTAAAGAGCGTTCTTGGTTCTTAATTTAATCTCGTTCTGACATCGGCTATAACCCAGGTATAGGAGGTATATAACACTTGTCTGAAGACCCAAAAGGGTAAAGTGCAAATAGATCATCTCTCTCATCCTGAAAATAGGCAAATCACTAGACCTAGAAATGTGAAGGAATGAGTCTCTTTCTAGTGGTTAAGAGATCAGAGGACAGGTAATTTTATTTGTTTATTGCATAAACATGGTACTCTGAAATAAGTGCAATATGAACCATGCCCTAGTGATGCAAACAAACATGAACAAGCTTAGCATTACTAATCTCAGTGATTTCAGTGGCATGTACTAAATATTTCAGTGTGTTTGGGACATTTGGACCTTTTGATAGCTTTAACATCACTAGGGAAGCCTGACCCTGTCATTTCTCTTCAGAAAGTTTGAAATTGGAATAGCTGATATAATATGTTGCCGTCGTCAACACTTACTTTTAAGATGTTGTGGATACCTGTGATCAAAGAGCAAACAATTTTTGTTTGTTTGAATATATTATATTTGTGAGAAAAGTAGCTTTTGTGTTATCTTATTAAGTTGGAGTTTGTTCCACTGCTGAGTGATATATGAAATATACCTGTGTTTTGATAAATTTGTCAGAGCAATCTAGTTTCTTTCCTTTCAGATGTGACTGCAAACAAATGTGTAAAGCCAAATCTTAAATGTTTAATTTCTCATAAAATCTTTCCAATTTTGTAAAATCAGCTTTATTTTATTAGCTATAATGCAGGTCTCGAGAATTTGCAATGGTATGAATCTGTTGATAGAGCGTTTTAAAAGGGAACAGGAGGTGGCTATCTAGCATTACAATTTTAGGAAACGTGCTAGCACCACTCTGGAGTAGAAAGCAATAGCACAGAGGAAGTGTAGTAAGTTATTCTGTATGGTTTCATTAAATAATCCTCAGGTGATTTTGTGATTGCTGGATATCTATAATTGATGAAGACTTCCAAATGACTTTAAAGGGTTGATTTAATCTTTCATGTGCAGAAAGGAGAGATTTTGAAATGTTGAATTTCTTCCTGTTACAGTAACTTGCATGCTGAGATTATCATGTACTGTATGTAGATTTATTGACCTCTGCTGATCTCCTTGTAAAGAATGGGAAAAAAATATCTTCAGAATCAGGGCTGTATTTGCAAAGCTAATGCAAAGAATGAAATAGCATGAGGGTTAAAGAAATTACAGTGAAATACAGATACAATGCCCAGCAGCTAGTTGTCTTATAAGCTGAGTAACAGACAGTTCTTTGAAATCATCAGCAGCTGGCTGATGGCTAAAGCCTACTTTTTTTTGTAAGATAAATTACTTTTTCTTTTTTTCTAGGAAGTATTGGTGTTTCTTGATACTGTTCAGTTAGGGGAAGCATTAATACAGCACCACACTTCATGGTACTTACATGTATTCACATGTATTCCAACTTTGGGACATCAATACTGTGTTGGAAATTTAAGAGCCATAGATTTAGCAGAACAGATTGCAAAAAAACTGAGGTAGTTCAGTTTAAGGTAAGGTTGAGTAAGTTGGAGTCAGTATTTATTAAAAACAAGTTTGAAATGCTTTTTAAATAAATGCATACCTGTCTTTAATATTGTTGTGGTGATACAAGTGCAGACCTAAACCACAGAATTCATTTTATATCCTTGTAGAGATGATACAGTGCTTGATTTATTAGTAGCAACATATTTATGTTGATTTTTAAAATAATTTTGTGGTTTTTTTGACTGTTTAGCTGTGTGACACAGAAGGATAGATGTACACAGAAAGATGGGCATGTCAGCTGGAGAAATCAACAATGTGATGTGCTTGGCAATGTGAGACACTGTCACTAGTACCTTTTAAAACACTAGGCTGGAGTCTTTGGGCTTTATGTTCAAATCCAGATCACATAAACAGCATTCAAAGTGTTACTGTGTGAGGATGACTTGGCAGGCTTTGTGAAGTGGTGATGACTGGGTACACTACCCTTTGGGAAAGTATCCACGGCTCGGGAATCATAACCGTGACAGAGCTTTATTAGAACTCTAAAAAAAAAACAACCACCAAACAAAACAAAGCCAAATGAACCAAACAAAAAAAAAAAAAACCAACAACCCTACCACACCCAAACTGAACGAACAATAAAACAACAAACTGCTTTAAGTTAGTAGAGCCTCCTGGTTTTGCATCTGCTCAGTGCTGTGTACCTGCCCAGCTGGTGATCGCGATTATGACTGAACGTGATGTGCTAAGCCAGGGTCTTGCAGTCTATTCCACTGCAAAGGGCAGAAGGGAGTTGTTCTGGCAGTTCCAGTGAAAATGTGTGTGAAGAGCTATATGGCAGATAAAGCAATACCAAGTGCCATTCCCTTCATCTGTAGCTGCAACTCATGCGCGTAGCAGAATTTATTATGCTTGTGACAAGCAAGCAGGGCCAGGTCCGGAGGAGAGGGGGTAGAATCTGGGTATAATCTCACTGAATGCTAGTGCTGTCTGCATTGGTTGGTGTCTGCTTTGTGTTCCTTCTGTAATTTCTGAATGATAACTAAAGTCAGGGCTACAAAAGTGGGATATAGCTAATGGCAACAAGATAGGTGAGTACCTAATGCTAGGGAGGTGAGGACATTCAGGCAAAGAAATCATTGCATGAATATGGATGAATACCTGTGTGCTCTGAACCACACATTCTTGGTGCTTTTTCTTCTTCATGGACTAGCATACACTACTCCCCATTAAGAAAGAGAGCATGAAGGAATCCTGCAACAGGTATCACAGCAGGTGTATAATAAATGAAATAAGCTTACCTCAAAAAAGTGTGACAGACTTAAATCCTAAACTGAATACCAAAACTTGACTTTAGGGAACCCAACTGGAAAGAACCCAGGCTTTTGGGGCCATGGTAATAACACTTCACTTACTCTGTGCCTCTTGGATGATTGCATTGTGGTAGGAAATGTTGCAAGAGTTCCCACCTGAAGATCACAGCCTGTTGTAAATGGGTTTATGAGCCCACAATGCATTTCCCATATGGCAGCGGGGTGTGAACGCAGATACGAAACCAGAGTGCTGTGGCCAGCAAAGGAGAGGCGGGAAGAGCAAGAGGGACAGCTGTACATCTGCATCAGTGTACAGAGACGGGAACTGATCCATGGGAACCTTAAACTGGAGGCTGTCTGCAGCTGTACAGGGATTCAGCAACAGTTTGTCCTTTGTCCCTTGGCCCTGCTGGCCATTTTCACACAGTATTCTCTCATCTGTAGTGTGTGCAGCAGGTTCCCCTCACCCTCTTTAAAATTTTAAGGTAGTTAATTTAAATATTTTCATGGGGAGTTATTGAGGAGCTAGGAGAGTATGAAGACACTCTCAATGAGACCAAAGAATTGCTTCAGGCAGGAAGCTATGGCAGGTACTTTTGTTTCTTCCAGGTTTTTCTTAAAACTATTAGATGTCTTAATCAAAATCATCTTTGCTAAATACTAGAAAGCTTGGTAACAACTATGAATTGAAAAATATTAAAGAAGATACTATTAAAAATAATTCCAACTTTGCAGTACAAAGGTAGCCTTAGAGGAAGCATGTCTATAGAAAGCCTTGAATTTCATCTCTAGTGACTCTTTGAAGAATTGTGGTTTATGTAGAGTAATGCACTCAGGTGAGGTATCTAAACAACCCAACGTGGTATAAAATTTTACTTGAATTGTGTGCAGCAATTTTGTGTAAAAATTGTGTTTCACAAATGTCTGTCATGCATGTAGAAATGACATGAGCTAAAAGCAGTGACAGAGTATTCCCAGGGTCCTGAAACACCAACATAATCCAGCGTCTGTTTAAACTGTGAGTATTTCGATTAGTTTCCAAGAGATAATTTGCATTCTTATAGTTAAGTACAAGCTTAAAGACTTTGACGTAATTAAAGCTAAAATTAAGAGAAATCAGTCTGTCCCAGTACAGTTCATTACTCTGCAAACTTTCTCTTTTTCCTTTAAATGATGCATTGTGAGCTGTGACGCTGCTTATTTGTGGGAGACTTAAGTACTTACAGTAGCTGAATAGGAGATGTTTGTATACATATGGGTTTGATAAATGGGCATGAATAAACAAGCATTATTCCAAAGTATCTGTTGGTCATAATATTTTTCTGTGAGACTTAAACCATAATATGACTTAAGTTCAAACATTCAAGGGATTCCCAGAAAAACAAACATTATTTCCTCTCCCAAATCTTCTCATCAGTGTTGTTTTCCAACACAGCAGATGTTTAACAAGAATGACCTAAAGTGTTGTTCTTCACTAGTAATGCTTTGCAAACAGCAAGGACCACTTACAGACGTTGTGTTAACCATTTAACTGAGTACAAATCAACAAATGGGAATGCGTCTAGTACCCGCGGTGTTTTATTACAATTCAGCCTTTCAGAAAGACTTCTCTAGGGATATTACGTGCTTTTTAATAGTATGCAAGAGAATTTCAGATAAGAGGAGGCCTGAAAACAGCGTATGCTTGGTTTCAGGCTGTTGTTTATTTCTACGCTAAGCCAGTAGCGGCCACGAAGGGAGTGGTTCTTTGCTTCATATGCCCAGGCTGCTGGTTCTTGTCACCGTGGTGCCTCCTTCATTGTGCTTGCACAGGTATCGTGGACCTGTTACTAAACTGGCAAAACAAATGCTTGTTTTTAAGCCACATCAGGACCTTGATAGTGTTTGCACTGCAGTTTTGCAGCAGCTATGGCCTTGGCTATGGCCACAGGGAAACAAAGAAGTATGGTGAAGCCCTGGTGTAGATGCACAGTGCCCACAGTGCCCTGTGAGTCCATTGC
This sequence comes from Tetrax tetrax, assembly GCA_009806455.1. NCBI lineage: Eukaryota > Metazoa > Chordata > Aves > Otidiformes > Otididae > Tetrax > Tetrax tetrax. The sequence goes on from WHYT01017926.1 coordinate 31,604, forward strand.
CAGGAGCTGACTCAACTCCAAGCACAGAAGATTCATTGATGCACTGAGCGTTCCCTCAGAAGACTGAGGTACAACGGCTGGTGTATCTTGAATTCACGCTATAGCACACTGCCTGTAAATTCTTGTCCACAGACAAAGCCTTAAACTGCTGAGGTAGAATAGTTTAAACTTATTTCTCTAATTAGTTTTCTAAGATTTGTTTGAGTTTCAGATTTGACTTACATGAGTTTTCCTAAGAAGGATTGCACACAAAATCTTCATGTGTCTATAATAAAACACAAACCAGGAGCCTCATTAACATTAGTGCTCTGATCACAAGGCGGATTCTCATGTAAAGCTGACATCCAACAGCCTATGCTTAATTTGGTGCTAGCATTCTTTCCTGAAACACTCAATGTGATAAAAATCCTACCAAGAAGGCTGGTAGGATTTGCAGTGTGTGGTCTTCAGAAATTTCCTAAATACATACAATGATTTTGAAAATTTCTTAGATGTCAAAACTTATCTTAAAAATACATTTTAATTAAATCATGATGGTCTAGTCTAAAAATATATTCAATGACACTTTCATCAGTTTTATAAAATGCCCTTGCTCAGCTTCGTCACATCTTCTCTTCTCTTTTTTTTTTTTCCTGTTTTCCCCTTCTTAAATACGTTATCGCAGAGGCGCTATCACGGGACATTCTGCTCCCAAACGGCTCGGCCTTGGCCAGCAGTGTGTCCGCCCTAGGCCCGGCCGAGTCCACTGAACAAAGGGGAGCAACTTCTAGCAGTTTCCTACAGAAGCTGCCACCTTAGGCCCCCCTCACTAAGCAAAACCACAACACTATACTTTTATCCTAGTTACTGCATATTCTTATGAAACATACAAACTGTTGTGTGCAGAGGTGAACAAAATACCTGCTTTTTTAATGCTTTCAGGATCAGGGCCTCAGTTCTGAATATTGCTAGGTTTGGCTATCCCAGGTGGTAAAAGGATAACTTGATAACCCAGATAGAACAGATTATTCAAAACACATGTATTAGGTTGTGAGAACATCCAGTGAGGATGTAATGGAGAGAAGAAAGGTCAGTGACACCATTGCCTGCAGTTCAGAGATCTCTCAGCTTGCACTGACCTGATGGAGTAAGTCTGGCAGCACGGCGACAAAATAAATGCAGCTGTATTGCTTCCAGACATGAGCTGTCTCACGCGGAGTTAACTTGGGTGTCAGTGTACTTCTGGCATGATGAAGCTGCGACCTTGAAAAGAGACCAAAGGATGATTGAAGGCCATTTTTTTTTCCATCTGTAGAAGCTTTAAAGCTTTATAGAGGTACCTCATCAACAGCAGCGGGGTGAAATATGTTACTTCTGTGTAATGGTTAATCTTGATTTGCCAGACCATCAGTTTTCTAATTAGTTTTTGCAAAACTTCAAAATAATTTAAAGCAATAATTTAAAATTACGTAAGTGTCTGTTGATTGAATGCAGCATTTTAAGTCACTTAACATTAAGTATTCTATTCAGACTAGGGCGCGCAGTCACTTGAACTGCAGCATTTGGTTTGCAAAGTGCGTTGATTCATGTAGAGCACATTACATTCTCCTTTCCAGCCATCCTGCAACGCAGGGAGTGTGCGCACGGGCAGTGCGGGATGGAAGCCCGCAGTTGTTTTGTGGAGGAAGCGTAGAGCCGTAGCTTCCAAAATGTGGTATCCGCTGTAGTCATCAGTGCATATTGTTATGCAGAACCACCATTGCTTCTTTAATCTAGAAGATTTTTTGAGTCATGACTTCTAAATACCTTTTTTTTTTGGTTGTTGTTGTTGACAAATACCTGTATTTTCCAACTTTATGGCCTTGCTGACAAGAGTTCATTTTAGACCTTTGTTTTTGCAGTGCATGCCTGCCAAGGATATGTTGTGTATGCATGGATTAAATTTAGTGCTGTCTTCCTTATTACCCCTTAGTAAGAAAACATCTTCTGGTCTTGGCAATTGCTACTGCTGTCCTGTGTTTCTATCCTCTTCTCTTCTGCTTCCATATCTGTGTGAATCTCCTTCGTTGTTTTCCCTACTATTTCAGTCCTTGTGACAACTCCCGCTCTCAAGCTGTACAGCATCAGTCCACGGTCCTGAGTGTTAAAAAGATAGCTGGGTTAATGATTCCCAAACTGTCCGGCTGACTGTCACGGGCTTCAATACTACTGCTGCAGACCATGGAAAGCAGCGTAAAATTCTCATGTTCAAGCCTTTGTGTCAGACTGCATGTAGATTTGCTAGTTTTGTGCTCTTCACAGCATTTGCAGGATTGTCCTTTATTGCCATGAAGGGTGGAAATTATCTAGAAATGGGTAGATATTGGAAAACTAGGATTATGGGACACAAGACATAGCCATGGGAAGCGTATTCATCTGGAAGTTACAGAGTTAAGCAGACATGGATTTTGATGAATTGTCAAAAATCACACAGCTGAGATAATTATGGAATTCATGTCTTTAACCAATGCATGTCTCATTATTTCTGTTAACTATATTATTTGGTGTGAAGTCTTTGCCCTCAGCCTACCTGGCACATCCTGTGAACTTGCTGCATCATTTGAGCCTCTTTTCAGACACCTGTCAGCAGAGCTTCGTATCCTGGTAACATTCCTGGCTGAAAAAAAATGAACACCATTTCATCACACTGGTTTTCAGTGTGGTCTGAATAAATATTTGATATTGGTGATACAGCTAAATGAGGCTGCAAACTAACGTGCCTGGTATCACGTTATCAATTGTAATAATGTGACCAGTATTGTAGTGAGGAGCCTGAAAAGAGCAGTGTGTCACAGCACGAGAAGATCACGTAGCTGCTCACACCATGAGAGATCACGGCGTGCTGTGGGTACGTAGCCTACAGGGACATTCTTTCAAACAGACCATCTGCTGTGTTTGGTAAATTGTGGGTTCTGGCAATGTCCTGGCATTTAAGGGAAAAAAAAAAAAAAACAAAAAACAAAACACCAAACCCAAGACACAGTGCACAGTGAGGGAAACAATGTTGAATTTGGTAATTTTGTAATCAGCATTGAGGTGTACTGATGAGCAGTGTGAATCAAGTCCAGAGGTTCCCGGGTTTAAAGAGGCAGGTGGTAAGAAAGGGGATGTCCCCACAAAGTACCTAGCTGTTTTGTACCGGCCTGATGGTGCTTCTGGCCAGCAAGCAGACCCTCACCTGGTGCAAATCAGCCGTGCACCATGGAAATCAATGCTGCCATGCAGATTTGCTACCATCTGCACCCAAGCTCTAAAGGTACATTCAAATTTTGTCTTGTTTAATTATAGAGAGAAGAGATGAGATTATGGGTCATAGAAAGGTTTTATCTTTGCCCAAGGTGCATATGAATTAATTGTGTTATTGATGTAATCAGTTTAATTAGGAGAATTGATTTGTTTGTATTATACTTTAGAAACAGTACAAATGAAAAATATTTTTTAAATGGACATGCTTCCAATATGTTTTGTTTAACTGTTTCATCTTTTAAAATCTCCCCTTTTCAATCTAAGAACTACTACTTTTCTGTCCTTAAAACTTTAATTAACAACCTGCCTTAAGTGTGTGTTGAATTGGGATCTTTATTACTATTTATGTTGCTCTTTCAGTTTAAACCCTTAGGAAATCCAAGTTGCATTTTTAACCCTTTTCCAAGGCTGTCAACATACAGTTCTCTAGACACTTGCAAATGAAACGTTTTTATTAAGTAACTTATAACAAATGTTGTAGAACCCTCTAGGTCATTTGTTAAAGATTTGCTGTGCTTCTTGGTGGTGGTGGGAAAGAACAATACAATGCTGAGAAATGTTGGAGGAGGAAATTAAAAGTTTATTGTTTTATGTGGATCTGTTGGAAATGGGTCATGTTGAGGTCTAAGATGTACTTGAAAATACTTTGTGAAGCACTCGTGCCATGACAATTTTTTTTTATAATGAGTGCTTCTTTTAATTTTTCTCCCCATTAACGAGTATATTATCTTTAGACAGATAAACTATATTAACACAATACTAAGATTGCATAGATAAAATCTGATAAACATAAGAAATACATTAATTTGGCAGTACTTCATGTCATCTATGCTGGATGATACCAGCTTTTACAACATGAACATGCTTTACCTTAGATCTTCACGTTCCTGTTGCTTACCTGGTACTGAATGGATGTACATAGCCCTCATCTCATTGCTACCGAGGATGCTGTTCTGGCGTGATCAATCTATTTAGGTACTTGTTTTTCATATTGATGTAGAATTGATCCTTCAGGAGAAATCTGCTGGATGCACTGTTAGGAAATATTAATCTAAAAAAGGAACAAGCAGAAGTGAACTCTTCTTCTATAGTAGAACTTTTCTTAAGGTGTAACTGGTTTTATAAAGGTGGCAGTCCTACAGCCTGTGTGCTCATACCCTAGTCCGGAGGAGCGGTGGGGGTTCAGGCGGCTCAGGTAGCTGGAGGGCAGTAGTGGCTGCGGCAGGGTAATTGCTGTGGCTGGCTACATCACTCCGAGCTGGGTAATTTGGGATTGAACCATATGCTGAGGGAATGTATAGTCCTTGAGTTTAGGTATTATATTTCTGGATTATGGCCATGGGAGTTTAGGATAGTTGACCCTGCTTTAATGATGCTACCAAAAAAGACACAGACAGACAAGCAGTTGTTCTAATTGGGTCTGGTGCTCCCATGTTAATTTACTGAGGGCAAGATTCTGTGAAAGGCAAAGTCTGTATGGGATTAATTATCAAATGTGAAGGTTTTTTTTTTTAAAAGGGCCTAAGGGGATTAAGTGCCTAGTTCCATTAGACAACTTTAATCCCAACTGAAAAGCCTAGACATTTCTCTTTTCTTAAAGACTTTTAATTCAATTGCAAAATAGCACGTATTCAAATAGTTTGCAGTCTCATTTTCCTTGGCACTCCCTTCATAGACAAGCCCTTCAAGTTTGTTCTAATCAATACAACTAGGTTGATAGCAATAAATAGAACACCTTTGCTATTGCATGCGTTTCTGCAACTGAAAGCAAGAGAGAAGCGTGCTAGTTAATGAAATAAATGGTGATAAGCCTCCTCCAAACAGGGAGAATGGAATGATAAGGTCAGGATGAAATGTATGAATTTCATTCACTAATGCTCACTGTGTTCTTAGACTGGTTATCATACTCCAGTGGACACCAAAGGAGTAGACAAGTCAACGCAGGTAGCATGGATGGCATTCTCTTTTCAGTCATCCTCACCTTTGTAAACTATTGCCCTTTCCAACTCCAGCTTAATTTTCTAAGAAGGATAAATTACATTACTGGATTTGTCACATATACCTTTTGTGAATTTGTGACACGCTTTCATCCAGCATTGTTATGAAAAAGAGAAAATATGATGTGGGTCTGGTTAAAGAAATGTTGCTGAGGAGTTACCTGCAGTGTATATGGCTTGTTTTAGGTACTGCAGATGGGAGGGAGGTCCTGTTCTACCTCATGGGTTTTGAGGGGTTAAAGACCTCCTGGAACTGGAGAAACCATATGGTCTGAAGAGTTTCCCAGCAAATAACCGTAGGTGATGTGAGGATGCCTACTGTACCATTAAAAAAAAAAATAAAAAAAATCTATTAGTCGTAGTTTATCTACCTTTCTCAGATATGTTTTGATGCAAAATTAAACAAGCATATGTTTCCAGTCTCTGTAACACAAGAGTAATTTTTGTTTTCATAGTGAAGTTTTACCACTATTCAATGAAGACCAAAGGGAAAATGAGTGTTCTGTGCTGAAGAATTACCTTCTATGAAACATTTTGTTTACTCACTCAATGACTTACTAGTTTCATTAGAAAATGCCAAAACTGTGGAAAGACTTTTCTTAAGTAATTTAATACAGATTGCAAAGGAAAAATAAAAACATGGAATACTCAAACACTATATACATCCAATTGGATTAGTCCAGTTAATCCAATAGTGATTAGAAAAGATTATACATTTGTTTATAGCCTTTCAAGGATTAACCTGGCTGGTTGAGGTTGATCAACTTAGACGTCATTCTTCTAATTGGTCCTTTAGTTACATAACAGATGGCAAATATTCACCTTAATTGGAACATAGCCTTTTATTTACCATTTTAAAGTATGGCAGCTGAACTTCCTCTTTAACCGAACACTGTGAAACTTATAGAAGGTGTGCAATTTTTGTATATTAGTGAAGTGTTTTTCTACTTTCATAAGGATTTATTTACTTTTGTGGTATATGCTTCAGTATTACTTTCCTTTTCTTTCTTTTTCTTTCATGGGAAATATTTGGTTTCTCTTAAGCCCAAAGTGCTTCAAAATTTGTTTCTATCTGATTAAACAAATTAATTAAGCAAGTTAAAAAGAATGTTTTCTCTCTGTCACAAACCAGTGTGGTAGACATGGGGAAGAGCACTTGATGTGAATGTCCATGGGCCTACCAGGAGAATCAAATTTATGGTTTTACTTGTGGTTGTTATTGTCACTTGCCATGAAGTGAATTTGTGACAAGCGTTCTTCCTTGTCAGGCTATGCTTGAGCAGCCAAATCCTGGTATCAGGCTGGCCTCTGCTTTTCTTAGGGGCTGCAGTTTGGTACCCTGTTCTTCCCTTCCCTGGATCCCTTGATTTCTGAGTGGGCTTCCTCTACCAGATTCTTGGCATGGTGGAGCCCTGAGTTTCTCTGACTTCTCACTCTCTTGTCCTGTGTGTGATGTGCAGCCCTTGTCTTTGTTCCTGATTTCATCATTGCTCCAGACTTCAGGTGTGGCATCTCAGGTAACAAATTCCTGGAAATGTCCTTCATGTTACGTCAGAAGCTGTGAAAGTTAACTGACCAATTTTTTTTTTTTTTTTTTTTTTTTAATTTTTTTTTTTTTTTTAACATGTGCTTGTTTCTTTATATCTGTAGGATCATTAAAAATTTGCAAAGATTTGGTAGCTTGCTTTGATGTACTGCTTGTAGTTTTGCAAAGGTGATTTTTCTAATGGGATTTTCATCATAGCAGCCTAAAAAAAAGTCCAAAATAAAAAATATAGTCTACATTTATATGCCTATTCAACAGCAAGTAACTACTAGTAGTACCAATAAGCATTGTGTGCATACAGGGCCCAATTTTTATTTTCATGACAGTGTATTGACATCCAGGGGCCAATTCCTTAAGTCGTAAATTTGTTTTTACTTAACCTTTATTCACAGAAGCTTGACTAATTTCATTTGGGAATGAATGAGTAGCTATGCATTAAGTAAAAACTGGCTGAGCACCACTGGGATTAAACCACTGGGATTAGTAGAGGCTTGTAAATGGCAGTTGTGTCTCATTAACTTGGTAATTTTAAAGCTTTTCTCACTTCTGACAATTCTCTGGTGCAGGTGAAGGTTTTTGAATACTGAATGTTCTGATAATAGACTTTTTCTTGTTTAAGCTTTTGGACTCCTGAAACTGGATCATCAATTCTGCTTTCTTCCCTTCCTTCCACTTTTCTGTAGATCTCTGTAAACTGCTGCTGTAGACAGATGTCTGGAGAGTTTTTATTTGGGCTGTTGTCAGAGGTGGAAATCGCATTGCGTTCTTGGAACATGGTTTCTCTGCAGGAATACTCACCTGCCTCCTGTGTCTCAGATTTTCTATGAGAGGACGGAGGACAGGATGGGGACAACAGTTGAATACAGTGTTTGCTGCTGGTGAAATCTGACCGCTGCATCACTAGGGTAATTTGTACAGAGAGATACTTATTGAGAATTTTTAAAATTATTCCTATTTGCAGCTAAAATTTGTGAATTTGGATGGTTAGAGCTGGGTGAATTAAAAGCACACATCACATAACCAGAGTGCATCATCCTGTCTGTGGCCTTGTGGTCGTTACGAGAAAAGCTTAGAGAGGCTTGGAGCTTCAGCCAGGCGATGAGCAAGCTCCGCAGCGCGGTCAGTCCCGCTGCAGTCACCTCCAGCTGCATAGGGTCCCTGAATTACGGGCGGCTGTCCCTCGCCGGTGACACAGTGAGCAGGCAAATAGCATCCTTGTATTTGGGAAGCATTTGTGGTATTTGGATGGCAGGCTTCATGGAGAGGAAAAAGTCATTTCCAGAAATAGGGAATTGTAGGAGGAGTGATAAATTGTATATTAAGGGTTTTTTTTGTGAAAATATTTGTTCAATTAGCAGTGGTGGTTGAATCAAAATGTGAAAGTTTTGTTTTCTGCTTAAGATGTTAATAAGCATAAGTGTTTGTAAAGCCAAAATAAGTTCTGTTGAAAGCTTACAAAATGTTTGGAGCTTTAATTTTCACTGAGGAGGCACAACATGTTAGTGAGAAATTAAAATAAACAAAAGCCAACACCAACCACTCAGTTTTTTGAGGAGAGAAAAAAAAATTAGCTGGGATTTTAAAAGTGGCTCAGTATCACTGGGGGAAGGGGGGGCAGTGCAGTAGGGGGTAGCTGAAGCTTTTTCCAGCTCCTGGTTCATCAGCTAAGATAAAGTACAAGATTTGTGTAGTGACTTTTTCTTTGATTTCAATTTTTCATTCTTTGTTTTCCTTCCTACTTGCATCTCAAGTGCTGAGGAGGAAATTAAATTCTGGAATTGAAGTAATAACTGAACAAGACTGCATTTGTACAGGAGAGACTATATGACCATAGGGAAAAGAACCCCTGATGAAAAGATGCTGTTTCTAGAGGGTTTTTTTTGGGATACCTATGATGAATCTTTCATTTTTCACGTTTTGTTTTACTCTCTGTTATTCTTTTGTGGCAGCAGGTTAATTGCTAGCCTGTCAGTAGAAAAATATCTCACCTGTCAGGAAGCCGGTGGTAGGGGAATAAGGCTGCAGGAAAAATAAACCTCAGAGTAGTGTTCCATATATATTTATATAGAGTAGCTGATTCTGATGAAATTACACCAGGTTTGCAAGCATTTAGGGAGAAACTGACCTCAGGTTTTATATCTTAAGTGTATGCTGTGTGAGCCCAAATCATGGAAGTACTCACAAACACGTTAAGTTGTGTGCATGTGGGTAGTCCCTTTGGGTTCAGTAAGGCTAACTAAGTTAAGATCGCTTCATTTCTTAAGCAGTTCTTAATGGCTTACTTTCTTAATTGCTTAATTAAGATTGCTTTTTTATGTTACAGGTTAGGACTGTGTAATATAGGAGTTTGTTTACAATAAGTAAACATCGTTAACTCATCGGTTGTTCATTAACTTTGTGTGTAAGACCAACAGTCGACACAGACCAGAAGGGATTTTGCTACAGAGTAGAGGGAGGCTTGGGCCTCAGCACAGCTTGGATGAAAAAGATGTGTTTTACCCAGACTTTAAAGAAATGGAAGATCTGTTGACGTCAAGGTATAACTATATATCAAAGGAAAGACGGGAAGATGATGAAACTTTGTAGTTAATAATAAGATTGTGTATGACTGTGATGTGGAAACACTTCTGCAGGCAAAAGGTGTGGCATTCTGCCATACTAACAGGAGTCTTTGGAAATGCCTCACCACATGGTTTTGGTGTATCTGCTTGACTTTGGATAATGTGAAAGGGTCTGTGACCTTGTTCCTATGTAAGACTATGCTCTTTCAAGAGGCAAATAGATTATGATTGTAGATTATACTTATTCCATTATGATGCTTACTTTTCTTTAAGCATCTTCTATGTAGTAGTTCATATCTTGCTGCTGTTTCCTTGTTCTTGAAAAAAGCTCTTTTGATATCAGCAGCAAAAAAATAATTTGTTTTATCAGGTTTTTTTATTGTTCTCAATCCCTGATGTTTTCTGAAAGGTCAAAAATTTCAAACTCATGTTAAAAAGCTTATTTTAGCAAACTTCCTCCACACTGTTCTATAGTGTGCTGGTGCTATTTTAGGAGTGTACATGAGGGAAAGCTGTATTAATCCCAGTGCTACTGCCTTAGTTTTATGGTATTGTCAGAGAAGATGGGTTTAGTTCTGTGTTTTTGGATGAACAGTTCAAGGAATGCCTCAGGAAAAAGAAATATTATTAGAATCCTTAAAGACACTGCCATCTTTTATGCTCAAAGCCAGTTTTGATTTCTTATCAATTCCTGACAATTATGTTTGGATGCTGAGGCTGAACTCTAAACTAACACTTCTGTCCTTCTGTGTGTGGAAACAAATGTCCTGTTCCTGGAGACCTGAATGTTTTGGGAGATGCCACTTATTAGGAATGTCCAGGCTAGTTGCAGAGCAATGACTACAGAAGCATCTAATGCGTCTTGAGAGTTTTAGCCCTTTCGCTCAGCAGAGCAGCACCAAGTGCAGTGTTTCCTGCAAGCGCTGGATTATTGCACGCAGCATGGCTATACAGCATGCTGCACGTCTGTACAGGCTCTGAGTTGCAATACATCTGTGCTTCTCAGCAACTGAAGGAAAGCCTGCTAGGTCTACCAGATGTGTGGACAGATCTGATTAATAGAGTTAAGAAAGCTGTTCCCAAATGTGACCGTGCAACAGAGATGAAAGACATTCCGTAGAATAAGGAGATAGGGAGTTAGAGTGGGAAAGAGCATGATGAATGGTCTGGAAGAGGAGAAGAGATTAATTCATAGAGGCTGAAGGAGGCAGATCCATGGATAACTGAAGATGTGGGAGGCATGATGTATGGCAATGTACTTTTGCCATTAATCTATGGATAAGGTGTTTATTGATTGAGGAGCACCCCTGAAACCACGCAGTGGAGCATCTCATTGCGGGTCAAATTTTTGGAGTTGGAGAAGGACTTTACTCAGAGCTTCTCCACTAAAAAGAATAGGATGATTCTTGTAGCAAGGGAATCAGTCTGTAATTACTTTTTGCTTTGTTTTGTCAGATTAATTGAAATGAGAAACAAGTCCCAGATAGGCTCAGACGTACACCAGCATTTCAGGAAGTAAAAAGTTTTTTTTAAGTTTTATTTGTCACTTGTATGCAAACTTCTAGAATCTCAATTGTAAATCTTGCCTAAAAATGTTAATAAGCAGCATTTCCAAAGATGCTACAGTCTGCTGAGCATAGGACTCTCCAAAAGTTTTGCTGTTGCACTCTTGCACAAATACACGTAGCTAAAACAACCCACTGCTTATCCATGTGAGACACACACTGACTTTTTAGATGCCACTACATTTGACTCAGAGATCCTAATATAACTTGTCTACCTTAATTGCTTCAGTTAGCTGAAGACTGGGTCTGGTTTATGTAGACTTGAATTTAAATGTGCAAATTGTCTCATACTCACAGTAGAGTTTTACAGTTGAGGTTCAGCCTAGATTATATAGAGACTGGAAAATATAATGACCAATGTGCTTGGGATCCTCTCTTGATTATGAGAACAACGTGAACACTGTTTTAAATATATTACTGTGATTAAGTAAAGAAACTGAAATCTTAGTTTAGGTATAGTGGCTACTTAAGCACACCACAATCTGTCACTGCAAATAGGAATAGCACCATGCGAGAAAAGGAGCAGAAAGGCAAAAGTGAATCCATATGCTTAAACACAAAGTTCAGGAGGTTATTTGAGCAAAAGAAATAGCTGTCAGAAACTGGAAATCCAACACTAGTGAATCCTAGAGACAGAGGCATAGTCCAGAGTGGGCAGTGTGAGAAGGAAACTGAAGAGTCTGAAATGGAATTTGAAGAGCAAAGAGTCAAAGGCATAAAAACAAACAACAAGAAATTCTTGTGGTATATTAAAGACAGAAAAGTCTGTGAGAAAGACTGGGCAGGTCCCCTGGGCGTGTTATTCTATACCCTGGAGCTGTCAACTGCAGTGCTTCCTAGATCTTTGCGAAGCATCTGATCCTAACTATTTTGTGCTATCAGACCTGGGACTGGATCAATCTCTAGTTTTCCCTGGATGGCAGTTCCTTTGTGATGACTGTTTCCTGTCTCCAAACTCCATGCCTACCTTCCCAGTTAACCACAAGATCCAAAAAGAAATTCGGAATGTTCCCTGTATGTTCCTGTGATGTTTTAGCAGCTGTCAGCTAAATCAAATGTCTGATCTTGAGGACCAATGGGTACACACTTCTGCATACCTCAAGGTCCCACTGTAATATTAGGCCGTTTGTCTCTGGGAAGATGTAGAGGGATGTTTGTCTTGGCTAGTGTGACAGACTGCTTGGCTATTGTACTGTGTCTGAACAGAGTAATCAGGATTGGCAAATTAACGCTCAGATGCTGTAGAGAAATTTATAATGTTCCTGAACCTGCTATAAGAACCGGCATTACCTCAAGTATATTAAATAACTCCAAATTTCATAAGGATTGTAAATACTGATTTATTCTGTACTGTTCAGAATCAGATTAAGGGCTCCTATGAATGCCATACTGAGGGCTCTGCTTCATCATGTTGACATTCTCCAAGTAGCAAATCTCCTACACCTAGTCTCTGAAGAGATGATTTAAAACCAGTCCTCAAGGTCATATCCTCTAAATCTGGAAACCCCTTCACCTGATGACACTTTTATTTTAATGGCTTGTGTCTTGTGCTCTGTTACTCTTTGCTAAATTACTGTTTGGTGTGTTCTCTCTAGCTGTGCCTCACTAAATTACAGTGCAGGCTTTTCAGCATCAGTGAATTTCCATTTCAGGGATGCTTTGGCAGTCTCTTGAATTGGGAAGCTCTTGGTTCTTACACACCTTCCCTCCGTTAGGCTGGGGGTAGTTGTTCCAAGTGTTGCATATCTGTTTCTCTAAACACTTCCACTTAAAAGCTGTGTGATAATGAACCTGTGTTTCTGTTTCGTGAGGGTTAAGCACTTCCTTTTGTGGTTTCTTAGGATAGATGTCTCCTGCTCAGGACAAAGGTCCCTTCTCTTGTGCAGGAGTCACGTGCCCAGGGCAGCACTGGGGAAATGGAAGTGTAGGAATGGAGCCTCATTAGGAGTTTTGAAGTCATTTACTTTTCTAGCTTGAATAAATTTTCTTAGTTCTTCCTATTCCTTACTTGCTTCACTAACATCTACCCTCCTTAAATCTTTGTTCCAGGTGAGGCAAGTCTGTAGGAATAATGCTATCCCAGAGACGTCTAAGTTGGTTGGCAGGATTAGACTATAGACCCTGCTTCCACCTGTAATGCTGCCCAGAACCAGTAATAGCTGGTGGTGTTAGATGAGATGTGCAGTAGGTCTTCTGGTAAAAAGGTATTGAACAGAAATGTGTAAGAGAATTTGCAAGTAGTTACAAATAATGTCTCTGAAATAAGTGGTGAAATGTGGCAAACTTGAATGCAGTGCTCATGAGGTCCTAAAACTTAGATGACATTCAAGTGTTGAGTGAAGTGGCAGAGGCAGGCCAGGGAATGCTGTCAGTGATGGTGAAATATGGAGTCAGTAAGCAAAAAAAAAAAAAAAAAGTGTTAGGGCGTGATAGTTCCACAAGATTGGAAAATTTTTGGTCAAGGCAGAATGTTGGTTCAAAGCTGCATCAGAAGAGGTTTAAACTGGGCATGAGGAAGCATTTCTTTATCGAGAAGGATGGTCAGACACTAACAGGCTTCCTAGAGAGGTGTGTGCCATTCTCCAAGCCTGTCGGTGTTTAAGAGGCATTTGGACAATGCCCTTAATAATATACTTTAACTTTTGGTCAGACGTGAATTGGTCAGGCAGTAGGAATAGATGTGATCATTGTAGGACCCTTCCCATGGAAATATTGTATTCTATGTGCTGGTTTATCACCTTTCTCAGAAGTTTCATCAAATCAACCTTTTTTCTTTCCATAATCTTATCAAGAGGGTCATTATACAAGACTGATCTGAAAGACAAGAGAGAACTCTTCAACAGTGTGACATTTGTAGAATGAGAAGGCAAGAGATTTGTCAGAGGAATTGAAATGACCTTATAGAATTTAAATGATTTTGCAAAAAGTTTGAAGGCCTGGTTTCACAAATCCACGTTCTTGGCAGAAAAATTAGGCTTGCACTGGAGTTCTGTGGGGATTTTGTGGATTAAGAAGTGTATTGCAGGAATGGGATAAACTTTGTGTATGCCAAAAGACTTTTTTGACCTGGATCTAAAATACAGCAAATGTGTTTTTCTTGAGGGCTCAGAATTTCTTATGCTTTGTTACCCTCTCCTTTTCAGTCTACGGGTAATTTCCTTATTTGATTGGGTGGTTGTTCCTCTTGGTTTTTTTCAGTGCTTCTGAAGGCATTGATCCCATTACAGGGTTGTGCAGATAAAGTTTCATGCCAAAAGGTCTTTGTTAAAATAACCACTCAGTTCTGGGGCATCAGAGTAGAACTTAAACTGTTGGAGGTGTCTATAAAAATGAATTTAAAGATCCAGAAAAAATGGAGAATTTACTTGATCCTGAAAATGGCTGAATCTTGGGATTTCTTCTGAAATAAACCCAACAAAATTGCTGTCAGAATATTTCACAGCACTTGGGGTTTTTTTCCCCCTTTTTAAAAATTCCATGTTTACATTTTTGGATTTGACTAAGCTGAGGATGCGATACCTAAATGACTAGGTACAAAAATGTATTTATTTTTATTGATTCCATATGACCTTGAAATGAAGATAAGCATTTTAAGAAGATAAATTCTTCATAGACTTTATATTTTAGTTATGCTTCCTGTATGTTAAGTGTTTTTAATATGGTATGGACTATACAAAGCTAGGGCAGAACTTGGTGATCAAAGCTGACTGAATTTGTAGGATGGATGAGAAAGTGAGCATTCTGTGGAGCTCTCTGTACTTACTGTTGAGAATTAAACTTTTGTCTTATGAGAAATAAGAGTAAGTGATGGGCTTCATTGTGTTAAAACAATGCACAGTTGAAAATCCAGGACTGTGCTATCGCAAAGTGAATGGTTTTGTGTTTGAAATAGTTTCACTGTGCTCTTTTTATATGGATGTGTATGAGCCTGGGTTCATGTCAGAGTTTTGAAGTCAGGTTTTGGACTCCATGCCTGTGCAGTTTTCCGAGTGAAGAAAGCAAGTTGGCAATAAGATACACCCTGTGAGTGTATTTAAAAGTCTGGAGACAGTTGCACAGAGGTAATAGATGGCAAAGTAAAATGCAATTTATAGCTGTAGCTTACAGCTGCGGAAGTCATCTGTCACAGACCGGTCCCTCTGCAGAGGGATCCTTGTGTCGCAGATGCGTTCTGGTTTAGACAGCTCCCCAGGCTTCTTTGCAAACTACAGCACTTAGTAATATTAGAGAGGTTGTTCACGATGGGCATATGATAGATGCCCTTTACATAGATCACAGTTTTGGTGCTTTAGTTCTGAATACTTGTTTGCTAAACTCCTTCTAAAGCTCCCTGGAAAGGGAAGCTCTGTTGCTGCAGTCAGTATCAGTTCACTCATTGATGTTGGAAGTCTGCTGTAGCATAATGGCTAATTTGCTTTCCTTATGAGATTGATTTATCTACAACTCTTATGTTTCATTAAGTTGTTGAGTAAAAGATCACAAAGCTTTAAGCAGAGCTGTAAAAGCTGCATATATATGAGAGGTTTTAACAATGGCATATTAAAGCTTCAGTTTGATACATGTATGTGATAGGTACTTTGCCTCTCAATTCCAAGTATAATATTTCTATAGCTGAGTTTCCCTCAGTAATGACCTGTGTTTAACCAAAACAAAGTAAGTATGCATGTTAATGTACTAAATACTCATAAGCAATAAAGGAAGCAATACAGTGATGACTTCAATAATACAACATGAGAAAGTAGGAGAAGAAAACACTAATGCATTCCCACAAATATCTACCCCTTATCTCTATTTGAGCCTGCACTTGGTGAGATAATTTAGAACATCAGTGGTCCTCAGCAGGTAAAGTTTATGCTTAAGTACCTTCATGAATCAGGGCCCAAGTTGGCAATGTGAGTTTCAGCTGTAAACACTGAGGACTGCTCCTTCTTGTGGAAGACACTGAAAGGAAGCAAAATAGATCTGCAGGGGCTTTATGAAGCATTTTCCAAGAGTTCTGACATACAAAATAAGCATCAACTCTTTTAAGGTACCCCATCAATTAAAATCACAAGTAGACTTTTTATAACAGTCCTTGAAGGTCAGCAAGCTCAGAGGGGAAACAATTGCTCACTTGTAGCAACCTTGCAAGTCCCCAGATATTCCAAATTCAGGACTATTCATGGAAGCTTCTTAACTGATTGCATGATTCGGGCTGCTCGTTGAGTCCCCTCACTTAGATCCAAGCCGTAAAGCCCTATGCAGGGGAACTTGAAATGAAGAAAGCAGGTCTATGAATTCTTCAGCCTTTTTTTTTTTAGCCTCTCCTTGTTCTCTCTTACAAAATTCCTCTGCTGCTACTCCGTGTGAGAGAAGTGTAGTGAATTGTGTGACCTGACCACCAATAGACTTAAGAGATGAATAAGCAAGAGCAACATTGCACCTATGTAACTTTTTGAATTTAATCAAATTCTCTGATGTTGTGAAGCCCTACTCCATCTTGGAAGGTGTCTGGATATGTATGGTAACGTTGAAATATGGTGCTATGGTGACTTCATTATGATCAAGGACCGCACAATTTTCTGCATGTAAGAAGTTTCATTGCTTTGGCTTTTGGTCTTCATTGGTGGGCCTGGGACTTGTCCTGTAAAATATCTATTGTCAATGTGATTGGAAAAACTTACCTTCATGTGTTTTCTTTTTTTAAGGAAGGAATTTTAGGAGAGAAAAAAATAGGTGTATTGATTTATTAATGCTAATAGACTTTTATGTGCTTTCCCTTAGGAATAGCTGGAGCTAGACCCTTGCAAACATCTGGTTAGCTATCAAATCACCAACATCTGTACTTCTGCCAGTGCTGCCCATATGCTGAACACATGGTAGTTGCTTTACTGGAAGGAATTTTGAGGATAAATTGAGGAGAAGCTCTTCACCATAAAGAAAAATGTGCTGTATTTCATAGGATTATTTTAAGTATTGATCCACCTTTAGTTTTTCCATTGAGAGAGGCTCAGTA
>WHYT01017926.1:60793-78082 GCA_009806455.1 Tetrax tetrax
TTTTAGGAAAGTTTTTTTTTTTTTTTTTGGTTTTTTTTTAAGCATTGCTTATCTGTATTTTTTATCCAAGGCCAATACTTTTGTCTTTAATCTAGATGACTGTATACTTTTAGGTATGCCATAGAAGAGCCCAGTGGCTCTCACCCTGTGGACCATACATGAACCATTTAGAGGCCTGCAGCTGGTCTGGGGAACAATACCAAAGAGTGTTTTCAGCTGAAATTTGGGTTGAGGATACTGCGTGCTCGTGTGTCACTGCTTTTGGTGGACAGGAATTGTCTAAGGATCTGAAAAACATAAAACCCACTAAATTCAACAGTTTGCAGAAGATAAGTTATATGAAAGACTGTCTCTGCAGCAAGACTTAGCTATTGGACATCTGTGTTTTTGTTAGGAAAGCCTTTGCAAAATAAACCATGTAGACTGGCCTGAGAAAGAAGATTGGGTAAAGTTAGGAGGTTCACAGTACTGGGAAATGAAGTTGCTATTACCTAATCCAGAATCAGAAGAAACAGCTGAAAAGTTTTGAACATGATTTTGAACAGACTGGAAGTACGCAGTGATTGGGAGGACTGCCACTCAGCGTCTGACTGCCCTGGTGAGCAATGATCCTTTTAGCTCTGGCAGCTGAGGGCTGGAAGCTGGGCGTGTGGGCACATGGAGCCCAGTTCTCGAGCCAGCTGGCAGTTCTGGGTCAGAGTCTTCATTGTTGAACACACAGGGATGTATTATTGCTGTTCTCTACATAAAGACTGTTTTCTTTGGTTTAAAGTTGTTGATAAACACAGATTTAATCTAGATTTTTTTTAAAAGGAAGATTTTTAAGTCTTATTTGTGGCCTTATCTCTTTAATAGTACTCAGACATAATTTCTTGTATTTCTACCTTAGTACCTAAACAAGAAGAAAACAACCATGAAAAACAAACCACCTCACCCCTCAAACTTCATCTTTGTTAAGCTAATCCTGTCTCTTGTAGCTGTTTTTCTCTTAGATTTTTAGAAACAGTTCATAATGGACCACCTAACTAATTCAGCTGGAAATCATGAAATAGTTCATGACCTTCTGAAACAAAGGTATTAGTTTTCATACTGCCAGTTGAACTCCGTAATCAGAGGGTCAAGAAAATTCTCTCTAGAGACTCC
The DNA here is from genome assembly GCA_009806455.1 of Tetrax tetrax. Classification (NCBI taxonomy): domain Eukaryota; kingdom Metazoa; phylum Chordata; class Aves; order Otidiformes; family Otididae; genus Tetrax; species Tetrax tetrax. Next base: position 61,937 of record WHYT01017926.1, read on the forward strand.
TGTCTGGTGGCTTTTCTGTTAATGAAAAGACTCCCAGAAGAATGAAAAGACTTTTACATCATCTTGCTTTCTCTTGATTGACTCAGATTTTTTCGTTGTTGTTGTTGTTCTTTCTTCTTAACTAATGCAAGTCTTTAAACTATTTTGTACTTTCCTTTCTCAATAGTATTTAATACACCTGAGATATAAAAATAAAATACTTCAGGACAAGTTTTAGAGTGTACTTGGTACAGGTCTGGATTCTAAATATGTTTTATATTTTATACTTCTCCATCAGTAACGTCCCAGTGCTTAGTGCCTCAAGGATCATCATCAGTGCCACTGTGTAAGTCAAGCTACAGAGAGAAGTCTGTAATAGTTTTGGCAAGCCTCGCTTGTTTGCTCTCCAAGCCTAATTGTGTCAAAAGTGTACTGCGTTTTTGCTCCAACAGACCACCAACATAAATGCCCTCTCTTTCTGTAACGATGGCATCTGTTCCTCTCTGGTATTCGTACCTGGCACTGTGCATGGTTGGCACAGCCTTTACTTTCTCTATGGTTTTCATTTGCAGGAAGGCTGCAGAAACAAGTTTTGACCATTTTTTTTCCTAATATTTCTTGTAGTCCCTCTCCTCAAGCAATATAAACCAGCAATATCTCTACATAGCCACATTTTACTTGTACATTAGCTGTGTCCCCACCTAACTGCATTTCGGACTTTCTGGTTTTCATATGGCAGTGGTCCACTGGTTACTATGCTTGCTCCTGAATACTTGCATGTCTGTCCTATGCATGTTGTAATTTAGGTGTTGTCCTCGCCCTTACCTAGGCATTCCGGTTAAGGGCTTTTTCACTCCATATAGACCCAGAGCATTCAGCGAACTCCGGTAAGTGACACACCGTCTCAGGTTCTGGAGCCACCCCGTACTTCAGTTGTGAATGCACAGAGATTCTTTCACAAGCCTGTGTTACTTCTGGAGACTAAACTACCACTGATGTATCACATTCCAAAAGTACTTGTGATTTAAGTAGTCTGGGAAATCCAAAGAAAAGTGATATCCTTTTATTTTATCCAGCTGTCTGTGGGAAGAGATTACCTGGATCCTAGAGATGGCAATAAGGGTATTATCTTAGCCCCATGCTAGCATGCAGAGTGCAGTGATTCACAGCACTGACAGACTGCTTAAACATGTGGAAACATAATTGCTCTGGAACCCCAGAGAGAATGGGGTAATTGTTTAGCACCATCTCCCAGCGATAGTGGCATTTTTGTGTGTCGGTGCCTAACACGAATGTCAGCAGGAGCAGTTACCTCCCGGCCAGCCTCACGTGTAGGCATGTCCAAAGGGTACCTTAGGCTCCACCTGACATGGCTGTCACCAAAATACAGTGAGAGTATTGGTTATTAAACTGTAACTGTACATTTCTCAGTGTTGTCTCTTGAGAATTGGTAGAAAAAACATGCAAGACTGGCACTGAAGGTTCTGCTCATTCAAAGGATTGCAGCCATATGTATCAAATATCTATTCTGAAGAAACCAAAGTGAGGGCAGTCCACTTTTGAAGGCCCAGTATAAATCCTGTCTAACGCCATGCAGGTGTTGGATTGTGGGATCATTGTGCCTGTCGGGGCTGACTGTGTTTTTACAATACTCAAATACGTGTTAAAAAAAAACAAAAACAAAAACAAAAAAACAAAAAAAACCCCACCCAAAAAACCAACCCCACCCTGCAGCAAGAACCTTCCTTGAAAGAATACCGGGAGTTTACCTCATCCCATAAAATTGATGGTTCAGGCAGGGTTGATTTTTAAGGAAATATTGTTCAAGCTGTTTATTTTTACTGGACAACTTTTTTATTTTCTTAGAAGAAAGATGACTTTTCAGTTCACTATACATCTTTGCAACTGTGTACAAGATTTCAGCCTGAAAAATAAAAGCAGATGCTTACTTCATTAGACTAGTTAGATTAGACCTAATTTAAGCAATGTAAACTATTTTGTGGCTCTATCTTGAAAGAAATGTTGATGGTTACAGAGCTGTCATTCGAAGCTATTTTGCAAGTGCTTTGTGCTGTAATCCATCTTGGGAATTGTGTGCTACTTGCTGTCCTGTTAGTCACTGTCTATGTCAGCGACTGATCGAATAAACCAGATAACATCGTTTCTGCTCTCAGTCTGATGGCTGTTAAACCTCCTAAGAAGATAGTTAGAGTTATGTGAAGAACCTAGCTACCTACAGATACATAACTGCTTGTGGTTTTGTTTGTTTTTTTTTTTTTTTCTTCCTTGTAGATTTAGAAAACCTTTTTTTTTTATAAAGGAATTGTTCTTGGAAAGTGAATTAAAGGCATAGCTAATGTTGTTGAAGCACAGCCATAGTTCTTTCTAGAGTTATTTTGGCTCAACTCCTGTTAAAACTGTGAATGAGTATTATTAAGCAATAGCTGACAGGTTTGAACTTGGCAGATACGAATTATATGAATCATCTTTTGGATTTCTGTTTTGACGGAAGGAGAATAATACTGATAGCCATGGCTTTATAAAAAGTCCAGTCATAGTCCTCAGGGCTTTTACTGCTCTTCTAGCTCATCTTACCACAGCGATGCTAGATATCCATCAGCTTTCTACTGCACAAAATATTCCCAAAGAGCTACTTGCTTTATTTATCTGTCAGCAGAAGCCCAGTGGTGTCATAAAAGGTTAATACCACATCTGGTCTCCAGCTTTCTGGATGTAATCTAGTTTTACTTGAGACCACTCACTTTAAAAAGGAGTAAGTAATTGCATCCTATAATTACAGTGTATAAAATAAGGTACAAGTGTACTGAAATGCAGTGTACAGAAATAATAAACAGCTAATGAGCAGCTCAAAATCAAGTTAGCAAACTGCAACTGATTTTGTGAAGATAACAACTTAGTTATTTTCTGTAAACTCTTCGATATACTGTTTTCTTTGAAAAGGGAAGATACGGTTTGTTACAGCGGACTGTAGAGCTTTCTTTGGTCTGTCTTTGATAAATACTTTTGCAGCTAGTTGCAACTTTGTTATACGGTGTTGTTTTCTTAATGATAAAGCCGAGGCCGCTAAGTCTGAAAAATGTGTGTGTTGTGGTTATGACTTCCAGCAATTTGGACACATTCCCCAGCACACAATCTACAGAAATCATTATTTGATTTCATGGTAAAATGACCACAGCAGAACAAAAGATTGCTATTTATTGCTGGACTGCTCTGTTGTTATTACGGCATCTCTTAGGCTTGGGTGTCTACTGCCTTTTTCCCCTGTACGTCACCCGCCTATGAAGCGGTGGGCCTATTCTAAGCCTGGTGATGTTATTGCTATTACTGGTGCTGCCACAATCGAATACTCACCCAGATAACACAGTTTCGATGTTCGTCGGTCTCACCAAAATATAAGCTACTTATTTCTTCCCCTTCTCCCTGTACATGATTGTATAGTAAAGAAGCTGTTTATGTTTCAAAAAAAAAAAAAGTAGAAGAAAAAGAAATAAGTGTACTGTGGGACCGCTTGATTCAGAAGAGGCTGTGGGTTTGTGGGCTGGGGCAGCAGTCTGAGGGGCAGTTGCTTCCTGTGTAATTGCACAGCTGTGCTAAGGCTGAAGGAATAGGTTTGTGCATATAAAAACAACAAACAAGGCTAATTTTCATGCCAAGATAGAAGTTTTCCGATGATCCTTAACAGTGTTGGTTCCTACTGCTGTTACTAGAAGTCAGTTTTCCAACAGACCACTTGGAAATCAGTTAGCTTTGCCCATGTTACCAAACTACAATAGCGGGTCTGCTGCTCCGAAACTCAAATTGCACCGGTCTTGTGTCCAGTGTTACCAGTGGCAAACCGCTGTCCAAGCTCCCAGCACAGGAGATACTACAGAGGGAAGACCAGGTATTCTTAGGCTCTAGAAGTCTCCCTGCTAGAATTTTTTTAAAGTCTTTGCAACTTTTCCTAGGTTTTCTAAAGTTAAAAACAATCTTAAATTACACTTGGAACTGAGCAGTGGGTTAAAGGATGATAAAGTAGCTTGTAAGTAGTCCTGCCCATGGCTTTCTGGCTAATTGGGGTTGTCCATAGCTGTTGGAGGTGGCACAGATTTCTTACTTTTCAACTTGGGCAAAAGTTCCTGTCAACAGGTACCCGATGGGATGTTTATCTGAAGTTACCAACGCAGACAAACTATGGAGAGACTGTCATGTAAAGACCTTGCCCCTACACATGGTAATGGGAAGCTGTTTTTTCTGTCTGATCTATGTTCTTGAAGGACTGATTAGCTCTAAAGACATCATACTTTCTCCTTGCTTTCAGGGTGAGCAAATTCAAACTTCTCTTTCCTCCCTTTCCAAAACTGACTCTGCTTTCTTGCTTTTGAATGTTTTGCACTCTGCCTTGTTAAAAGCAGCTGCAGAAAGTTAGTAGAAAGCAAGAGAAGCTTCCACTTGGCCCAAAGTCTGACAGCTTTCAGGTTTTTCTCTGACCAAAAATGTTTTGGAGCAAGCTTGCAGTGTTTCCTGCAGGTGTTGGTGCGGTGTCAACTACCATGTGCTGGACATCGTATTTCCTTAAGACTGCTGATATGTTTATTAACGTGTTATTTCTCACAGGTTTCATCAATAGTGACTGCGTTTATGTATAGGAAGACTGCCATTCTAAAAACAGTAAAACACATGAAATGTAGGGTATTAATAAAGGGTTTTGGCTCTACATTCAGCAGAATGATTCAGGATAGGAAGGGAGTGAAATTTCCAGTGCCTGACGTTCTTTGTTCCTAGCGAAATGTCACAAAATAGAAATGATGCTGAAAGTTACAAGGAGTTGTTTTCAAAGGCAGCTTAATAAATGAATGGATTTCAGGTTCTGTCTTTGTAAACATGACAATTTGTTTTGCACTTATATTCTTTTTAAAGTAATCTTAAGATCTAAAAAAACACCTCGTGTGTTCATTGTGTTTAATGATGCTTTTTGAGAACCCTTTGCTCTTATTCTTTAAAATATGTTTAGAGATCATTGCACATCCAAAAAAGAACTCCGTGTTATAATTTATCTCACATGGATGTGTATCTGGGTGTGCTTTTCTGCTGTGTACATTGTTCTCTATGCATCTAATTGCAAATAATATGGGCTTAAATTCTAGGGCTGCAAAATATTAATATATCGTCCTTTATTTTGACAAACCATAAAGATGCAGAAGATTTTTATGGACTTGAAAGCATTAAAAGGAAGCTATTGTTCAACAAACTGCAGTTTTCATTCATCCCATAACTCTGTAATAAATGCAAGATGTTGAAGGGAAAGGAGCCAAATATTAGTGTGGTCCTGAGAGACCAAACAAATAATGGAACTACTTAAATTTGTCATTCTTCTTTCGTGATTACACTCAAATCTAAAATGTACCCAGATGTTATTTCTATATGGATACTTTCAGTGTTTGCTTCTACTTTTGGTTTATTGAGTATTCTTAAATCTTTTCAGTAATGTTTATAACATAATGATTTCCTTTTTTCTGGTTTTTTTTTTTTTTTTTTTTAGAAGTTTGTGGGTTTTTAAAACTTAAGTTGGGCATGCACTCAGTTATTGCAGGGTGTCAGGAATTACGGATGCAGTGGAGAGCCGTTGCATTGGCAGGGTGGTCTCACCTTGTCAGCTCTGTGGGCGAGGAGCCAGCGCTGCCACACACAGAAGCATAATGGCAGTGACGGTAACTTTCCTTGCACGTATGCGTGTCGTCGCTTGCACTTGGTGTTATGACTTGGGTTTTTGAAGACAATGGAGGTTCAAACAGTGGATTCACTCTATCTCAGTCTCAGCTATGGCATGACAAAAATGGTCCTTTGTGCGCAGAGGTGTCTGGTGCTTAGATTTATTTAATTTTGGAAAAATTATTCCCATGCTAGCATTCCTGTGTTCAACGTGTGGAAAGGAAGAAAAAACGTGAATTTTAACTGATTCATAATCCAGCAAGTTGGAAGTTACTTTGCCTCTCCTGAAACTATAGCTGCTTACTAAGTAGGGATCCTCAATAGCTTTTGAAGGCCTGGTATTACAGAGGGAACGAATGAACTTTTCTCTGTGTATGGCTATCGTATGTCAATCCAGATTTTCTTGGAAAACTCCAATCTGCGTATATTCCCTGAGAGCACATCTGCTGACCTTCCTGCACTGTAAGAAATCTGGGGTTTATGCGATGAAGGCAATCCTGAAGGCAAGCTCTCATGCTTCTATGTGTGTGCAGACTCGCTGTGCGCTTCAGTGAATCATCTGGTTGAGGTCTTTCCTTGAGGCTATGTTGCCGTGTGTCTGGGAGCCTGAAAAAATGACCAGTTTCTCAGAACATGCCTAGAAAGATTTATTTATTTATTTATTTGTGTGTGTGGCAGAAAGAGTGGCAAATTGATGTGTGGCAGTTTTGCATCCCTGACTCTTGACCTAAGGATAAAGGCTGCAGGAGAAGGGGTGGTGGCCTGGTCACAGAAGTGGAGAGCCATTGCGCCTGACTGCACTGAGGAGTTCAGTGGTGTTACACTGGTGCAAAAGCTGCTGGGAGATACGTCAAGAAATCTTTGTGGTTTTTATTGCATTAGGTATATGAAATGTAGCTGCTGGCTGGTTTAAGGGAAGTGAAACATCCTCTCTGTCAGGATGGATGCGTTTCTGTCAGAAGGAAGCTATCACTCAAATCCAGGCTGTGCCATGCTCACGATGAATTAGGCATGGATGCTGTATGTGCAAAGAAATGTTTTTCTTGTGTTAGACTAAGCACAATATAATTTTTAGTGTATATGAAGGCTAGGAAGCAGGCTAGAAGCCCAGCATTGCAAACTGGTGAGCTGCTTGGCCTGGCAGGCTCTGTGCTGCCGGTGGAGCAGCAAAACCAGCTTGACATCTTGTCATAACTGGGCTTGTCTCCAGAAGCTAATTTTCAAACACCAGCAGTTCAGATGTGAAGTTTCCCGAGGTGAGCTGTATTTGATCAGCTGTGTTTGACTGTCACAGACACATTGGTGGTGGTGTCAAGTGTTTTGTGAGTGCGTGACAAACAGTTTGAACAAAATTCTCCCCGTGGAAGGCGATGTTGCCTGATTTACATGAAGTAGTTACTGCTGGTGTATTAGTTCAAAATCTAAAGCTGGCTGTTGTTTCACTTCCCCTGTAATCTTAAATCAAAAAGGGGCTTTTGAGGAACACGAGAACAAACTTTGTTCTCCTCCATCCTATTTATTTCAATACTAAAAGAAGACAAAAAATACATAAAATCTCCACCAAATTCTGGATGACTTTTGTTATGTTTTATTTCTGTTCAGAATCAACATACTTGCAATTTATAGTACATTGTATGCTGTGGGTGGGAGAGTAGAAGCCAAAGGCTGTGAAAGATGTTTATATAAGTGTATGCTTAGAATTCAGCTTTTTGCAAGTTCATAAATGCTATATTTGACTGCACAGATGAGCACTTGGTTTTTCAGACGGTGGTAAACCTTCCTTGGGATTTAGAAATTCCATACAAAGTGCATTAAAAGCATATAATTAATCACTTCTAAAATAAGCTGCTAAGGTTCTCTGCTCTATACAAATGGAATGCAAGCTGTCCATTGTTACAAAATCATAGAATCATAGAATGGTTTGGGTTGGAAGGGACTTTTAAAGGGCCCAACACCCCTGCAAGGAGCAGGGGCATCTCCAGCCAGAACATTTCAGGGATGGGGCATCCACCACCCCTCTGGGCAACCTGGGCCAATGTTTCACCACCCTCAGTGTAAAAAATGTTTTCCTTATGTCCAGTCTGAATCTGCCTCCTATTTTAAAGCCCGTAATCTTTGTCTTGTCACAACAGGCCCTGCTAAAGAGTTTCTCCTGGTCTTTCCTATAAGCCCCTTTAGGTGCTGGAAGGCTGCTCTAAGGTCTTCCCAGAACCTTCTCTTCTGTGCACTCGCTCCAACAGGTCCACGTCCTTATGCTGGGGGCTTCAGAGCTGGACGCAGTACTCCGGGTGGGGTCTCATGAGAGTAGAGGGGCAGAATCCCCTCCCTCAGCCTGCTGGCCACGCTCCTTTTGATGCAGCCCAGGATGCGGTTGGCATTGTTCAACTGCATGCAGCCCTATTTTTTCTAATTAAAGGTCTAACAACATCCAGCTGATCCAGTAATTCAATTGTCTCAAACATATCTTAATGCCTTATAATGATGAAAAAAGACCTACGTATTTGCTTCCCAAACATCATTGCTAGAGTGCCTGCAAGCATGAGTCATGTTTTTGTCTGACCCATAGTGATAAGGAAGCAAATGATACCTTACGGGTGTTTGCAGCACATCTACAATCAGCAGAGATATTTTTTTGTACCATATTTTTGATGTTGGGGCTCTTTTTGCAGGAGGAATAAAGCTATATACCATCATAATTTTTCTCTCGTACAGTGAAAAATAAGCGATGCTATTAAATATTTTTATTTCATACTTATAATAATGCAGAATTTTATTTAATCAAATGCAGAATTTTCACAGTTAAGAGATTTGAAAATAGCACTACACGCTTTCTAGTTTACAACCTAGTATCCCAAGAAGCTGCTGTAATCTGTTTCCTTGGGGTGTGCGTTGTCATTGACTGTTTTGCTCTCATCTTTCACTGGGGCTGTATTTCTCAGGACAGCAAGGATACTTGCACACTCATAAATGCATTTCACTCAGTTTTTGGATGAGGAGGATGATGCCTGCAGTTCTGCCTTTAGAGGTGCAGAAGGTAAAGCAACAGCACAGGACTCTGGCATCGCAGGCGTCCTGCTCCCATCGTCTAATGAAAAGCTGAGTGTCTGTAAGGGAGCGTGTGTGGCTGGAGAAGGAAACTTAAAACACTGTTTTCCTATTTTGAATATTTCTATTGCCTTTTTAGCGTGATAAACAATGGTGTTTGGGTTTCCTCTCAAAATAAAAATAAACACATAGGGGTGATGTGGCAAACAAAAGCCTTTTAATAGTGCGGGAGCACACAGCTGACTGCACTACAGTGTGGGTTGTGTCAATATTGCCATCATAAATCAAATTTCCAGAATTTTTTTCGGCTGTAAAAGTCTACTTCAGTCTGAAACTTGGCAAGATGTTTGTCTGCCTGAGAATGAACTTTCTCCATTTTCAACTGAAGTGTATCTAAATTCTTAATTTCTAAGATTTTATAAGCACTTCCAGAGTATTAGTTGCTGTAATACCATGGGAGTGTTGAAGTGGTTCTCTGGCAGTAGGATACAGTGTGTGTGTAAAATACTGATGATTTAATGTACAATGAGATATGTTGTGTTATCTGTCTAGTTAAATCACCCATTGTGGTAGAGGGATTGTAACGCTTATCATAACAAGCAAGTTAGTTGCCCAGGGAGATGTAATAGGAAGGCACTGAGCAGGCTTTTCTGCAAACTTTGCCAGTGTATGCTAATCTGGATTTACAGTATTGTATCTGCTGCTTTGCTGAGCTGATCTTTCAGCGACTTCGCTCTGTGTTACACTGCAGTGAATCGCATCGTGATGTTCGGGGGGATGTAGAGTAGGATTAGACCGAAAGGCCATTATCTGGCCAGTCCTCAGGAGGTATAAAGCGATAGGTCTCCTGCCTCAGCTGGAACTACTCACCATCCAGAGGAGTGCACGAATGATTTATGTCAGAGGCTTTTTCTTGTAGAGCTTCCAAATAAAGCAGTGTGAACGATTGTCTTCTGTATCATTAAAAATAATCTTGGGAACTGATCCCTTCCTTACCCCGTCTGTGAATTCTACCACCCCAAGCAATATTTTGGGTATATAATAATTGCCTTCTGCAATCTGAAATGTGCTAACCATGATACACCTTTTTTTTTTTTTTTTTTAATTTTTTTTTAGGCCACTTGAAAATGGTGCAGTTAAAGGAGATACTGGTTTTTTTGCTGATTTTATAATTTTGTTTTGGTTCATAGCAGACTTAACGTCAAGTCCTGCAGAAGCGTTGGCTGGTGCCCAGACCTAGCCGATGTTAACAGGGAGAGCTTGTTCACACAGCATCTTTCCTTCATCCTGGAGTTGTACTTTGCAAGAAGTGCCTCTCTGCCACCCACTCACAGCACTGTGAAACAAAGCTTCGACTTCTGCTTGTACTCGCTTAGCTCACGAGCTGGCACCAAGCTGCTGTCCGGCAGCTTATCTAAAGTTGTGTTTGTGTGTCAGCTTTGTCTGCTCCTTCCTTCCAGCGTGTACTTGCGCTGCGGATTAGCTCTCCAAATCGTACAAATCAGAAATCTAGACCGGTTGTAGGAGGACATGAATGCCTTATGCTTTTTCCATTTTTGATGCAGGATTTTATTGCAATCGATCGGCCGGGATGAAAAGCTGATACAACTTTAAGGTGCTGTTATGTTATCAAGATGCTGCTTTCATACGCTATTGAGTTGTTAAAACATTTCAGTTACGGTTGCAGAGTACAGCTAATAAATAAGGACAGCCCTTCTGTGTGCTGATGAGATGTTATTCTGACTTAAATATCAATATGCAGCAAGGTCTTAGAGCAGATCGAATATGAATTTTCACCCTTTTATTAAATGTAGCTATTTTATCATTATTTATTCAGTCCAGCACAGCAGTGAGAGTGCGATTGGTGTATTACAGACGGTTCCTGTTAACAGTCACTCCTCTGTCTCGTAGTTCCAGAACTTGCACCACATAAATAATTTTGCCTATTCAAGTATTCTCCTCTGGAGTTGTGTAGGAACATTCAAAGTGTTGCAGTCTTCCCTGTGTACTGGAAACCTATGTCACTTGTATGTAGAGGGACGTTTTGGAAACGTATCTAGTGGAACTGCCCAAACGTGGTGTCAGTGACAAAAGCTATCTTAGACCCTACCTGCGCTCCCTGGGGTCTGTGGGATTCCTTCACTGACCTTTAGAGTTTGGGTCAGGGTCCAGCTACTGAGAATACAGTCATCTTTTAAAAAGAAAATATTTGTGTATTATGTCTGTTATTAATTATTAGTAATTATTTATTATTAGTATTATGCACATGTAATATTTAAGTGTCTTTTAAATCATATTACTGATGAAAGTTGTATTGACTTTCAGGGTATTCATATTGCAGATTTCATGTAACCGTTGATGTTCCTGTTCAGGACAATTAGTCCTGTGAGGAAGATGTCAGGTGCTTGCTATTAACCTCTAGTTCTTTCTCTCCTCTGCCCCTTTTTTAGAGGCCTTTGAGACTTTGCTTCGCTTTGCTGAAAACCACACAAGTTCCCTGTTTGAGACAGCTTACAGACCTATGGCAAAAGAAGCAGCAGAGCCTGTTAAAGAACTTTTTACAGACCTCTCTCTCTACATTCTGGGCGCAGAGACTACGGTGGAAAGTGCAGTATTACGGTTCTTTGACAGCCTCTTTCCTCTTGTGTATAGTCGGCTAATAAACCCAGGAATTACAGATTTATCGGAGGAGTATACAGAGTGCCTGCGGCTTACAAGGCAAGACATAAATCCTTTTGGACGCTATTCTAAAGACATGGTTACAGAGCTGTCAAAATCCCTTTGGGCAAGCAGGATGCTCAGCCAGGCCCTCAGTCTGGGCATTGAAGTGATAAATACTACTGAACACGCGGCTCTCACGAAGGAGTGCAGCAAAGCCCTGGTGAAGATGCAGTACTGCCCGCACTGCCAGGGCCTGACGCTAATCAGGCCCTGTGTCGGATATTGTCTGAACGTAATGAGGGGCTGTCTGGCCAGCGTGTCAGAACTGGATGCACAATGGAGGGAGTATATCTCCACGCTGGAATATCTGACTAATGAAATGGCTGCCTCGCACGATCTGGAAATTGCACTGGCGGGAATCCGGAACTCCATCAATGAAGCCATCCTGCATGCACAGTTGAATGGGCCACAGCTCTCTGCTACAGTAAGTGCTCTCTTAATTATTCTCTACTCCCATTTAGCACTTTCATTATTTGGTGAATAAACATTTAAACAAGTTGGTGTTGTCTTTACATCTTTTTTTAGTCTTCAACTAGATCTTTGTTTAATACTCCGTGAAAACATTACAGATAATTGTGATGGGGTTCAGTAGAGTCTGCTTTGAAATGGAAGGGAGGCAGGGGAAAGCTTGTTCCTTGAGAAGCAACCCTGTAAAGCAGATAGCTCTGGGCTGTCTACAGAATTTTCTAAACAAAAAAAATTGGGATATGTTTTTCTTTATTTCAATGATGTATTTCCATACTTGAAAATATCTGCTCCTGTAACGCTAGGAGCAGTGTTTCCCTGGAATGTAGTGTGTGTGGGCATTCCACAGGAGTCAGTGTAAGCCGTTAGAAGAGTGGGTTTCGAAATAAATGCAAATACATTATTTTTGTTCAAAATTTTACAGTCCCTTTATTTTTGTGTTAACTGAGATGGCAGGAAGGTAGTATGGATCTATAGTGAGTACATCTATCATACAACAGTTGAAAAAAGAGCATGAAAACAAACTTATTTAACAGCTTTAACATAAGTAAAGGATAAAAATACACTTAAAATGGATCAATTTTAGTAAGGGATAGGTTAATGAGGAGAGAACTAGGATGGTAAAATTGTCTCAAAAGCGTATGACTGGCAGCTGTTCTTTCCAGGGTGTTGAAGACTAGATCAGAAATTACTGAAATGGCTACTGATACAGCTGACTACATCTGTCTGAAGTTCAACATGACTGTCAGTGGAAAAACATGTAGCACTGTGGCCTTAAAGCAGGGTCAAGAGTAATCTAAAAAATGCAGACACATCTGCCTCTCTTGCAAGTGAAAGGAATTCTTGCAGAAAACAAATGAGGAGAGGCACTGATCTCAGAATTTAATTCCTGTGCCGAACTCTGGTCACCAAACTGTGTAACAGAAGCAATACTTCAAAGAATCTACAGAAAGAAGCAATGGCAGAGGGTGTTCTAAACTAGGGAAATATTTTACTAGGAGAAAAATGCCTGTATATTCATAACCTTCCAAGATACCTAATATCACAGCTTTCATCAGTTTAAAACAGCTGACAAAGACTGTATGTTGTGTAATTATTAAAAAAGACCAAACAAACCCACAAACTTTTAGTAATCTGATAGAATTTTCACTTGATCTGTGTTATCTCAGTTCACGTTGCCTCAGGTTCTCCTTTCCTTTTCATCAATGACACTTGTGTAGGCTAGTTTGCCTGACATCCAAAGATAAACATGAAAAATTAAGATTTGTTCTGGTTCTTGGATAATGTATGGTAGGTGTTGGAGCCTACGTGTGTTGCAGAACAGCAGGTCTTCATTGTGCTAATGTTTAGCTGTAGCGTCGTAATATATCTCACAGAGCAGTGCTAAACCTAGAACACACAATGGACAATATTCTTGCATCTGCAAGAGTGAGTACAGAAGAAAAATGAAAATCAAAATACACTATTATATCTATCATGTTTATCTGACTATAGATAGATACCTGTGAAATCATCACATGGCTTCATCACTGAATTCCACAGAGATAATTAGGAATAAAGTTAAGCTTTCTGACTAATAGCAGCAAAAACGGTCTGACATATATTTCCTGCAAGATCTACAGCGTATGCTAAATGCTAAAACATAATTTTGCATTGCATTTGTCAGCCTTGTAATTAATACGCACTTGCTGAGCTTACTGATGGGTAATCCAGGTGAATACCAGATAATTACAGATGAAGTCCATGAGCATATTGCTTTTAGCTGATTTAGAAATAGAATTCTCTCTGAAGTGTCTTTCAGACTGAGGATTTTCTTTTGATGGTTATTCAAATAATTTTATTTGGGCCTTTCTCAGTTCCCTAGCAGTAACTTTAAACATTTTTCTTCTTCTATTCAGAAAGCACTGTTGTATATGAAACTACATTAATTCTTTTTCCCCCAAAGTTCTCTTCCTTTTCTTTCACTAGTGAAATCTCTGTGCACAGAGGAAGCTTGTGTGTTGTTTTAGGGACCAGTCTGTAGGATAGCAAAGGATGTTTTCTGTTTGAAAATAAAAAGTATATGCCAGTGTGTTGTCTTCAATCTTCTAGCTTTTGCACTTGGCAGCAGGGTAGGATTATATTTTGAAGACAGAGCATGTTCCACTATTTGAGCAAGCATTTAGTCTGATACCGATTTAAAACTTTACTGATTAGTTACAGAGGACAACAGTTATTTAGAAAATTGAGCCTAATTAAGCTGTCTTTCCTTCTTTGAAGAAACAGGAAGGAGTTCCATCTACAGTTTCAGGATTTCTGGCTGAGATGGCTTCTCGGATCTGGGCCTGATGCTCAGTAACACCAGGGCCCTTCAGGGCTGTGCTGATGGGATTTGTACCCAGTGTATTGGCTGCTTGTTTTACTTACAGGAAACTTCTTAGGAAAAAGATAAGTTTTCTTTTCTCTTTGTAAAAACTTAGACTTTTTCTGGTCATGCAGTATGCTCTTCAGGTTCTGCAGAAGTGGAAATGTTTCTTACGTACAGTTTGCGTTACAGATGCTGTAATTGGTTTCATTCAATTATAAATAATCTATGGAAAACTCATTCAGAAAAGCAGAGCGCTCCTAGTAATTTTCATTTATCTTGAGGCAGCCTTAATTAATGCATCTGCCCTTTTAGGAAATGTTTTACATTTTTAATAGACAGTATGGCTAAAAATTAGAGTTCTTTTTTAGCTCGCTGCTTGCCTGGATGATAATGAATAATGGAAAGTTAGATTATGTTTTTCTTTAAAACAGGGGGAAGGGGTGAAATAAACCAATAAAGCACTTAAGGTACTTTGCTCAAATGAGGTGCGGTCAATTATAAATTTAAAAAAAAAAAAATATCTTATTTGTATGGAAAGTGCAGAATGTCAAGAGCCTGGCCTCTGCTAGTCCCATCCATATAGCCAAGAGAATTGCCTGATTTGCTGGGCTAGCTTGTGTGAAAGGTCACCTTTAAGATATTAGTAATCTCTCCTCGGACTCCTCCGGAACGTGCGGTGCCATTTGTTCGATGATGCTGGCTTGCATCCAGCTTACTTAACCTAATGCGGGCCAGCCCTGGTCTGCAGCATCAGCAATCATAAACATTACTTTCTGGTTTGTCTGCTGGAATCTAATTGTCTCTTGTATTGGTAGGAGCCCTGGCTGCTGCTTGGTGCCAGCTATGGAGACCAAGTTTGTTCACCCTTCCCTATCAGCGTTGAGACTTTTTTTTTTTCCCTTTTTTTTTTTTTTTTTTCTTTTTTCTCCTGGTGTCTTTGTGTTTTAAAGCTGGTCTAATTTTTCATTTATCCTGCACCCGTGCTCCCTGGAGGCAGGTCCCAGTAAGGTGGTGGTCCAGTTGCTTGTGTAGGACAGTGAGGGCTGGCCGCCTGCCACTGACAGGCCAAGGGTTGTGCGGGGGACAGATATTGGAAAGAGAATAACGCATGAGGTAAGGAAGGTGGCCACTGCATCAGAAATGCTTACAATCTCTCTGGCCCCACTAACTACAAATCTGCACCTCCACTGATCCAGAACGTGTCCCAGTGCTGCAGTTTTGGCCTTCAGTGGAGGTTGGTTGTCCTGCTTGCAGAGTAGCACTGCTTTTTCCTGGTCTGGGTCTGCAAGGCACCAGTGGTCTGTGGGATGGGTTTCCCGCTGAACGGGCGGGAGCTTGAGAGTCAGCGCCCTGCTCAGGTGCAGGTTTGCTGTTAGCTTTGGCAATTCGTGGTTACACAGATTCATCTCTCCTGTCCGTGGGATGGAATATCGCTGCTCTGTGCCAGAGGAGGTCTAGTACTGAGGTCTAGTAGCAGAAGGATGATTCTTTCATGTATGCCTGCCCACACTGGTAAGCTCTGTGATCCCGGGTCCCCTCGGGGGTGCTGGAAATGGTGATTTGTTACGCGTTGCGCAAACGTGCGTGGTGCTGTACGGGTGGCTGGCAGGGACTCTGTGTGTATCAGTTGCAGTTGTTGGGTCGTGCTTCAGCAGCAGGCTGTGTGAGGCTGCCAGCCCTGAGAGTTGGTGCTTTTCTCTGTGCTGTAATTCAAAGGGCAGGGAGGCCACGTGGGAATATCTCTTTGGAACAGAAAAATCCCGTACTGCTAATGTTGCTGTGTACCAGTGCGCCACTTGTCAAGGGCAAGGCAGAGGCAAAATTTTCTAAGAAGCATCTTATGGTCTGAATTCCCCTTCAGCTCAGTAGAATTTGAA
>WHYT01017926.1:88795-102259 GCA_009806455.1 Tetrax tetrax
CCAGTAAGGTGGTGGTCCAGTTGCTTGTGTAGGACAGTGAGGGCTGGCCGCCTGCCAGTGACAGGCCAAGGGTTGTGCGGGGGGACAGATATTGGAAAGAGAATAACGCATGAGGTAAGGAAGGCGGCCGCTGCATCAGAAATGCTTACAATCTCTCTGGCCCCACTAACTACAAATCTGCACCTCCACTGATCCAGAACATGTCCCAGTGCTGCAGTTTTGGCCTTCAGAGTAGCACTGCTTTTTCCTGGTCTGGGTCTGCAAGGCACCAGTGGTCTGTGGGATGGGTTTCCCGCTGAACGGGCGGGAGCTTGAGAGTCAGCGCCCTGCTCAGGTGCAGGTTTGCCGTTAGCTTTGGCAATTCGTGGTTACACAGATTCATCTCTCCTGTCCGTGGGATGGAATATATCGCTGCTCTGTGCCAGAGGAGGTCTAGTACTGAGGTCTAGTAGCAGAAGGATGATTCTTTCATGTACGCCTGCCCACACTGGTAAGCTCTGTGATCCCGGGTCCCCTCGGGGGTGCTGGAAATGGTGATTTGTTACGCGTTGCGCAAACGTGCGTGGTGCTGTACGGGTGGCTGGCAGGGACTCTGTGTGTATCAGTTGCAGTTGTTGGGTCGTGCTTCAGCAGCAGGCTGTGTGAGGCTGCCAGCCCTGAGAGTTGGTGCTTTTCTCTGTGCTGTAATTCAAAGGGCAGTGAGGCCACATGGGAATATCTCTTTGGAACAGAAAAATCCCGTACTGCTAATGTTGCTGTGTACCAGTGCGCCACTTGTCAAGGGCAAGGCAGAGGCAAAATTTTCTAAGAAGCATCTTATGGTCTGAATTCCCCTTCAGCTCAGTAGAATTTGAACACATAATTACCTATTGTTCTTTTAAACACTTTTTTTCCCAGGTATTGCTACAATCTCTACTCTGCATGTGGCTTCTTGTGAAACCTGCCTGCTTTGCCCACAATAGTGGATAGTGTTAGCAGAAATATTTGGAATATGGGAAGACATGCATCCCTCTCTGCTGTTCTTGCTGCATGAAGTACTTATCTTCTTACTAATCTTATAACAGCTGAAAGTGTATTAAATGAAGAGAATGCAAAAAGCCGCAGACCTAATATTTTTAGAATGGCCAACTGTTATACAAGACAAAAGTTCAACATACTGTGTTTCTTGATTATAGGGTAAATAAAAGCAAAAGCTGATAAAAGGCTTGATAGAAGAGGATTGCAAAACCTAGATATGATCAGAGATTAGGCATTAGGAGAAACCAGAAAAATCTGTGCCTTGAGCCAAGTACCTTGGAGAAAAGCTTACCAGTTAATATGATAAAAGTGATATAAAAAAGTGATAGAAGAATAAAGATAGTAGAATAAACTTTGGCAAGAAGAGCAGAAACACAGAAAGGGAGGGATGTTTAAGATGCATGATAGGAATCTCAGGAGTGTCAGGAAGAACAGAATTAGTGAATGTGAGAGAAGAAAAATCTTATCAAAATTGAAGAGAAATAATTGATAGTCTTTCCACAGGTTGTGAAGACATCAAGGAGAAAGATGAATGATATTGAGAAGAGATCCACAAAATACTGGTTTTGTTTTAAAGGGGATTGGCTTAAGGTTGTAATGAAAGGGATGATCTGATGCCTCTTTCTGGCAAATCATTTGAGTGGTATTTCTTAAAAACTTAGTATTGCTCAGAAGAAATGCAAGGAAGGTGTGAGAAGGTAAAAGACTGTAGCACTGACTGTTGTCCTTGGTGATGAAGACAAGACAGAGAAAGGAGTTAAGCTTTCCATGCCTGCCCAACAGCTGCTACTATGGTCGTTTGATTAGGGATGTAGTTGGGAGTTGGGGAGGCAAATTATGTAGAATTAACAGCAAATTAGAGCTTAAAGCAACTAAAAAAAAAATCAACAGAAAATACTTGTAGCTAGTTGGTTGGTCTTCGTGGCTGGTCCATCAATGTCCTCCCATCGGTGGTTTTAAAAATTTAATTCATATTGCAAAGCAGGTAGCAGCTAGTTTTAAAATGCATGCCCATCACTCATATACTGGCTTTTAAATGTGCTTCCCTGAAGCCATTTTTAAATGCATTTATCTTGTTTATATTACATCATCATTAATGTTTTGATTTTGATGACCACTTGCTGACCACTACATGATACTTGGCACTAAAGAAAATGGTTGCTTCGCAGATGAATTTCGGGAAGGCCTCTAGGCATATAGTCATCTGAGGTATTTGATCTGTAGGTGGGTAAGATGGGGAATGCTGGTGGAGTTGGAGGCAACATGGCAAAGGCTGTGCTTGTAGAAGCACTGGAGGAATGGCTCGTGTTTGGTTCTAGCAATATTCTGTAACATAGCTGTGGTCTGGTGTCATATCTTGAAAAACAAATGAAGGGAGCTGATCTGATTTGTTCAGTAGTATTGAACAAAAAGGCAGTGGTAGAACTAGAAATGAGGTTGTTTGGGTTTTGTTTTGGTTTGGGTTTTTTTTGATACAGGACTTTAATATAACCTCATTTTGAGAGACATCTGAGGGTAGACTTCTAGTGTCCTGTATGGGCACATGTGATGCAACCCTGCACATATCCTTAAGCCAACTGGAAGTTGCAGAAATGTCTTTAGTGTCGCATTTAGCTGAAAGAAGTGACCTCTGCGAAGAAGCAGGTTATAATACCTTTGGTACTGAATAAACAAACTGTATAGATATTTGCTAAATTCTCTTTGAGGATGGAAAAGGGTATCTGCCTGTGAAAAGACATACTTGGTGTATCCTGAAATGCCTGCATTACTGTGGTGAGCTTGAGCCAGAACTTAGAGGGGTTGCATTTGGAAATAATACTAAAATCTTGTCATAAATCTTCTGGTAAAAATATAGCAATGTATAGAAGGCTTACAGAAAATAATTTAGGTGGTCTGAAATCTTTAGGAATTAAAAAGAAAGAAACAATCCTGAGACCTGTCAAAATGGTTACCTTTAGGAAAATAAAAGCTCAGAGAGAAGACTGCCAAACTTAGAGCAGCAGGAGATCGATGCACAGTAACCTTACAAATTTGAAAAGGAAGTGGTAGTACTATGAACAAAATAACTTTGTGCTGAGTGAGTTCACAGCAACAAAGGGTTTCTGCCAGCCATTAACGAACTACTTGATTAAAGACGTTGAACAGTATCATAAGATGTTCCTGGAGACTTCAGAGAACACTCGGAGCTGAACTCAGGTGCTTCCTTGCTGCGAGTTTTCCAGTTCAGATGATAGACACGAGCTGTCAGTAAGTGTAAGAACCATACTTAGCAGGGGTTAAAGCAGTATACTCAATTCCTTGTGGTTAGATTGCTGAAAAAAATGCTAAAAACATCCAGGAAGAGCTATGTTTGTGCAATATTTGCACTAGAAATGGTATTTAAAATGTCATTTTGCTTTTTCTAAGCACTTACCAGGAAACCTTCTCTGCAAACAGAAAATGGAGGCAGTGCCTGGCTGTGATGAGGTATCTGTAAACGATCTCGAAGGCACCAGGACGGTTCCCCTGTTAAAGCTGTCTGATTTAGTAGTGCTTCTTGCAGACGTAATATTCAGTGACACAATCACTTACGTTGAAGGCATGACCTTGTATATATTGTTCTCATGAACCAAAGAAAGAAATGTGGTGAATTGCGCTGAATACCTTGTAATGTAATGACCCATTTCTGTGCAAAAGGCAAAAAGAATGGTTTTCAGTGTATAAGACATACAAAAATATGTCTACGTTAAAATTTTGGTTAATTTCTCTTGGGCTTTATACTTATTAAGGTACTGCTCTCATCTTATGGTCAGTTATGAATGATTTTTTTTTTTTGAATGAGCAGTGGAACTATATATCTGCAGTCATCTGAATTTCATGGAGTATGAGCATCTAATTCTTGTAGTCAGCTTTGTAAGTTTTGCCACATGCTATTTGCTTGATTTAAAAGCATTTTGACATTTGAGTACTGTAGAAGTATTTCTGGAAATAATAATCTAAATCGTTTAATGCATTTGCCTTATTCTCATCTGTTAGAAAAGTCCTCTGGAAAATTAGGGCTCCCGTGGTCTTGAACAGCTCTTTAAGGGGACGCAGGGAGCTTTCTGGCCTGTGTTGGCTAATGGCAGTTCTCTTCTGTGCAGATGCTTGATAGCAGAGTAGCCTGATTTCCTGGTGTTAGGGATCATCTCGTCTGTAGTGATGGAACTGCTTGAAATTCGGTATTTATGTAGAGAATAATGTCAATGTGAAGCAAGTTAAAATTAGTTAAATTGAAATGAAATGCAAAGAATCTATATTATCAGTCACAGTACGAATAAATAACACCCTATAATTCCAATTGAGTTGGTTCTGAGAGATATTTACTGGGTATTATTCAGCTGTCATGTTATCTGACTGAACACAACTAAAATTTGGGTTCACATAAATTGCGTAGCCTTGAGTTTGCTTTTGCAGAAGTCGTCGTTGGACATGCGCATCTCATCATACCCAAAGGCATTCCAGCGCAAGTCACACCTTACCTCCTCGCTGACTGCTGACTTGCTGATGGTGCTTACCCACGCTATTAACAAGTCATTAATCTGTAGTGAGATAAAAAGCTCTTTTCTGCCTGACGGAGGAGGATTCAAGTTCTACTTCTCATTCCCTAAATCTTGTATTTTGTGTAAACATGTAACCTGAAAGTTTTATTTTAAACATCCGTATCACTGAAACTGATGGATGTAGCTTTTTACCAGCTTTTGATCTGAGACCAGTTCTGATTGTGATTAACCATTTGTGGTTAATTACTGTGGTTAAGGTTTTGGGAATGATACTGATTTAGGGCTGCTGTCTTCTGACAAAAGCCTCTGTCTTTGAGAGGGATCATGGCATTCTTTTTTTTTTCTTTTTTCTTTTTTTTTTTCTCCTATTTACAATCCAGATATATTTATTTGGCCCAGTCTTATTGCCAAAGCGTTTGCAGAGCATGTGCCAGGTATTTGTGTGTGTTTGTGGTCCCAGAAATGCTGTTAAGGTACTATATAGGTAGCTTTTCTGAGAGTGCTATGTACCTGTATGATATAACCCCCCCTTACCCCCCAAAAAAAACCCCAGTTACTTTGCTTCGTGTTGTTTGCCAAGTTGAGGCTCTGAAATTTTTCAGCACCTTTTGGTTCCTAGAGAATTAATTCCTGGGCACTCTACAGCCAAGTGTGGTTTCATTAAAATAATAATGAAAAGCAAAACCCGCAAGTCATAACCTGTGTAAAATATATGGTCAGAATGATGCTTATTTTTTAGCCTGAAGTTGAAAATGTTAGAGTACGCTCGAAGTCGTAATGTCTGTGTCCTGTTGACTTTAACTCCACGCTGTGTGACGGGGAGGATGTGCCCGTGTGGGGCTGATGGCAGGATGAGAGCTGCAGAGTAGCAGTCCTATCAAAGCCGTCATCACAAAGCTGCCAAGATAGCACAGTGGTCATTTCACAGGACAGTCTTGTCACTGAGCACTCTGTCTTGGAATACGAATCCGGTGTCAGTGCTTCACCATTATTACAGTTGAAAGATGAAGGACGTAAATATGGTAAGAGTCCAGGATTTTGCTTGAAGCACAATACTGAACAAGACAATCAATGGTTGGGATAGTATTTATGGAAATGGTCATCCTCAAGATGACAGATGATGTGCTTAGTGTTTCAACAAGTTATGTACACTTCATTAATTGTTTCTACTTCTTTTTTTTTATTCTATTCTGGGCACCTATTGTAAGCCTCCCTGGATTCTGTAAGTCAGCTACTGAAATTGAGTGTTATTTTCTATTACAAAATCAATTTCAACTACAAAAGGGAAATTAGATGTGCAGGTTTTTTTATGCACCTGATTGTATTGCAGTTTACTAAATATGATGAGTTTTGTAGCGGTGATGCTTTGGAATTTTGGCACTTGTGTTTGTTGTGGTTAATTTTTGGTCTTATAAATTAACAAGGCATCAGACAATGAAGTTGGAGTGTTGCTGGGTTAGGGTCCAGTCCCTGGTAAAAAATGCAGCTCCAGCATATTGGCAGCTAGACTGCTTGTTATTCATTGTAAGGCACCCAGCTATGGGAGTGTTAGATGTTTGACAGCATTGAATAGATTCCAGTCAGCCATACAAACTACCTCCAGTGAAGTGGAAAGGACCATAAAATTGTTTTAGCAACAGCTAATTCTCTGGAGTCTTTTAAGGCTTTTTTTCTCCCTTTTTTCATTAACTGTTTGCTTGCCAATAGACGACTTGCAAATTTAAGCAGTAAATGTCCCCAAATTGATTTATTTTTTTAAGGTTAGTGATGAAAACTTTTCTCTGATTTTACAGTTAGCATAGTTTAGATTTTGGAAAAAAAAAAAACCCCAAAACCCAAACCACTACCTGAAGTGTGTATTTAACAATGGTACCTTTCTTTGAATGTCAAAACTGAACCATAAACTTACAGCATTGGGTTTTTAAAAGTGATTTTTCTATAAATAACTTCCAGTCTTATTTTATTAAGAAGTCAGGTGTCAGTCTGTTAACTTGTAGGCGTTTTGCTTCGTGTACCTGCTCATCTTTTAGCTGTTGAAATGCCGTGCAAGTAGTGGAGGGTTCTTGTACAAGCAGCTGGGGACTTAACTTGTCTTTTTGATCTTCAGCTAAAGATTCTTCCATCTTTCCCTACTTTGAGGTTGTTTTTTTTTAATCCTGAATAGCTTAGACTTGTGGATTCAGTCTGTGAAAGAACATAAAAATGTGTCCTCACCTGTTAAATGTTTTGTATAATGTAAAAGCTGGTTGCCTCATCATGTGCTATAGTTCAGTGTCTAAGAAAAAGCAATGAAGATGAAGTGTTTAAGTAGTCCAGGAGACACAGTGGCAGTAGCTTTGGAGAAAGCCTGAAAAATTCTGGCTTTTGAAATACAAGGGGGAGATGGAGGATGAAGAGATCCTCCCGGTTACAGCTTCATTGAAGGGACTTAAAGAACCAGTCTTTTTAACCAGCAAAGTTGACACAGTCTATGTAAGGAGAAATGGAACAACAAATCCTAGTTATTGAACTTGTACCTGCAGTCAGAAGAGAAGACCTGCATTTTCATTTCATCTTCTAATTTTTCTGTACCAAAAGTTGGAACTCCGCTGCTTAACAGCAGAATTGAGAACAAATGCTTCCAAACAAGTGACAGTGAAGCAAAACAGAGAAGGATGTTTGTGGTGGGTTGACCTTGGCCTGCTGCCCACCAAGGTGCCCTCCACAGGACAGGGGAGAAAATGGGGTGGAAGAGCTTATGGGTCGGGATAAAGACAGGGGAGACATGTATTAGTTACTGACACGGCAAAACTGATTTGACTTGGGGAAAACTAAGTTATTGCTGACCAAAAATAAAAGTTGTGTCCTCGTTTGTGACAGGAATGAATAGTTTCTGTTTCTGAATTGATAGGCACTGACAGCAGGGGAAAAGGGGTACAAAGGACTGAAATAGTGATTTGAGGTAATGGAGAAAAATATTACGCTATTCCTAATTAAATTAAGGACTGTAAAGAAATCTTCAGAGAAAAATAAAAGGCTTGCTGGTAAGGGGAAAACATCTCTTGGATTCAACTGCATTTTTTTGTAAAACAAATTTATCACAGAATGGGACAAGTGGTGGTTCGGAGAGAGTTTAATTTGCACAGAAAGAAAAGGGTGCAAACAGAATAGGAAGAGATTTAGAAAAATATGAAGTTGAAGGGAGGCAAAGCAATGAGAAAAGTATGTAGGAAATTGAGACGAGATATGGCAATGAGCTAGGAAAACAATTATGGGGGGGAACTCCTTATTTGAAGAGTCAAAGAACTGGAATGTGTTTTAAAACAGAATAAATTATGATAATTTCTTACTGACTATGGGCAAGCATCAACAGATGGCATGGGCTGCCTGGTCTTACAAGCCACTAAGCAATGCAAGCTGGTTTCCCATGGGTTATTCTGACAAAACCAGGTTTCGTACAATGGGGATGTCATGAGTCAGGTCCAAAAGCAGCGTGGCCATGTTTACAGGTCTTCTCAGCCAGGCTTAGCAACTTGAATAGTGTCATATAAACACAGCTGTGCAACATCTGGATGAAAGCGTATAAGTCTACATGATGCTGTACATGACCACGCAAATTTACCAAAGCAGAGCCATACTGTCTTTTGTCCTTTGCTGTGGTTGGTTGCACTTCAGTCAGCGGTTCCCCTTAGTGCTGTGTGGCTGCCCTGCTGCTTTTTCCAGTAAGGCTGAAGACATTCCACGTGACAGGTTTCCCACGACACCCTGTGGGGAGTGGTGTCACATCAGCTGATGTGTCAGGGTGGACAGACTTCTCTGGAGAAGTCTGTCTTCTCAGTGATTATATTCCTGTTATTTGCCTCCTTCTCCCCCCCTCCGTTAGTTTGGGGCAGTGGTGGGGATTTATCACCATCAGTATTGTCACCCTCTCCCCTAGACTGCCCTGTTTGGATAATTTCAAGCTGGTTTTAGCCATATTTTGCTTATGCTAGAGAAGACTCAGATGGACTAACCTGGCTATGAGGTCTCCTGAGTAGTTAGCCTGACCTTGGGTGTGCAGTTATCTGCTGCTTATAGCTAGGGAAGGACCAGGGGGTGTGTGAATGACAGCACACGCCCTCTGCGCCCGTGATGGCAGCAGATCTTCACGGCTTTTGTTCAGTTTCTCTTGCCTCACTTGGCCCTGCCCTGCCTCTTCTTCCTTTATTTGGTTCAGAGTCTTTACAAAAAAGCGCTTTGCATATTTTTGCAAGATATGTGATGCGTTACTCTATAAGCTTTAATGATTAGGTATATATAATGTATACTGCTGTTGTCTAAGTTTGCCCAGGGTCTGCCCTCAGTTTTGAGGCTCCAACCTCAGTAGAATTAAGAAGTCAGCTTCTTGCAGGATGAGGTCAGGAGGCTGCTCCACTGATAGACTCCGAGTTTCAGCATGAACTTAATTCCTCATGCTGGTTATTTGTACTGGTGTTTGTGATAGGAAAGTAAAAAAGAATGGCTTGTTCATTGTAGATAACTATGGAAATACGTAATCAGTCCAGGATTCCATTTTGAGACTGCTTTAAGTGACCAGGAGTTCCAAGACATAAGAAATGTAATACACTTTTAAAAGCCTTTTCATATTCTTCCCCACTGCATGTGAACCCATGAACATTTTTCATCACTACTCCACAGTACAATTATGCTTTTTTTGACATCAGGCTCCAAGAAGTTGTATTAAAAATGAGGGACATCAGCAGCTAAGATTTCAGAGCAGACTAAACCTAAGTCTCTTTCTGTTAATCTTTGAAATGTCAATCTTTTAGTATGGAAATTCATGACAGCACTGTGAGGTGCCCAAAGGCTGTGTGCCTGCTGTGGGCCAGATCCTAGCTGGTAGAAGTCTGCCGAGTTTAAGCACTGCAATGCCAGTTTGTGCCAGCTGGAGGTTTGATCTATACACATCTTCACGTGCTTTCAGCCCCTCTAACTATTATACCAAAATTGGAAGTGCCTGGATTAAGCATGAAGAAATTATACGCAGTAAGGTTTGCCTGGGAAAGAATCTGCCGGCTTCCCAGCCCTGCTGATCTGTTGTAGAAATGACTTGTGTGTCACCAGTGACAGTGTCAGTGTTGGTTCAGTGTTTGGATGTGTATGCCAAACCTTAACTCGCTTATATTCAGAAATGAGCATGCGTCCCAGTCCCAATCAGAATTTGTCCCTTGCGGTCTTCGGCAGAAATGGCAGCAAGCTGCTTGTTGTTTGGAGTTGTCTTACTAGGTTTGTATTGACAAAGGTTTTGGTGCATAGAAAACTTATGCAGCAAACTTAAGGGAGGTTGTCACATTTGAACTTCTCAGTCAATATTTGTTTTGTATATAAAATATGCACCAGTTCAGTGTCTTCAGTGGGATCTGTGACTGACCAGCAGAACAGCTGGTACAGAATGTATTCAGTGGAATTCCATGGTGCTGGAGCTGGAAGAGCTCCGAAGAGGACAGCTAGTCTAGCTATTGGACTTATACTAGTCCAACTAGCTGTTGGACTTATTATTAGCCTACTAGCAAGAAGCTGGGGATTATGAGACTCAGATGAAGATGACATTGTTGAGCACTGGTCTTATAAGGGACTGTTTGTAGCTCCTTAAACAGCAATTCTGCAGTCATCAGTAGTGGAAGGGCAAGTGGAGGGCTTTTACCTCTTCACAACATAAGCTGGCTCCTAATCTCTGGCTGCAATATGCACGTCACAGTGGTGCTATCTCCTAACACTCAAATGAGGAAGGGGAAAAAAAGATCCAGCGTACTATCTCTGCTGATAAGGAATTCAAGGAGAACGTCATATCTGAATCTTGAGATTGCCAGGTGAGCTCCCCAACCAAATATAAAGGAAGACACAATTACATGTAGCTGAAAACTCTGTATAGCTCCTGTTAAAACTCTGTACATCTTATGCCACCAGCCAGATACCTGCAACTGAATCTGCCAGAGAGTATGCACAGGCAACAAAAGAAGCTAAGTTATTCAAGAGTCCTACTATTTATCAGACTAGAAACTGTAAATGATCTAACATAGGCATCCAGCAAGTGTCTCCTGCTTCACAAACACTATTTTTCCATAGTCTCAGAAGACTGGAGGAGCTCTTAGTCTTCAATACTTTTCAGTATGTCTACATAACTCTAAGGATGCAATGAAACCTACAGATAAAGCAAGGAAAATCAATAACAATCATTCTGCTTGAACAGTTTGCAATTTAAGGTGTTTGTGGTAAAACAAAAAAAAAATCAACTCTCATTATTTCTCTCATGAAAAATTACTTCAAAGCTCGTATCAGGAACTCCGAAGGTGTGTCACTCACAAGGACCTTGGTGCAGCTGTATAAGGTAGGGTAATATTTGTCTGCCAGAGTCACAAGAGTCTCCTCTCTGATTCTGACTTTCTCTCCTTCACTATGAATGGTCAAACTTCAGCAGAGAGTGTTAAGGCTACACAGTGTAGCAAAACAAAAGTTTTACAGTGACAGCAAACACAGCTTTGTCTAGAAAGGTGGTCGTGAGAGGATAAACGTCTAGTGAGATGTGCGGGAATACTAGTGTCAAAGTAGTAGTGTCAAAGTAGTGTCAAAGGATAAAATCGTGATCCAAGTGACAAAACCAGCCAACTAGCCAAAAAAAAGATCTTTTAATTTGCTTTTGTGTTTTTTTTTTTGTTTTTTTTTTTTGTAGTGGCTGGTTTACTTTGTGCACTAATGTGAGACTAAGACTATAAATATTAGCTTGTCATTTTAAGTTCTGAGTGGTTCCAGTTTTCCCTGTGTACATTGTCCGTTTGTAAAATGTTTTATGAAAGGTCAGGGAGAGAGCGAGAAATTGTGTACCTCACTGCTTTGGTTTGCTGCCAAAGACCTCATGACCACTTTTGCTTCACAGCATCTGAATTTTCCTGAGTCAAGCATTAAGACAGTAAATTCTTTTCCATTATTGCTCAATGTTTTTTTCCACATTTCTTAAATTAATTTCTGAGGAAAAAAATCTCCAAGGAAGTATGCTTGCTTTAATAGCAGAAGGGAAACAAAGTTTTTAAAACTTGCTAGGATTCCATAGTCTTCAAAGCTGTGCAGCCTTGCAGGGTGTGTGGGATAGAGCCCAGTTCTTCCACACCTGCCCTTGCGGGTTGTCGCAGTGCGGCCGCAGCAGCCAGCGTGTCTCCTTCAGCCCTCCCAGTCACTGCTGCCAGCCGGGACAGGAGGGAAGGTGGGGAAGAGATGGTTTTCCCACAAAGTTCCTGAACTAAGCAACTTCTTTCTTTGTTCTGTTTTTGTTTGGTTTTTTGTTTTTGTTGGTTGTTTTTTTTTTTAAGCTGATAGTCTTTGAGTGTAAAAGCTTAGGGTCATTTTAGAGTCATTTCTCACCAACACATCGGTAATAATTAGAAAAATAATCTTTTTGGAGTGATTTGGAGGGTATTTTTGTTCAGGCATTTGCCTCTGAAATATTTTTCCAAGTACTCCTTTGTTTTCCTTTTGTCTTACAAAGATTTAGATTTTAAAAATACACAGAGAAAATTTATATACAGAAAGCATAAACTACCCAATGGCATGTTACTTGTGCTCAGTATTATTTTAATTTACTTTTTCATTTACATGTAATCTGTTCTTTCACAGGCTGAGTGTGAGAACCTCACTGTGACTTACCCCCAATGCTACTTTGCTCGTCCCTTGCAAAGTTAAGGACCAATAAAGTGAGCATACTTTATAGCTTCTTTTTCAGTATGAAGTGTCTTCAGCACACATGGCAATCAGGCCACTGTGCTTTAGGTTAACCTCCACCCCTCACTGAGCTCAATCCTGAAAAATAAACAAAACTCAGGGAAAAGAAGCTTGCTTGGCAGAAAGGCTGAGCTAACATTATGGTTATAAAAACACTGGGGCAATTCTGCAGGAAACTGAGTCTTCTGGCCCCAGTCCCATAAAGCACTTAAGCACAGGCTTAATTTTAAAGCAAGAAGCAGATTGGCTGACTCCTAGAAAAGCTGAACCCCTCATCCTTGACACTGGATGTGGAGGAGGACTTGGGTTGCTCGTGCAGTTGTGCCACAGCCCACGGGGAGGAAGGAAAACCTGTGGAAATGCTCCCTCACACCAGACAAGTTTCCTCCACCCAGCAAATTCCCAGCTGTCCTGTGTGAAGGCTTTTGTGCTCCGTCTGTCCTGTTTTCCCTGGGCTCAGCTCTTGCGTGTAACCGCTCTGCACATGAGTTGTCCCGTCCAGGGGAGCAGACACGGCTGTGAAAGGGGCTCTGCTCTGAGGGCTGAGGGAGCGAGCGGAGGGCTGATCTGTCAATCACCTGTCAGGCATCCTGGCATTTTCGTGATGAATTAGCCTCTGTAGATGCTTTGTGGCTTGGCTAACAAAGAGTCTGATTTTTTTTTTTTTCTTTTTTTCCAAGGTTCCTCAGTGCTAATCTTACAGTACATTATTTTACCAAGATTTTTAAAAAATATGTTGAAAATGTAATAGAGCGTTGAATAAAAAAGAAAACATACACATATTTGAAGATTAATTTTATATCAGGTTCTATTTTTTTTTTTTGGTGTAAGATTGTGATGAAGCTGCATTCTTGAGACATCCCCAGTGTCTGCTTAATAAGGGTTTCTAACTTTGTGTGCTTACTTGTTTGTGTCCTTTTCCTTCAGAGACTGTGGTTTATTTCTGTTTTGCATTGCAGGGTACGTGCATGTATGTTTTATGGTTTTATATGCATTTATAATGTTTAATGAACCAGCCCTACAGTTTTTGTGTGTGTGGTATAAGTTACAGATACTAATTCTCCAAGAAAAATTTATTTTCCATAAAGTGACATGAGCACTGTAGTCATCAATCTTTTTTTGATCTCTCCTTAGCATGTTTACATACATCACTAGTGCTGATTGTTACTATGTTTTTTTTTTTTTTTTTTTTCCT
>WHYT01017926.1:127095-177794 GCA_009806455.1 Tetrax tetrax
TTTTTTTTTTTTTTTTTTTTCCTTTTGCCTTGAGTTGTTTAAAAAGTGA
This sequence comes from Tetrax tetrax, assembly GCA_009806455.1. Lineage (NCBI taxonomy): Eukaryota > Metazoa > Chordata > Aves > Otidiformes > Otididae > Tetrax > Tetrax tetrax. The sequence continues at coordinate 127,145 of WHYT01017926.1, forward strand.
AACTTGGAAAACATTTCTCAAATTATGCAAGTTTAGCTTCTTTTCATACAGAATAAATAGTGGCAAGTCCTGAAGGCTGCTGCTCTGATTGAATCTTGCCTACTGCAGGGACTGGTGCGATGGGAGCTGGGGGTTGAAGAGAACATCTTCCACCCATGCAAGTCAATATGCCAAGAGCCACACGGATGAGAATAAAAAGGCCATTTGTGAAAACTGGTGGTTGATTGCTATTCTAAATTTTGGGCTGTCATGTATTCTGACAGCATTCCAGCTCTACTTCCAAGCAAAAATAAATCCTTACAGATAGTACTGCAAGGTCAGACTCATTCTTCAAAATAAACCTGCTATCCTATTTACCTTTCAAATTAATTTCAACTAAAATTCCATTCTGGAATTGTATTCCTGTGAAGAGTAACAGATGAGTTCAGTAGACTTTAACAGCATCTTTGAAACTACGAATGTATCAAGTGCAGGGGAAAACAATGCAATATCCTGTAACAAAGAAATGCACAGAAAACATGACTTAAGGACAGTTGAGGCCACTGATTCTGACTACATGGCATCTGGCAAAAAAGTATATGATCTCTGACGAGTCAGGAAGGAGGCAGAGACCTCCTACCAAAGAAACCCAGTGTCATTTGAATGGCATCCTTCTGGGGGCCTGTGGACTGTCAAGATTGTGGTATAATTTCACACAGGTATTCAGTGTTGTCTTCTGTACCAGTATTTAATGCCAAATGCTTAATCTCTACAGCAAATACATATTCTAATCATACAGGAACAGGGTCAGCAGATCATAGAATGGTTAGAGTTGGAAGGGACCTTCAAAGGCCACCCAGTCCAACCCCCCTGCAAGGAGCAGGGACATCTCCAACCAGATCAGGTTGCTCACAGCCCTGTCCAGCCTGGCCTGGAATGTTTCCAGGGATGGGGCATCCACCACCTCTGGTCCTTCTGCATGTCATGTAACCCATCCCCTACCTGAGGAAAGAATAATAAACTGTTCCTAACAGGTGTTCTTTAAACTCCTCTTAAAGAGCTCTAATGATGGAGCTTCTGTAGTGTCCCCAGGCAGTCTCTTCAAGTTTGTCTGTTACTACTGTAAGAAAGTTTCTCTCGATTTCGAACTTACATCTCCCTTGCACTAGTTATTGCTTGTAAGAATCTCTTGTAAGGATATAGAGAATAATCTATTCTTATATGCAGCGCATTTTTACATATTTTAAGATTGAATGTATCTTTTTTTTTTTTCACGCTGACTGGTGCTAATTTCTTCAGCCTTTACTTGTTAAATTCAGTAGATTTCTGCCCTTTTTCATTGCTCTCCTTTAGATTCTTTTCAGCTGTCCATTAAGCATTTCCTCAAGTAGACTGATACTTGCAGAGCCGGGCCTTGTGGCAGACAGTTTGTGGCAAATGGGACCCTTCAGCTAGTCAGGGTGTCTAGAGTGAAGGAGTGGTGAAATCAATACTTCATGGGTCGGGAAAGAGTACGTCAAACGCTGGATCTGTGTCAGTCCCGACTCATCCTCTGTGAGCCAAGTGAGGTGAAAGCACGGGGATTTTGAGGGGACAGACAGCTGCTGGAGCTGGAGTGCTCGCTCTTCAGGATTATGAGCAAATGAAGCTTTGTCTTCTCTTGTCCTATATTATGTGCTGTGCCTGGCCCTGGCAGCTTTAGGCATAACTCTGTTACGTTAAACCCTTGGGAACTGTGCCTTGCGGAAAAGGTTATCTTTGTACTGGGAGGCATTGCCGATAGCATCGGGCGTGGTCTGGGCTGGTCCTTTGGTTTGTGTTTTTTTTCTAGAGTGTATTAAACCATTTCTACAAGATCTTTTTTTCCTGTCTATATTTCACTACATTTCAGATTTATGGGTAACTTTTAAAAAATTGTTTGTTACCATCTAATGTTTAGGTGGAGTTAATATTGCCTTATTCTGGCAATGGTTATGGGCCTTTATTATTTAGGCCAATGAAAACATCAGTCTTTTCACTCTGAAGAGTTTTCCGAGACATGCAGGTACTACAAGGAGGTTGAAACAAAGTGAGAGAATTTCACAAAATTATTCAAGGACTTTTTTTAGGACATAGGATATTTTTTAAGACCTTCAGGTTTTAAAGTTAAGTGAATATGGGACAGACAACTGGTTTTAGACATGCACCATGAAATAAATTGCTTAAGCTTGTGCTGTTATTCCGCCAAGTACAAAGGAAACTATTAAAATATACGGTTTACAGGTTTTTTGATACCTAGAAAAACATCACAAGTGTGAAAGCTTTTTCAGTTCAAAGTGCTGCAGAATGCCCTGTAGTTTGCATTGCTCTTGAACTTCCACGGAGTTTTGTAGAATTGTCAATAGGAGGTCATATTCCTAAATAAATGATATTTCAAAGTTTATTTGATTAGGGCATTTCCACTGTGACATGGATATCTTTTTGGTAATTCGATCCCAAGTGGAAGCGTATTCTATACATCTTGTTAAGTTTGCCCTCTGGCTTGCCATGATGGGATAGACTTTTTCGTATGTAGCAGCAAACCAAGCAATTTCTTCTCCTGTGTCTTTCTCCTGCATTGTTCCCCTATTTCTCAAGAAGTCTGAATCTTTTTTTTTTTTTTAATGGAATAAGTATTTTTTTATAGAAGAAAACTCTGGTTAGGAATCAATCCTCTTTTCTTCCCAAAATTATCTCCTTGGAAAATTAATTAGCAGTCCCCCACCCCACCCCATTTAGGTTTTGAGGGTTACAAGTAGAGCAGGGGGATGAACTTCATGAGCCTAAATGATAACTTTGTATATCTTAGGCCCCATTGCACATAAATTTGCAGCCACCACAGTGAATAAATATATTTGGTGATATAATCCTTCGCTGATGGAAATAGCAGTGGTTCGGAGTTGTTAGACAAATTTCTATAAAATTAGATTGACTTAACTGAATGCCAACAGTAGCTGCTATACTTTGCTTCATACTGGAGTTGAATATACAGAATGCCAGTGAAGTTTTAAAATCTAAAAGAAAATAGCCAAAAGCAGCACATGTTCAGATGAAGAATTTGGTCATGCATGTTTTCCAGCAGCTGTTTTTATTTTAGTTTTAATTTAAAATACATTCGTCTTAATTCCGTGTTCAGAATCATCAAAGCCTACCAAAAATCCTGAAATTTTGTTTCACAGAGATCATTATCAAGTTCTGAGCAATTGTATGTTTATTACTTTCATATTTCACATTTCTGGGGTTTCATGTACTACCCAAGGGCATGGTCTAACTCGAAGAATAACAGGAATCGGCATGCTTTTCATTTACCCTTTCTCATTATTACAGGCACACTATATTAAGACCTTTTTTAGAAACAAGCCAGTTTTACTTTATAACCTCCTGTGTGTTTTAGGTTGCTAGGGTTTTTTTGGGGGTGGTTTTTTTTTTTTGGTTTTTTTTTTTTTTAATGGTTATGGAAAGAAGGGATTTTGGTCCCGATTCCCGTGCATGCTATGACCTTTCTAGAAAGTTTTGTCGTACTAAAGTTGTATATATAGGTCATCTTAGTGGCTAATTAAAGCAGCAGAAAGGCCAGAGTACAAATAAGAGAAGCCTTTTGTGTCTATTTTTTCCTGGGAGATTGTTTTATGCTGTGGACCACTGTTGTCTTACGCTTTACCTGCTTCAGCAAGCACTTAAGCCTCACTGTGTTTCTCACCAAATATTCTGTGCCATCGTGTAGTTCAGCGTAGCAATACCCATATAGATAACAATTACGGTAACGGGTTTTGTCATGTCAGTTCTTACCTATCAGAAAATAGTTAGACTTAACTCTTTTTGCCAAGGTAAACACATAGCAGTCTGCTGTTATCCCGTTTTCCGTACTGCTGTTGATTGCTGATGTTGATTTGATAAACTGTGGCTGAAGGTCTTTGGGACGGCTGGCTGCTCTAGTTTAATTTTTATTATATTTATCCTGTATGTAAACTGAATAATGAAAGTTATAACATTTATGGGACACTCCAGATGCTTTCAGTGTATTTTAATATCTAATTCCAATTATCTCAAAACCAGGCCAAGCTGGACCCCAAGTAGACTGATGAGCTGACATCAGTGAAATTATTGGTGTTAAGTGTGAAATTCTGCATGTGTTTTGGAGAAGAAAGAAACTGGCACAAGGCAATAAGGAAATAAATGTTGGAATTTAAGAAATGGAAAATTATTTTTTGTGATTAGTATTTTACTTGCTATTGTTGCTGAGAGATTATGAGATTTTACAAGCTACTTGTCTATATCTAGTTACATTGCTTTGCAAGATTCTGAAATTGAAATTGTAACTACAGTAGATTCTTTGGCAATGAAATTATCTCGGGTATGTATATATTCCCTAGCTTTGATTTGTTTCCTGCAACCAGATGATGGCTTTTATCTTTAGTGTTCTGCCAAGCTCTTGCTTCAAGAACTTGCTCCTAAATGAGAGCTTAGGTTCTATCCCAGGAAATGCTGAAAATTGAACTTTTGTCTGACTTATTGGGTGAATAAGGGAGAACGTGCCCTAGAATTTGCAAGATCAGAACCTGGCTGGATGCAGGCGCAGGTGGGTGCGGGAAGCGGCAGCAGCGTGCTCTGTATGTGTGAAATGCAGGTGCTGTGCTGGGGGGCGCGAGGGCAGGGCGGCCGGGCGGGTCCCACGCTTGGAGCATGCGACCTGCCAGCTCTGCCCTTGCCGCAGACGTGAGCCTGGTGCCATCTGCCTTAGCGTGCCAGCTCACCGGCTCAGGCTGCAGAGCGGGGGATAGAGTTCGGGATTCAAGCTAAGCAACCTAAAGAGTAAATTACTTTTTCCTTTTCCTTTGTTTTACATTGTTGTTGGCCTGCTTTATGAGGGCAATGTCTCTTGGCACGCGCATTGAAAGGACTAGTGGCTTCATTTAGCTCTGTTTTGAGCCAGTAGTGCTTTCTTGTGGCTGGAGAAAAAGGGAAATTAAACCCTTCTCTAGTGCACTGAAGGAAGTAAAAAAATACATGTTATTAATGAAAAACCCTGGTACATGATTTGAAAAGCAGATGAGCACAGACCGTATAGCTCAAATCTACTGCTCCCAGTTCCTCTTTTAGGCAAGTAAAACAATTACTGGGCGAAACAAGTTTGTGTATTCAGAGCAGTTTATTACAGCCTTAAACAATAGGTTGGCTTGCATTGATGATTGCCAGCTCCTGTTGCTATGCTGAGCTGCTGGGTGGTCTTGAACACACTGGGTGCATCATGCCTGGATTGTCTGCGGAGGCAGCCTTGGACCCACTGGGACGTTTGTGAGACCAAGCTCTTGTGAGATTTCTGGCCCAATTGTGAAGACCACACGCTTTAGGTAGGCAAGGCAAGTATCTAATCATGCAGGCGCTTTGCCAGAGCTTTTGAACTCAGACTGTGATTTAATTGTCAGAGAACTAAATTGGTTGTCAGGAGTTGGTCAGTTCCAAGCCCGTCTGACGTGTTTTTCTCAGATTTGCTACTCTCTCTGCCTTAGCCTCCTTTTCTAAAAATGGGGGTAAAAATAAAAAGTTACCCCCTACTGTGAGGTGAGGGCTGTTGTAGCTAGACGTACGCAAAATAATTCCCAGAATCGTAACAGTTTCACCGAGCTCATAATTGTTCTATGAATGCTATGCTGTACTATCGGGTTGTGAGTAGGTAGGCAAGTTTAGACAGGGAACTCTTACTGTGCTTTTTGAGAGTGTGTTTTGTTTCATTTTGTTTTCTTTAATTGTTGTTCATGAGCTGTCTGAAGTTAACTGAGTTATTTTCCTTTCTAAAATTCAAATTCCTTTTCTTTTGAAGTGCTTAGAATGTGTATTGAATGATAGCAATTTGACTGCACCAAAATCCCATCTGTCTTGGTATTTCTCTTGCCCCTAATTTTTATCTGGTATTTCAGTGTTACACGGTGGCTTAAGCATCAGTGCCCTGTAAGGAAGGGAAGCTCTATGTGCCCTTCAGAGGTAGCAGACGAGTGCTGAATCTTAATCTTGTGTTGCTGACTTCAACGGGTGAGAGATGAGTCTTTAGTAAAGTACTTGAATGCTGGAGAAGTGCAGAGGTTTGTATACACTTATGTACCTCTTGTTTTCTCCTGCTTTGGGTTCTTGCTTGGTTTGGGTCCCATCTGGAGATTTCTTGTGCTGTGATTAAGGATCTGCATGTCCGGCAGGGACATCCAAATTTTAAATTCCCTACTTTGAGTATCTTTTGGGTAGGAGGAGGGGGGTGTTTACCTTTAGGTTGTGTACCAGAAGTCACAAAGGAAATAGAAACGTGAATTTGCAGAATTACAAATTGGTTGAGGTTGGGAGACACCTTGGGATACCATCTAGTCCAACTCCCCCTGCTCAAACAGGGTCACCTAGTGCCCAGAACTGGGCACGCTATTCTGGGTGTGGCCTTGCCAGTGCTGAATAGAAGGGAAGATCACCACTTGTCCTAATGTAGTCCAGTTCCAACTTGTCCTAGTGTAGTCCAGGACACCATTAGCCTTCACCCCTAGGGCCTGTTGCTGGCTCCAGATTTTCTGATACCCATTCTTGTCCCCTTTTGGAACATCTCTTCCGTACAAATTGAGGTTCTGTGCTGAGAATCCCTATTTTTCTGTCAGCTTTCAGCATATACTCAGTAAGCTTTAAAGCTCCACGTGTTCGCTGTGCTGCTTTTGATGTGGTATGATACATAATGTGCTGCCTTACTGCATGGCTGATAAAGCATGATTGATTCCTGACAGCACTGCTAACGCTAATTCAGTGTGTTGTCAGAGCTGGTAACTCTTATCCAGTCAGTTACCGGCAAAAGGTGATTAGTTTTTGTTAAATGGATGCAGTCACAGTTAATTGGAGTGACTGTGTAACTCACTGTTGACTGTGATGTCCCTGCTTGAGTTTGTCATCTGAAAATGACTAAGACTTAACGTTGTAAAAGGAGACTTATTTTGGATTATGATGTGTTTTTAAAAGTTAAAATGTTACGTTTTTTTTCTACTCTCCAGCTCGAAAACATCCTGACTGATTTTCTTCATGTTTTCTATCTGAGATTTTATTAAAAAATCTGAGAAATTTCCAACCCAAATAAAGACTATTTTGTGTTTGCTCTTGTTGTAGAACTTAATCAGAAATGGGTCAGACAAGTGCATGAACGTATGATTTCTGCAGAGAGTTGGCAGTTTCAGACAGTGCTTTCTTGAGACTGTTTTCTTTATTTATTAATTGGCCCTTGACTCTGAAGTTGAAAACAGGATGTGTATACTAGTAAATAAATTGTATTAAGTGGCTTGCTAGAAAGATCTCTGTCTCGATAAAATTCAAAAGTATTAAAGATTTGATCTGCAGTTTGAACTTAAACTTGCAGATTCAGTATTTTAATCTAGTTTCAACTGCAGAAATACTCAACTGGTAAAAGGAAATTGATGATTTAATAGTCCTAAATAGATCCACTTTAATCAATCACTGTAGTAAATCCTCAAAGCATCCTTCCTTTCAGCAAGTATACAAGGTCGGGGTCTGCTTGCCACATATGTGTAGGAATCAAAAGCCCGTTGATGCCAGTGATGAATCAGGACCCAGGAGAAGCTACGGGTCTGCACTCTGTGCAGGGTCCCAGTGCTCCTTGATGGTAAAACCCCTAATACCATCTGCCTGAGAGACTAAGGTAAAGGGAAAAAACCCAGTATAAGCAACACATCATTACTGCATTAGAAGTGATTTCTTTATGAGACAGAAGTCTTAGAATTTGCTTATAAGTGTACTTGTCTCCATGTGAAAAATGTCTTCTAAATATTTTAAACAAAAGCAGCTGCTGCTTCCCCGATAACTACTAAATAGTATTGCTACAGGTCTGGAATAAGTACTCAAGTCTTCCGTGTCATCTAAAATTACTTATTTGTGTTCAGAGAAAAGAGACATGAGAAAACATGTTCATTTTGACAGCAACTGTCAGCAAATCATAAATGAAATTATGCATCTCAAAAAAAAAAAAAAAAAAAAAAAGTATGTGTTTACCATTCTTTTCTAATTATTACATTTCTGTTATATACAAAATGGAAGGTCATTCTGACCTTCTTTGGAGGTCTTGACATGTTTGTTTTGTGATTGCATAAACTTACAGCATTATTTCGGCTCATCTGACACTGTGAAAGTATAACGCCCTCCTGACTTCCTACGTGTTCTTGTTAGGTCACTGTCAATGATGTCTTTTGGAAGAGAAAGTTCAGACATTTTGTGTATCCAACTAAATAGTTGGAGTAATGATGAACAGAAAAAAAAAATTAGAAGGATTTTAAAATTTTGCTGAAAATGAGTGTTTTCCACCTCTCGAATATCATTTTGGTAAGTATTTTCAGGGTAGGTACATCAGTGCTCTTAAATCTATAGGATACGTGTGACTCTTCTTGTACCTTACGCTCTGGACACGGTGCAGCATTAGCCAGCCGTGGGAGCGCTCTCTTCCCTGCCAATAGCCCCCAGACACACTCGGGTGTCACTTGAAAGGAACAGAGGCAGTTTTTCTCAGAGACGTTTGAAGTAAGTTCTTTCCATTAGGGAATATTTGCTCCATTTATTTTCCTTAAGCTTGGTTCTCAGGATATATCTACCTACAGAGAAAGGGGAGATTTTGACCAGGAGCTGTCAAGCCTGTAAGCCTGAGGTCCCTTCTCTTCTGTATGGACATTCTGCCTGTCCCTTCACCACCATCTATGATCTTTCTCTGCTACTTTTTGTACTTGGTTATTGAACCTTTGAAGAACAAACTATGAAAGATTTTTTTTTAGTTACGTTTTAAGCTTGCAGTGATAAAAGAAATTCCAGTAATATTTTGATAATTGCTTTCACTTAATGGGAATAAACACATAGCATGCAGTACCATTTTGACATACTGTAAGTAACTTGGAAAGTAACAACAGGGAAATCTGAATAAAATCTTTTAATTTATTTTCTTCTTATGTTATGTTTAAAGTTACCTAATCTTTCTAAGAGCTTTTAAAGTGACTTGGATTGATTCCCAATGAAATTTTCCTTCCACACTAGATTATTGTAATTAATTATAAAATTGAGCTTAACCTTTCTAGGTTGTCAATATCTAAGGACAAATGTCACAGCTAACAAAGGCTGACTGTCAGGAAGGATTAGCACTGAATCTTGGGGGGATTGTTGGGGAGGAGGGGAGCTGTCATTGCCTCTCAGGCGCTGTTTGTATTTTGTTTTGGCTTGATAAATGGTTACCACTTCTCTTTTCGGCTGGGTAAATATATATACAACTTGAACAAAAATGTTTTAAAAATTCTAATGGAATAGACAAAGTTATTGACTATGTATGCTTAGAAGATTTTACATGTGGAGATAAACTGGGTAGTTCGATATCCTGACCAGTGTATGCAATTTTAAAAGCCAGTGAAAGCAGAAAAGAACATCATTGTAATTTACAGTGAAAATTTCTTAGATATAAGCTGTATAGAATTCCTGAAATATCTGATACTGTGTAAAGTATGTGCTTATTTTACGTTGTTCCAGAAATCCTCAACTACCACCCCTGTGAACTGAACCTGTATGTGTGCAGGCTTCCCGGCACGCCCAGTTGCTTGGCTCAGTACGGGTTATCTAACCATGTTGTAGAATAAGGCCCCAAATTCTCGTTACTCGTCATTTGCGTTTTTGAGAGAAGGCCTTCTAGAATTTGATGTGTTTGAGAGGCTGCTGCAGAATTGTGTGCGCCCAGCCTTGATGCCTGAAAGGACGTCTCTGCTGCTGCAGACAGAACCTACGAAAGATGACAATCTCAATTCACACAAGCACAAAACCTCCCAATACAGCGCTTTTCTTATTTTAAGAACCAGTTTCAGGGCTGTTTGCAGAATACTACTGCTACTCCTCTTTTCTGAGTGCTCATCTTTCTCAATACATCTAGCCTGGAAACTTGACCTTCTTAGTTAAAAAGGAAGAAAGATGAATTGTTGAATAGCTGAACAGAGTCTTTAAGTAACACTTTTGATAAGGACATCCAGGAGTACTGCTTGGCCTTGTAATACCTCAGATTAGACCCTTAGAAATATGTAAGAGGAGGTTGATTGCAGCCATGTAAATTATTCTTCTATAAATTCTGTGCACTTGAAACTTGCCCATTTTTGGCTTGAAGCTTGTGTGAGTTGGCATCCTATGCAACACTGAAAATCTATATGACTAATTAATTCTGCCTCTCCCCATAGACCCCTCTTTGTTCCTGTAAAGTGGCAATGCATTTCAGAGGTTGGAATGGAGTGCTTGGGACTGCGTACATGCTGCCAGTCCAACTCTCGAGCTGGTTGAACCTGCCATGCTGTTAAGGGAGGTGCTCTGAGATATTTATGGCTACTGCTCATTAAAGAAGAGGCAATGACCAGGATTTTCCTTAAGGAAAACATTACAGTGTTTGAACATTTGTAAGGATATGTGTTCTCCAGTCAAAAGACTTGGGAATCACTTCAGCTGCGTGACTTGCGTCTGTCTGTCCTATGTTAGTGTGGCAGCTTTGCTCCTGTTCTGGGCAGTTGTTGCTCTAGCAACTCTGTTATATGGCTGAAGTCTATGGTTTTCTTTAATCCTTCCTTGACCTTGAAATGGCTACCTAAAGTTTATAGCCCACATTTTTTTTTTGCCAGGGAATTTATTATAGCTTTCTGGATTCACTGATTTCAAGTTTCAGCTTTTTGAGACTCTAAATAAACCTTACACAGTTTTTTCCCCTTTTTGTATGGGGTATATGTCCCCAGAGAAGTGTGAGGATCTTAAACTATAACTTGTTGTCAAGCAACTCTTCAAGCCAACATCCCAAATTTCTGCAGTTACCATTTCCAAACCTTTCTGAGACAGGAGGCACTTTTAGTGTTAGCACCTGTGCCAGATTTTCTCTCAGTTAGGGAGAAGCTAGAAGACAGTCTGACTTTGGTTGCTGAAGTGCCTCGTCCCTGTGCACTTCTACGGGGGGCAGAGTTTCCCTGGCGTTGGGTACAGAACAGTACCACGCGAAAGCATGGAAGATCATTGAGGAAGATGGGGTTAAGCTGGGGAACTGAACGTAGATTTCAGTGTCAGTTTATGCATGTCTGCTGAGTTAAACAGTGTTCCATTACTTCTGCATTCTTGCTAAGACAAAACTGCTTTCCTGTTGATTTTTTTTTTTTTTTTTTTTTTTTTAGGAAGATTGAGAGATATTCCTAAGAGTAAGAGGAGCACAGATGTTTCATAAAAATATCAGGATGCTCTGTATCTCAATATCTTTATACCTGTCTGTTGTTTTTCAGGATAGGCCTATAGTTTTTTGTTGTTTCCTCAGAATGTGAGCTCTTCATTTTTACAGGACTGTGTTTTATTTCTGGCACATTTGTATCTTGATTCCAAAACTGGACGTAGAAATGTTACTGTAATTCAAAATGCTTGACAAAGCCAGGTATTTCCAGAGGCAGCAGGGAACACACAGGGCTTCATTTCTTATTAATTTAAACTCCCTCTCTGGATTCATGGAATCATAGAACAGTTTGGGTTGGAAGGGACCTTTAAAGGCCATGTGGCCCAACCCCTCTGCAGGGCCATCTCCAACCAGGTCAGGTTGCTCAGAGCTTTGTCCAACCTGGCCTTGGATGTTTCCAGGGATGGGGCATCCAAGGCCTCTCTGGGCAACCTGGGCCAGTGTTCCAACACCCTCACAAATATTTAAATACGTCCCTGGGTGGGCTCGAACCACCAACCTTTCGGTTAACAGCCGAACGCGCTAACCAATTGCGCCACAGAGACCTGCAATTATTTGGTGTTTAAGCATAAACTCCAACAGAAGGTTTTTCTGCCTCTGAGGCATTCCTAACGTTGCTCTCTGTGGAGCAATCTCTAGTATCCAATAGTGGTCAACTTCTCTAACTTCCAGTTTTCGGAAGATTTGTAGGAAAACCGTCCAACAGATTCGAGTTGAGAGAGAGGAGACTGCTACTCTCCCATGTGAAATACAACACATTCCTGTGGAAAATGAACTAGTAATCCCATAGTTTATTGATGTATTGTTGAACTTTGCTACCAGCAAAATGCTGTGTTTGTAATAGGTAACACATTCCATGAGAGAGAGAATATTTAAAAGAAGGCAAAATCAAAGGCTATTTTAGTGTCTTCTAATGATCATGGAATCATAGAATGGTTTGGGTTGGAAGGGACCTTAAAGATCACATAGTTTGAACCCCTATTGCCTGGGCAGGAACACCTTCCACTAGAACAGGTTGCTCAAAGCCCCATCCAACCTGGCCTTGAACATTCCCAGGAATGAGACATCCACAGCTTCTCTGGGCAACCTGTGCCAGCCTCACCACCTTATAGTGAAGAATTTCTTCCTTATATCTAGTCTAAATCTACCCTCTGTCAGTTTTAAGCCATTACCCTTTGACCTATCCTGATCTTTCTCGTTCTCTCAGTTATTGCCTCTTCATTGCTTATAAGATTTTTGTTCAATAAGCTGTAGACAGTGAGCAGTAAGCCCCAACTTATTTTTTTATCAAATACGCTCACACTCATCTTCTGCACATTGGAAATGAACATTTTGGAACAATGCTATAGTAATAGGTGACAGCTACTCCAAAGGAGAGGATTCTGTATTGACATAATGGACTTTGGTGATTGGCTTGGTCAACAGAAAAAGTCAAACAAGGTATTTGTTGGTGTCTGGTGCCATTGGTAATCAAGTGATAAGGTATGGTGTGGTAATCAACTAATAAGATAAGATATGTCTGACTCAAAGGAAATGAGATCTCATCGTGAACATGCAAGTCTGAAAAGTCAAACCCAATTTCCCCATAACTCAGTGTTTCTTGCTTCCCTCACTTCAACCTTGGCAGCTGTAACCAGCAAGCTAGCATTCTGATTTGAAATGTGGGTGGCATGTGTGGTGTGGGGAGCAGCTGTGCTGGTGCCTGCACAGCCATCGGGGGTCTGGGCTGAGGGGTGTGATTTGTCAGAGGGGTTCACCCAGCTGCTGGGTTCTCACAGAGCTGAACTGGGTTACAGATCGAGGTTGGGGGTGGAAATCTGATGCAAAATGTGTCAGCATTTTAATAATAACTCAAAGCCCAATCACTAGAAAAGTCTCGTATTTTAAAATACGAAGCTTCCCGTTACAAAGTCAAAGAAAATGACTGTTCTGAACTAGTGAAAAGGTCTCTGGCTTTAGAGAGATAAGATTCTCTTGGTATCCAGAAGGGCATGACATTTTCTCTTGTTTGATTATATTAGGTATATTAAATATGACCTCAATGTTTAAGGTTGCTCAAGCTGCAAGAGTTCAAAAGATTGGAGATGAGATTTTTTTTCAATTTATTTTGTTAAGCCTCTGAAGTAATTGTAAATAGTCATTCTTTTAAAGAACAAATAGTAAGAGGTCAAATAATCCATATATGTATGACTTTGTATTTTGTTACAAAGGAAAGTTCATAGGAGAAGAAATGCAGCTATGGTTGTTAGAAAGACAGATATTTAAGAAGAACTATTGCTATGTAAGTAAAAAAGCTTTAATCCAAGGAAAAGTGTATGGGATTGTGAAACATTATTGATAATTGAGAAGATAATGAGGTATAAGGAATACTAGTTTTCAGCTATAGGTGTTCATTGTTAGAAGGCAGACTTGGTTAAATATCATCAAAGGGACAAGAGGAATAACAGTGTTACTGTAGTTCATGAGGGATTATTTTCTATCAGTTTGTAACTTAAGATTGGCAGGCTTATATTTAAGTTTAAAAAACTAAGACATAAATGAGCTTAGTCACTCGTTATGTTGATTCTTGATTATTCTGAGTACTAAAAATTGAATTTAGGAAAAGAGCAGCGGACTTTCTGTTTCTATTATTTTTTGTTGAATTTTATGACAAGTATCTCCAATTCTGTGCAGCAAATGTTTTCACAGTTCTCCTGCCTTTCACAATGTCAAAATTCTAATTTCCAGTGTCAGTAGAGGAATGTTAACATCTGTTTAAATAAATCAAAAATCACTTCATCTACACTTTTAGTTTCAGAGATAACTGGAAGCAGTAAGTTGCACATACAAGGAAATAAATCTTTAAATCTCAGTCACCGTTTTTAGCAGCACAGATTTTTCTTTGGGTGGTGAGTCTTGATTCATGAGCTCTGAGTTAAACTGTCAGTGCACTATTTTTTTTTTTTTCTTCCCAGTAAAACATGGTCTAGATCTCAGCTGAGATGTTTAAGAGCTAGTGTTTTTACAAATAATATGGCATTATTGTATCTTCTATCTTGTTAGTCGCACTTTGGATTAAAATGCCTGTGCAGTAGTTTAAATTACGAGCATTGCTAGTGTTTCTTAGCTTATTAATGAGAAGAAAGGCACTAAAAGGCCTGCATGGCAAAAAAGTGTGAATGTGATTTGCCCTTTCATTTAACAAATTACTTTCTTTCTAATTGAGCTAGAACTGGTTCAAAATTTCCACTGAGAAATATTTTTTTTTCTTGAAATACTGTGTTTTTGTTTGATATGCAGGAAATGTTACTACTGGTTAAAAGAAAACCCCCAAGTTAAACTTTGACAAATACTGCAACTTTTGAAATTTAAAGAGTAATTTTATTTCTATGGTATCAAAAATACAAATCAAAACAGAATATTTTCGTTTAGATGCTTAAATTATTGATTCACACCAAAAGTGATGACTCTAAATTTCTTTGAAACTTCTCACAGGAAAAATAAAAATCTTGGAGTTCTTCATTGTTTATGTAGGAGAACAACATTTCTTTTTGCAGACTGTTCTGGTGTTAGTTGGTTAAGAGTGTCTTAAATCCATAGTGACTAGATTTGAGGTGTACGTAATGTGAACTTTTGTGACATGATGTAATCTAAGATGGACTTTGCAGAAATCTATGCTGGGAATTTGTGTCCATGCTGTAGGAGAGCTGGGGCACAGGAGAGAGCATCCTGTGCAGATGTGTGATCCAGCTGTGTTATACCCTGTGTCCAGCTCCAGAGGGTTCCAAAGGCATTTTTGGTTTAGATTTTTATTTGCATTGAGTGGTGGTGTTTTTTTGGTTTTTTTTTTTCTTTTTCAGAAGGGACTGAAATAGAATATTTTATTTCACAAAGTTGTGTTTTAAAGCAGTGCTGTGGTAGTCCCCAGTGAGACCACAACAATATACACAGTGCACGGTGTTGAGCGAGGCAGCTGGCTCCCGCTCTGACTGCTGGAGGTACGTCAGGATTCATCCGGTACGTTCCCATTCAATTGCTACAGTTTAAAGTTCTTCCCAGCATACTATAGCGGACCAGGCCATAACTCATACAAATAAAGCTGATGTCAAGTGTCATGCCTTTACAGCTTCCAACTTTTTGCATTTGACTGGCCAGTTTTTTTCAGAGAAAAATATCTTAGCTTTACATAGCAGTGGTTTTCCTGGAGGAGGTGGACAAAGGTAGAGAATATTGTCCTGTGCTTGCACTGAGATATACAACACAACGGTGCAAAGGGACAGAGAAAATAATTTTAAGTCTTCTGTGGTCTGAAATATTCAGCAGATAAGCAGTTGTTACTCAGTAAGGGTTTAACAGATTAAGTAAAAGCACACACCAGCAAGAATCCATCTCATCCTGGTTATTATGGAAAACCAAAGAAGGGATACCAAATTCAGTGCTGTGTGGGGCGATGGGATCTGTGTGATTAAGGTCTTCAGTAGCACCATGCCCACATTAGGATTTCCTTTGCCTTCTTCCTGTGTTTGCTTGAGAATTTAAGTGTAAGTGAAAACATTACAGATTACTTATTTCCAGATTAGAAAGGGAGGAGGTTTGTCTTCCTATTGTCACTTGAAGCTGTTACAGCTAATAAATGTGGCGGGATGCCGGAGCAGTGTCATATCCACGATGCACAAAGGATAAACACAAGCTTGCTTTCTCCTGGTCTCGTGTTAAATGTCGTATGAGAGGAAGGGCTGCGAATGCACATGGCAGAGCTATTTGTGTTCTGAACCCAGTGTCCAAGGCAGTGATGATTCCCAGGGATGGAAGTTCCCTTTTCATTCTGTTTTGACCAAGAAAAGACTTTGACAGTGGTTGTTCTGGTTTTGTGTAGCGAGGGGGGCTACAGTGGCAGCTTCTGTAAGAAGCTGCTAGAAGTTGTTTCCCCTTTGTTCAGTGCACTCGGCCGGGCCTAGGGCGGACCCGCTGCTGGCCAAGGCCGAGACAATTGGTAGCAGAATGTTCCGTGATAACACCTCTGCGATAACATATTTAAGAAGGGGAAAACAGGAAAAAAAAAAAGTGAAGATGTGAGACACTGAGCAGGGGCAGAGAGGGAGACGCGAGCCTTGTGGGCCTTGCAGGCCTCACCCTCTGGCCTCCCGCTGGGCAGCCGACTGGGCCCGACTCGGCCCGGCCTGGCTGCAAGAGGTGGAGAGATGAGATGCGAAGAGAACCTGAGAGGCCTCTGCCAGCCTGTTGTGAAGAATTTTCCTGTGAGAGGAATGGCTGCAGATGCCAAGGTCAGTGAAGAAGGAGGGGGAGGAGTAATGCAGCTCCTGGCAGAGATTCCCCTGCAGCCTGTGGTGACAACCATGGTGGAGCAGGCTGTGCCCCTGCAGCCCATGGAGGCCCACGGAGGAGCAGAGATCCACCTGCAGCCCATGGAGGTCCACGGAGGAGCAGAGATCCACCTGCAGCCCGTGAAGGACCCCACACCGGGGCGGTGGATGCCTGAATGAGGCTGTGGCCCGTGGAGGCCCCGCTGGGACAGCTGTTCTGGAGGGACTGCACCCCATGGAAGAGATGACGCACGCCAGAGCAGTTTAATGAAGGACTGTGGCCCGTGGGAGGGACCCCACCATGGAGCAGGGGAGGGATGTGAGGAGTTCTTCTCCCGACTATGAAGCAGCAGTGTAAAACAACGCGTGATGAACTGACTGCAATCCCCATTCCCTCTTCCCCCCTGTGCTGCTCAGGGAGGGGAAGGTGGTAGAGATAATGTTAAGCTCGGGAAGGGGGAGGGGTGAGGGGAGGTTATCTTGTTCTCTATCTCATTCTCCTGCTAGTTTTAGTAATAAATGAATAGTTTTCCCCAAGTCGAGTCTGTTTTGCCTGTGATGGTAACTTTAAGGATTTCTCCCTGTCCTTATCTCAAACCTCGAGCCTTTTTTCTTATATTATCTCTCCCTGTTCTCTCAAAGGGTGGAGGGAGTGAGAGAGAGACTGCGTAGTCTGGTCCCGATCGGGGCTGAACTCTGACAGTGATGTGTTGATGTTGCCTCCTTTTGCTCATTTCATTGTTTTAAGGGAACATTGTCTAGTTAATGGCTGGAAGACTCATTTTCTGATTACAAACATCAAATAGACTCTGCTTTCTATATACAGGGCAGATGTTCCACCTAAATCTTTGTACATGCCTACTGCAGGTATGTTTTAAATAAAAGTCTAGCTGGTGACGTTTCCATCAGTCACTATTTCAGCCAGTTTCCAGGTGTGCTGTAGTCCGGATATTCAGTGATAAATCCATGACTGCTAGCCTTCTGGCAGCAGTGCTCTTTGCACTGCCTCTTAATTTGGCCCTTCTTATGTAGGGGACAGTTTTCCAGGTCCTGGAAAGACGAATCCTTTCTTTCTCTCTCTCCCTAAGACACCCTTTCTTGCAGTAAACACAGAGCACAAGGAGCAAGCTGGCCTTTGGACAACTGTAAATCGGTTTCTCCATTCACACCTGGTTTTCCTTTCCCTTCCTTCCATACAGGTCGATAAAGTGTGTGGACAGCCCAAACAACAACAACAAGGGAATCTACCATCAGACAATATAGTGCCGGTGAAGGAAGCAACTGAAGCTCAGACATTCATGATGGCCCACGCTAGTCTGAACAATAAAAGAAGGTAATGCTAAACAACAGTTGCTTTGAACTAAACTCTGCCTCACAATTTGTGTTAATGGTTCCCTGTGCCATAGTGTTTGAGCCAGAGCCACAGTTCTGTCACTCTGTCTGTGTGCTCTCCAGCAGTGTCCCTCACTGGTCGTTACACAGATGTCTCTGTGGTATTACATTGCAGGTCTCTCCAAGAAAAGCTTTTTACAGGCCAGACTTGATGTCATTACTTAGCACTAAGGTGTTCATTGTTTCCTGAAACTTTCTGTGAGAATGATGAAAGCTTTTCCTCAACAAAGTCTGAGTAATTTCCACGGTTGAGTCTATAAATTACTTAAAATAAAACTGCCCGGGTCTTTAAGGACTTGAGCTTATCTAGGGGCAGAGGTGGGAAGGAGGAGGGCGTGCAAAGGAAAGATTCATTGCCCTGACACATGGCCAGTTCCTCATTTCACAGAGCTGGGGAGGAGTAGTAAGATCCCTTGGCATCTCCTTCATCTGTTACGTAACAGAGCAAGAGCAGAAGCCTTTATGTTTAGGCTTGTTGTGTCCATCTTGGCTTCTGTTACTCAGCTGCATGCCAGCTGAGACACCAGACAGCTGAATTACTGCCACTGGCCCTGGCATGAGTATCCCTGCTTCCAGCCCTCCTAGGCTTTCTTTCACTTTCCCTCATGCGGATCCTGGATTGGTTTTCTGAAAGTTGGAAGCGGGGAGGGAAGGATGTCTTTGCAGTCCTGCTCATGATACGTGAGTAGATGTCAGAGTTAACTGACCATAAAATCACAGTGACGTATTTCTGGCTAACATGTTGTTCTCTCTAACACCAGTGTTAATCTGGAACAACTTCAGGGAAGTGAGTGGCATCGTGCCGGGCTTACGGGCTTATGCCTCTGTGAGAGCAGAATCTAATCTGCCCAGGCAGCCTGTGTGATCTCTGTGTTGGATAGGTGGGTGACAGCAGTATTGAAATTTCCATAGCCTGGATTCTGAAGTTTGAGTTGCAAACGTGAGGTTTTTATCTATTTCTATTTTAATTCTCATCTAAGCTTGTATGAACGAAACAAACACTGCTTTAAGAGATAGAAGTAATAGCAGCAAGCTAAGTTTTGTGAGTGGTAGCGATATTTTTATTCCTTTGTAATTTAAAACCAAACCAGAACAGTTTGTGCTAGTGCTTGTAGCTAATCAATTTTTACCATGCAAATCAGAGAAAAGAGCATTAAGGAAATTAAATTAATAAATTCAACAGTAATAATCCAAACAGTTGTAGTACAATTAATGAAATATGCTTTTAAAAACGGAGCCCTAGGCCATCTTCTGTATAACTCATTGACTTCACTGGGACTTACGTGTTGGCAACCAAAAGACAGAATTGCCAACCCATTAAGAGGTAACCTCTTAAACAGATGCAAAATCGGTGTATTTAATGGTACAATAGCAATTCTTTCTCACCTAAGCATCTGTTCCTTCCCCTTCCCAACCATCTAGAATGGATATTGACCTTTTAAAACGTAGGAGCTGTAGATGGAAAAGAAAACATACCAGGACTAATATACTCAAAATTAGATATCTCCCAAAACTGGTCTGTGCGATGAAAATTAATTTATCAAAAAAGAATCTAAGCTAAGGCCATCCTTACATAATTAGCGTAAAACATTACTGAAATACAGTGTTGATAGGTATTGTGTACAGCCTGTGCAGCAAAAATGAATGGTGGAGCCATGCCATAATTTGTAAGAAGTGGAGGAAATTTTTAAGTTTTCCACAACTTGCTATAAAACACATGGCACAAAGCTTGTACTTTGCTTCTTGGAAATGATTGTGAAACAGTAAATAGAGCGAAATGCACAGTGATCGGCTGCATCGCTGTGGTGTTCATCATCTATCACTTAATCACATATGATACCAATAAAAAGCAATTTTAGGTAATAAAATTTTATAATGGATGGGTGAAATAATTCCTGCAGTGGGTTGTGTAAAATGCACTTAGAGTGACAGATGACTGCTGCAGGGGATCTAGATTATGAGAGTAATTACATGAACCTTTTCTGGTGCCATTCCTTCTGGCGATTTAAAAAATGAAGAGCAATAACATCAGCTGTCTGTCAGTTTAGGTACAAAGTCACCCAGGGAGTTGATCCAGCTGAGTCTGTCTGGTCTGTGTAGTAGACATCCCTCCAAATGATCCTTAATTCAAGGGGAGTGGGGAACATGGCTCCTGTCTTTTAGAATAAGGAAAGAAAGAGAAGGAATGAGGTAGCACTCCCCAGGTAAACAGAAAAACTGTGTCTCATTGCCTTAATGTGTCAGAATATTCCCAAAGAGAAAAACTGGTCTGGTTAGCGCATCTGCAGAAGAAACCATGGTAAAGTGGCCTCTCATCTCTTCTGTAGTACCTGCTCAGAGATGTCATTAAAAACCTAGTGCCAAACAGCTTATACCTGCATATGTATGCTTGCTCCAAGGGTATTACACCTTTGCAAGGCCAGTCACAAAACCAAGCTCCTTTTCCATAGAGTTTGTGAATCTCTGGTTTCAGCTGTTCATTACAGGCAAGACTACTCGCACAGTTGAAAAGTGGGACTGTTAAGATGGTGTCTCCCTGCCTGACTGATCTTTCTTCTGGGTGTATTTTTTTTTAAGAAAAATACAGTCTGGCTGAAGACAGTCATTCTTACCCTCCGCTGCTCTGCACAGTGTGATCCTGCATGGTCCCTGAATTCACGTGGCAACTGGATCCTCTTTTGTAGTAGTTGAACCCTTTTCTGCTCCTCTTACTCTCATGGGTTCCTGGGAGATTTTCTGTCTTTATTTTCCACTGCGTTACATTCCTGCATGTTTTTTGTTATGCAACACTAAATATCAGGGACAATACTGTAAGCTGAAACTTGAATAAAAGTTACATGGTCTTGTAGGAAACCTTTTCCTGTGATTAAGCTGAAAAGCATAGATTTGATTATTAATTTTTTTTTTTTTTTGCGTTACACAATTTTATTCAGGGATTAACTGAAACTGGCAAGATTGCTGCTGTAGTCATTTTTTAATGTGGAGGTTACTATAACATGTAATAGAGATGCCAAGAAAATTGAAACCATGTGGTGGTACAGGGAATGTACATGGCACATACAGAATCTCAATCAGTAGATTGGAATGTTCTTGCTGACTTGGTCAGGGTCCAGACCCCTAGCAAAGCTGAATACCTGCCTTTTAGCATGCCTGCTGCATGTAATATTTCAAGCCACTAAACATAGACTGGTTACAGATCTGTATATAAAAAAGTATTATGTTTAACAAAGAACTAGAACATGATATTAGATCACTAATTGGAGGAGGGAGGCTTTGAAATGATATTTTGTTGGAATTTCTTTTATATACTGTGAACTTCTGGATCTTTTATGCATCTGAAACCAAACAATTTTGAGTTTCTTTGGGAATGTTTGAATTTGATATAATCTACTTTATTTAAAATTAGCTATCTAATGGGTCAGGCATCACATGATTTTATTAAAGTTTGAGTACTAAAATGCTGGTACAAAACACTATTAATGCCAGATGCAAATTAACTTACTGTGGAAACAAATCAAATGTTTCTGACTGGCCAAGGCTGAAGTTTCAGCAGGTCCAGGTTTTGCCTGTTACAAATTCTCATTTCCTTTTTTTGACTGACTGTGTTGGAATCACTCCTTCAGTGACAGCAGGTGACACTCACCTGATGATCAGTGCAGGTGCCTCCTCTCCTGTGGCCACCGCTGCCGTTAGCTCCCGGAAAGTATGATGGCAAAGCCACCATCATCTGGGTGTCCTCAGAGCTGCGGAAGGTGGTGCTTGCTTTCCCTAGTAAGAGTTAACTGGATTGGCAAGTGTCATTGAACCTGTTTGCGTTACTCCTGCTGTTGCTGTTACTTTATACATGAGAGTATGGGTATAGGAAAGAGCAGAATGTGGTATCAAATCATGTAAGTGGAAAATGGCATTGTGATATTAATATTCAGTACAATCTTTAATGTTAATTAAGGGACCTAAGGATATCAGTGCCACAAAACTTATTTGCACTAAATAACTGCCAGTTTTTCCTCCAATATACCCTTAGAGCCTGTCTCTCCTGCTTTGTGAAGTGTTGGGTTTTTTTTTTTAATAGTGCAATCTGATCAGAACTGAACAGTAAAAAAATGTGTGTATTCACATTATTTGTTAACAGACAGCAGATTACTAATTTTACCAGAAAATGAATGCTACTTGTTTGTATCCCCCTTCCCATGGTGCTCATTCTAAACTGTTTGCCATTGTTTTCTTGTATAGCCTCATGTATTTACATTCTTTTTAATGTGTGTGCTACATTTGTAATTGTGCTCTTATTTGAAAATGATTGGGAGAAACAATCTCAGCTGTATTTTTTTTTTCAGTATTACATTGCATCTATACTTTGGGAAAATCTCATGACAATTTTCCTCCTTGTTTTCTTATATTATCCTATGCATGTGCTTGATGGGCCTGCCTTTCAATTAATTTTACTTTTCTTTTTTTGTTTCTCATTTCTTTTCCTCATTTGCCTGAATTCCTGCTTCTCCCCTACTCCCCAATCTCTCCTGATTGATGCTTGTTCTCCCCGGCCTATTCCAGTTCTCTGCCTCTGAAAGCTTCAAAGAATGACAAATCAAGAAGTTTGAAAAAAATCTCTCGGTAAGAATGAAAACAAGGTGTCATACTTTGTTGTTTCTACACGTAGCTCATCTCCATTGCAAGCTGCTGTTTTCAGCTGTAACCTAGGAATCAGCACACTTGATTACTGCTTTTATACTGTAGGGCACTGGGAAGCTCTACGTTTTATACTGATTAAAAGTAAACGTTTTCACTCTGTTAACATTGAATTAGAGACAGAATTCTGCTTTTGCTAAGATGCTGCTTTGAAATGTCAGAGCCCCACTCTGCTGAAAATGCAAAGGGAGTGGAAGCCTCTTGGGGTGAGCTGAGTACGGCAAACTTTAGACCCTTAAAAGGGTGCTCTTTTCCTCCTGCAAAGACAGCTCCATTTTAGAACCTGTAAAATCTTTAGTGTCTGTGTCACCTTTCATAAGCGATACTCTTAGAGGCTTTTGAGAAAGCATGAAGTCAGCCGTGGGGAGAGATGACCACTGCCCAAACCTTGTAGGGGTAGATACCTAGCAGTGGGCTTTGGTATTGTTTAAAGAACCTGCAGCTCCCAAAAGAGTAATAAATCCTGACTGTTCTGTGCCAAGCTCCATCCAGCTGCATCCCGAGGCACCTCTTCAGTGTCGTGTCCCCTGCCAGGCAGAAACGTTATAAACCAGAGTGAGGCCTTTGGCCTTCCCGGGGGGCTGTTGAGACAAGCAGATAGCTCCATGACAGCTCTAGCTCAGTTTGTCCTGCGGCTTGTTCTTGATATCTTTAACATCTTATACTAAACAGGAGCTTCTAAAGCCGTGGAGATAGGGTAATTTCTCCTTCTGAAATACTCTCAATTGTGTGCTGAATTAATACTTGGTTTGTTACAGTTTATTTTTATGGCTGCCTCAACCAGATATATATTACAGGTATAATCAGATTCTGAAAGAGGCAGCGGTTTGTGCACAAGGCATTTTTCCATGCACACATGATCAGAAATAGGCTGTTTGTACTGGCCAGGAGTTTTGCTTATTTGCAAAAGCAGCAGGCACAGCCTCCTCTGAACAGATGTGAGGTGCCAGACATGATGAGAGAGATTTCTTACTAGTAAGAAAGTGACCTGGATAGTGATGATGGGGAGGAACCGGCCCCAGCACATGTCAAGGAGATGGCTTTCTGCACTGTTGTTCCATGTGCGGGGTACTTACAGAGGAGTTCAGGTTTTATGGTGGGATGTCAGCTTTAGAAAGCCTTTTCCACCCAGGAGGTTGTTGGTTATGTTTGAGATGTGTTCACGTAATTTGTTAAAAGCAGCTTTTGTATGTAAGTATGTTTATTAACAGTGACCTAGGTAAGACTGGATGTTACATAGGAGTAGAAATACACTAGAAATAGAAATGAAACAACTTGGATAACTTAATTTCTGTACGGTTTCTGAACTCTTAACCTTGTGGAGGGTTAAGTTGACAGGAGGCTTAAACCAAAGTGTATTGTTCTGTTGTTAAATGTGTTCTTCCTACGTTACAGAGAGTTCATCAATTACATGAAGCGATCCCGAACCTTTTATGCCTCTATAGCAGAAAGGCTGTGTGACGGAGACCTGGTGATGAGAGACAGCTCAACCTGCTGGAACGGAGAGGATGTTGTAGAAAGGTAAAGTTACGAGTAAAAGTTTTCCCTAACAGTGAAAAAGGTGACTTGATATCCTTCTGATGGTTCAGAAGCATTCCGAGACTAAGATGTTGTTGTCATCATCAAGCATCTCCTTCATAGTGAGCTTGATGCTTAATTGAGGAAGGGTTTTGCTAAAATAAAAGGTTGTTAATGCTGAGTTTTACGTGTCTATATTAAATATAGTGGAACTGGAACTGCTGCTTTCAAGAGTCTGTCTCTTTCACAACAGAGGGACAGCTCTTTGTAGAGAGGTCTTACTCTCTTACTCTTAGCAAACTCAGTCTGACTGACTGGAGGTCCCTTCCAGTCTGCTGTTTATAGGCTCATTAGTACAGAGCTGAACATCACGTTAGACCATAATTAGAAAACATGTAGCTTTTCTTGCAAAGGCATCAGAAAAATACAGTGACCAGATCATTACGTGTTTAAAGGATTTCCTGCTATTTCTTGTCAAAGGTTCTGACATAGCACTTGGAATAACAACTGGTTTTGGAATTGCCCAGCATCCTACCAGAGCATGTTCTCCAGGAATTCTTATAAAGCTAACAGTAACATTAATAAATGCACTGTTCCGTGTGAATAGAGCAGCTAGACGCTCTGTAGGGTGAAAAGCTATTTTTAGTCTGTTGGCTGAATTTTTCCCTATGTATTTTATCAGTCTTTCCATCACTCTTTAGAATCCAAACTGGAAAATGCACTTGC
Source organism: Tetrax tetrax (assembly GCA_009806455.1). NCBI lineage: Eukaryota > Metazoa > Chordata > Aves > Otidiformes > Otididae > Tetrax > Tetrax tetrax. The sequence continues at coordinate 152,015 of WHYT01017926.1, forward strand.
GCTCTCCATGAGCTAAACTTCTTGCTGTCATTTCTCTTACTCTGTATAACATGAGGCAACATTGCCCTGCGGAGAAAAAGAGGTGTTCAGAATACAACTATCTCTTACTATCACTGTCAAAGGATACATTGGTTTTTGCAGTGAGAGCTGGTTGGAAGTGTGCCAGTGAATGTTTTCCAAAAATGTCTTTTTGTCAAAACAGAGACATTCCATGGGATTGTGTTGGCTTTCATAATGTTTTGTTTTGAAGTGTGTTTTGTGGTCTGTAGCAGTTCTAAAAGATAAAGTTCTAGCATTCTGCTTCCTTGCTCTAAAACAGTTTTCATGATTGAAAATTGTTTCGTAGGAAATTATGGAATAATTCCAATGTGGAACAATTATAGGCTGTTCCATTAAAGGCTGTTCTGACTCCCACACATCTCTGGTTAGATTTCTTATGTGTATAAATAACTTAAGCTTAATTACATCTGAGATATTCAGAGATAAATAGATGTCTAACACATTCAAAGATAACTTTAAAGTTTAATATTGACATTACAATTGACATTACAAATTAGTTGTAGAAGCCTATTTTTGAAGATTTTGGCAACAATGCAGTATTCTAAAAACTAGTGTATAGAGATTGTAATGCTGATTGAAGCTTTTCCTGTAAAAGTAATGGAGAGGAAGCAGGGAGAATATCAGTGTTTCTAATCAGTATTTCCATTTCATTGTTTGTTTGTTTGTGTTGTTTTGGTTTTTTTTTATTTAAAATAGCTGCTTTAAGTAGCTTACATACATGTTTTAGAAAGGCATGAAAGAGAAAGCTGTTGGTTTTTTCCTTTGCCAGTCTGTAACTTTTCCGGAGCTGGAGACGCATGGAAAAGTTTCAGGTTTGAATTAAAAAGCAAAAACAAAGGAGGAGGGGGGGAGAAACCAAACTGCACCCCAACAATGACATCAAGAAAAAAAAAACCCGCTGCCAAACTCTGAAATATATATTTGTAGTTAAGATATTAAATGGTCAAACTAGAAAATAAAAGTTGAAATCAGACAGCTATACGTATATATTTATCAATTCTGTCACAGCATTGATTGCCTTAAAAGGTGGAGACTTTCTGGGCAGCCTGCACTGCCAGCAGTGCTACACAGCAGCACAGACGTGGTGCCTGCTCGCTGGTAAATTTTGCTCCTTCCATCATCTCTTTTATAGGCTGCACTTGTCACCAGTTCTCCCCACATGAGAAATAAACCTGTCCTGGTGGTGCCTGAAGATGCATTTCTCTTTGCTCTCTCTCCTTTCCCAGGAGACAAGAGGATTAAATATTGGCAGTAGTAAACAGCTCTGAACTCAAAATAGAGCCTTATTCTTAACTCCATATCAGAAAATAGATCTCCCCAATTAATCTGATGGGTCTCTTGTGAACCTGAGTTTAAGGTTACTCAGGGTGTGGAACTGGGAAAAGCTGTGGTTCCTGTTTCCTCAGTGCTTCTTGCATTTCATGATGCTATTTGAAAGCTGCATGATATTCATACTGCATGCTAATTGGCATTCAAGCTCTTTAGGAAAAACAAACTCGACCTTTAAAAACAATTTGACACACAAATGCAGCCTGAAACAATACAAAATTATTACTCAGAAATATGAGTTGTGCTTTCAATTAGTAGAGAGGGCACTTGAGGTCTGTCAGAGGGTCTGATAAACAGAATTCTCATTGTCTTTGTAATTTTATTATAGTTATGTGGATTGGATGTTATCGTGTTTAAATCAATGCACTAGCAGGCCAAAAAAAGCTTGAGCTGCCAGTACATACACCATAAAAAGAGCCAGATTGTTTCCACTGGTTTGAGAATATCCTTCTGGCCTGCTCCTTAGATGAACGGCGAAATGTTGCTTTGCTAGGAATCCTTTAGTGTCAGTTTAGGGCCTTTGAAGACATACTTGCAGCAGCAGTACTGTCTTTCAAAAATTACACTTTTTGAGCAACTGTTCCTGGAATGCCTAATTGCTGGCAGCTTTCTTTCCTGGCCATGTGTCAGATGATTATCTCGACACCACGTCGGTAGAAGAGATTGTGGGAGAAGCTGACAGCACTGCCAGGACCAGAAACATTCACCTAAGCACTCTAGAAGGACTAAAGGGTTGAATAGTTGAATGACTCGTTGTGATACTGTATGTTCTTTAAGACTACTCCAATAGCAGGTGATGAAAAGCCATCGTTGTATTTTTAGCAAAATAAGGATTTCAGAATGTATGGCCAGTAAATTTGGTGTCTAACAGTAATATTTGTAGATACTATAAGCAGATGAATATGATACTTAGGGAAAGGAATCAACATGTTGAGAGACTTTAGGAGGAGATTACAAGCATGTAGACAGGGTAGATTTCTATAGTTGACTTGGATTTTTGACAGATATTTGAGATCCTTCACACAAGGCTAGTAGAGGTGAAAACAGGGGTGGATAATAGATGGTTGTAAGTTAGGGCAGAAGGAGGTCACCAGTGGCAGTGCATGGGGATTTGTGCTGGAACCTGGCTGTTTATCTGTCATCACAGACCTATGAAGAGGAGTGAATGGTGAGGTGACAGCATGTCCTGATGATACCATGTTATCCTGTGTAGAAAAGACAAGTTAATTGTGGTTAATTGTGGGAGGAGCTTGTGACATGGAATGACTAGGGAATAAAATGGCATAGGAAATCTAACACAAGAAAGTGTAAAGTGAGTCACATAAGAACAATCCAAATGTTACAGAATGGTGTGCACCAATGTGGCTTTCACTGCTCCAGGCATGTGATATCTGCAGTTCTGCTGTCCTCCAGGCTCAGAAAGATAGAGCACAACTGCAAATGTACAGAGGGAGCAACAAGGAGGAGGATCAAGGCCATGAAATGGATCCTGTGTGTGGAATGGCAGACACTCCAGCCTGACACAAAAAAGATAGAAGTGGAATATGATAGTGGCCTATAAAAATCATGTGTGTCATGGAGATACTGAATAGGGATTTGTTGTTCACTGTCTCTTTCATTACAAGAACAAGGGGCATCTCCTTAAGTTAATGACAGCTTGAAAACAGAAATAGATACTGTTTTGCTAAACTTGTGGTTAAGCTGTGAAACTTCTTGCCTCAGGATTTTTGGATGTTTAAAAAAAATGAATGAATTCATGAGCAAATTCAGCTCATAGTCACTTTACTTGTTCCTCTAGCTGAGCAGATAAGAGGTAACCAGGTGTCACATCCAAGTCTTTCTCTAAGAGCTGAGGCACAAGGTTAGACAAAAGATTTCCTCTGGTAACCCTTAGGCAGCTGCTCCCATGGGTGGCTTCTCTGTAGGGGCTAAACTCCAGGAACGTTCCTCTACTCAGGAATATCTCTTCAAATAAGCCAAATGCTGGAATTAAATCACTTTCTCCATTCTCCCTGGCTGAGGTAGCTAAACAGGATTTTCTGTCTCAAGTCTCAGCCTCATAAATGGCAGACTAGTACAATACAGTGCCCAAGGACTTTCCCAAAAGCTCATTTTGAGATTTTCAGTTGATGTCAGATTTACATCTTTGCACAAAACATAGATTCCCCTTTAGAACTCCTTTTCATGAAGTTTGGCTTTTTGTGGGGTCTTAGCCATAGTAAAGTGGCCTCATCAGACACTGCTCTTTCTGCTAGTAGAGAAGGGGAAAGGAGACGTGGTCGCCCTGGCAGGCTTTTGGGGTGTGCCTCTGTAGAACAGGTGAGTAATCCTGATTTGGAAGTTGCCCTTTAAGGGAACAGGGGGCTGTGAGTGCTACATTAAAATTAGATAACCATTCAGTCTTTCTATCTCTGCCTGACTACTTATCTTTTGCAGTTTCTGTTTCAAGAGAAACGAAACAGTCATAAATAATAAATAGACAAGCAGTAATGTGGGGTAGAAGAATTAAAATATCGTGAGTGTAGTTGGTGCTCGTTACAGCCAGCTCTAGGCACTGCATACGGTTTCCCACTCTTTCCCCGTGGCTGTGCCATTAGTTCTCAGAAAGAGACTGGCTAATTGCAATCTGCAAACTCTCAGCTGCAGCGTGCGCTGCCCAGGCTTCAGGGCTGGCGTGTGAAAGATGCTCGTGGGCATGTTCAGCAACATCAACACTTGGTTTCGGGTGTTGGTGACAGCCACCTCCTTTGTGTGTCCAGGCTTAATCCTGAAGCAAAGACGATGTTGCAGCATTGCTCTGCATCCCCCGAGCTCTGCTGGAAGGTGCATTTTCAGGGGAGCCCCCAAAGACACGTTCCCCAGTTATTCTCACATGAGTGGATGTGCACCTTTAGCGTGACTGTTTCAATGACACTCCTGTCACATGAACAATGTATCAGGATCTCAGGATTTTTGAAAGCTGAGAGGTCTGGTCATGACTGGTGTCAGAGTGCAGCTGGCTGCGTGTGGGGACTGTCCCACAGAGGAACAGACACCAGAATCTCTTATCTTGCTCCTACGAGAAGTGTTGTCATTTTGTGAGTTGGAATTTAGAGGCTGACAGCTGCTACTGAGAACTAGAAGGTTGCTGCTACCATTTAAAATATTTTTCCTTTTAAGGAGTGAGCACTTGCAATTACTTGGTTATACTCTAAACTGCATGCCATCTCTATTATGATGTTCCAGTAAGCAAAAACCAGCTTGACTCTTGTAGCAGGAAAATGTGAGCCAGTAATGAAGAAGAAAATTTAGTGATTGGCTTCATTGTTAGCAGTGGTGGGTGGTTGGGATGTCTGTAATAAAGCCCCTTTTACCGGAATGCTGAAATATGCTTTTAGATTGTGTCTCCAGTGCACAATATACATGGACCTTCAGAGAAGGGGATGGTGCTGGTAACCTAACGCTGCACTATCTGTACTTTGGAGGTTTTACTTCAGACTAGGTCCAGTGCATTCTTGGAGACTGAATGCCACTAGCATCCTTGAAGTGCATCTTAGTTTTGTTGAAAAAGAATCTGATTTTGAGACTGCTCTGCAATATAAACCGGAGTGTGAGAAACGGTGACACTCGGGTTTAATTGAAAAGTATAAATCTGTTCAGAACTAACATGATAATGTAGACAGGCCTATTGGTCACCTGGTCATTTGAAGTTTGGGGTTTGAAACTTAAACTGCCTCAAGTAATAAGTACTTAGAGGCTGTAATTAACATGTATATATAAAGAAGTTTGTTAAAAAATTATATCAGTGCAATCTATTGATGCAGTCAGTCTATGGTGACAATTTTGGTAGCATGCTGCCCCTAACAGTGGGGTGGTGTAGTGCTTCAGATCTCTCTGACTGGCCTGGCTCACAGGTTTGCTGCTTTCTGAAGAATTCAGCAGAAACATCCCATCCTGGAGCTGAGCCAGCCTGCCTGTGCTAGATGTGTGAAACCTAATGAGATCACAGCAGGTACTGATGTGGCTGTGGGTGGTAACCTGAATCCAGGCTCTTTGCTGCTTTCATGCTATATTTTCCATTTATTAAAAAAACCAACGACAACAACAACAAAAAAACAAAAACCCAAACAAAATAAAAAAAAAAAAAGAACAAAGCTCAAACATTAGAACAGTGCCAACCTTCAGGCTGACTCTGAAAAAGAAAGCTTGCAGAAGTTTGGCAGGGGAGTTGCTCCTTGGAAGGAGCAAATCCGAATCATGGCTCTGATGTGCAACACCTTTGTGACTTTTCTAAGCAAAGGGTCGTGATGCTTCTGGGTCAGTGAGACATTTAACAAGTTACAATGGCACTGCAAGTGTGCAGTTTGTTTTAAGAGTTATTGCTATTTGATGCCTAACTGTGGAACAGGTTGGAAGTTTCTACAGAATGAGGAGGTTGAAGAACGGGATGTTACTTTTTTCTAGAGTGAGTGACAGGATTGCTAGTTGCTTCAGAGATTTTTCTTTTTCCAGGCTCCTCTTCATGTCATGCGAGTGTTTTTTCCACACATTAAGCCAAAGTAAGAGGAGGTCAATTAACAGGAGTTTGGGCAAGGCAGCAGTGACAGAATACTTTTGAAAACTTGAGAGTTAAAAGTTGTGTGAAAGGAAGAGTAGATTTACTAAGTGACATGTATTGATGTTTAAATGTCTTAACGAATCATAAGACAATTCTGTCTCTCATTGTATTTTTAGCAGTCTTAAGTCAAACACTAGTTTGAGTAGCCATCATGGGTTTTGATGGAATCCATCTCTAGGGAAACAGAGCAGCTGTAGTGGTTAATGTGGCCTACTGATCTAGACTGCATTTGTCTGAGTGAAGTAATGGAGAAGTAGTAGATTGTGTCAGGAAGAAATGAACATTCCTGGGATTTTTTTTTTTCCTTTACTATAGTCATCAAAATATTTCCAAAGTAAATGCAATGCTGCCTTAAATCCTGATGGTTATTCGGTGTTCTGACTAGGTCTTAAAAAATGGTTTGGAACTAATATTTTTGATTTAAAATGTGATATATTGGACCGCTCTTTCCTCCTTTGAAATAAGAGTGCGTTCCTGTAAGAACAGAATCAGGAAGTCCGTGTCTTAATGAGCAATGACTTGCTCAGACCAAAATAGCTATTATGTTAATTGCATTTAAATTGGAGACTCTGCTAAGATGTCACTATTCACACTGAAGCTGAAGCCGGTTTCTATTGTTTTCTATCCACCACAGAAAGACCGAAATAGTGGAACTATTTGTTTAGATTATAAATTGCAAGACAAATAAACTCAAAAAGCTTATTCCCTTCCAGATTTTTGCATCTACTTAATTTGAAACTACATCTTGAACACTGAACCATCCCTTTCTGTGGTCATCTCCTGACTGTACAACATTTAATAAGTAGACTATATTAGTCTGTTTTCTCAGAATACTTTTGAGAAAAGCAATCTACCATACTATCCATTGTTTTCTTTCAGGGAAGAGAAGGAAGTACTGAAATGCAGTGGCAAGTGCAAACAAGTTGCACAGTAGTGAGTTTGAGTCATCTCATTTTTAAAAATTGAAAAACAAAACCAATTTCTCTCTATTCCTGAAAATCCACAGCTTTACTTGAAATATGGAAATATTGAAAAAGAAGAGAAAGAGGGGAAGAATTCTTCTCCCTGTTGCTAGGGATCTTTCCTCATTTGTAGCAAGTAAAGCATTTTTGAACACATAACTGGTTGTCCCATCAAATCCCTGTGAACCGCTGTCAGTATTTTTACTGTTAACTTAAGATTTGTGCATATATGTAGTATCAATAACCAGAAATTAGAACTAGCATTATGAAGAACAGCTGTAAGTATGCTTTAAGCCACTGTAGTATTTGTTGGTTTTCTAGTTACCCTTTTTTCATCTGTCAGGTTTAACGGTTGTTGAGCTCTAACAATTTTTAAGTTGGAAATTATACATATAAGTTTGATCAGAAGATCAAATAGCTTTATTTGTAGCAGGGAAAGAAAAACTTTCATGACAATGATTCTAGGGAGTTTTGTGTTTGCCTCTCAATTTCAAAAGGAAATTTATTGAGTTTCCAAATGAAATGGTCTTTTATTGCTAGTTAGCTTGATCTGAAGTAGTCAGAATGATGGTAGAAGTAGCAGATCTATTCTGCTGGTCAGACACAGCTTTCCATTGCACAGGTACAGATCTTGTCATCGCTTCAGATGTGTCTCTTCAAGAGTGTATGGGTGAATTTTGTCTGGAGTGGGTTTCTCTGAATGTGGCAGACTGTCATAGGTATTGCATTAAAACATTTGAGACAGACTAAAGTCTTTGTTCTCATTTCTCCAAATCTGCCTTGGTTTTGTAGTGCTATCAGGAGTTAAAAGGTAGGAAAAACATGTTCACATCACTGAAGTCTGCAAGTTGACATGTAGTACTCTGATTTGGTGGGGAGCAGGGACGGAGGTTCTTTTACTGCAACTGCTTTTCTATTGGAGTTGCTTTCTGGAGTCACTTTCTCATGAAATTTGAATCGTAACATTTTGTGATTAAAAACATATAAAATGGCTTTTAAACCAGACTACTGGAAATATGAGAGAAGGATGTTTTGTAAGACCCAGTAGGAACTCACACTTTTTCCTCATTCTGTCCTTTGCTTGTTTTTCTTGGAGTCTTGCATTAAGTGGAGGGATTAGGGGACACCTGTCCACAGGCTTGAGCAGATCCTGTCATGAGTTGTGAGGCTCTCAGGGCCTGTACAAGCTGGCTGAGAAAGGAAGTGGCAAATCAGTGACTTCCTTTTCTCAAAATGTTTTCCTTCAGAGACTTTCAGTTTTTATGAGTTTAGCACTTTTACTGTCCCCTTTCTCATTTCCTTAGACTCCAACAAGTAGCCATCTGGATATGAAAACCAGAAATAATTATTTAGACTTAGCGTACTTAAAAAGCATTTAGTTTCTGTTATTCTTGTGCCATCAGTGTAAACAATTCCTGGAGATCTGCTTGTTACTATAAGTTGTAAAATGCTGTCTCTCTTTGCAGTATTTTGCGGGTTTTAGGGTATTTTCTAGGACTTGTGGTGTTTTTGTTGGGGTTTGTTGTTGTTGGCTTTTTTTTTTTTAGTCCTGTAGAATAAACCAAATACAGTGTGGTGAGGTGACCACTTGAGACCTGAATTTGCCTGAGCTTACCCTTCAGAACGATGGGCCGTGCTGTCAGCAGCGCCAGTGCTTAGCAGCCTCTCTGAACAGCTGTCAGATGCCTTGACACACAGCAACCCGTGTTTTTGGCTTTTACAAGGTGAGAGACTTCACTGATGATGGGCAGAAGCAATTATATTTAAAACACAAAGCATTATGTGCAGAATGAGATTAGAACTGTTCCTTACCCCCAGTCACAAGCTGTAGTACTTAAATATATGTGGTATGAACAGTGGCACCACAGAGGACTGTACTAGTTTTAAAAGATAATCACAAAGCAAAATCTATTTAACTAGGAAAACATAGGAATATAAGGAAATAAACATTTCACTGGGGAGGTGATATTTGTCCTTCTTTTTTTTAGTAGGAATAAATTCAATTTCAGTTCAGTTAGAGAGGATTTCTTAAAATGCTATTAGACAACTTCCAGTTATGAACAGAAAATACAGTCCCAATGAATTTGCAATATGTTGTGAAAGTGAAGCTGTTTCACTGCATTTCACCAGTACTAGCAAACAGAAAAAGAAATAGTTAGCATTGGCTGTTTTGTGTGTATATAACCCATATCAAATGATTTCTTCTGAAAAGGAAGCACAGAAAATGAACTAAGAAGCTGAGTTCAATCTGCAGGAGTTATTAAAATGCCGTACAATAACGCCTAGATGGCTTTTCTTCTGCAAGATCACAGAAGCCAGTGTAGTAAGCTGATGCTAATTGAAGGAATTACATCTTTAGTGCCAGAAAGGACGTCACTAAAACATCTCCCGGGGGTTATGGGAATATACTTCTGTAGAAAGGAATGTCTTCTGTGGTGATTTGAGATTAGTGCCACGTAGGATCCCCTGTGGTTAGATTACTCTTCTGCTTCTAGTTCTGACTCTAAAAAAATCATGAGCTATTGCATCTTTAATCACACAGGAGAGGAGAGGGAACTATCTGTCTAACAATGAACAGACGTGTTATAATGCCTTTAAATAGTTAGCAGAAAATTCCTTTGCTGTATTTGTTTGATGAAAGTCTAACTAAAACACAGAGTTGGGGAAAAAATGGAATTGGGAAAATGGTTCCAACTTGTAAAATTGCACCTAGTGAATATCAGTGCTGTAAATACTTTTTTGAACACACAGACAACAGGAAGGGGAGATTGTCTCGAAAGCTGTTACACATCACAGGACTTGTCCAGCTGTTGAGATTACTTGATAGTTTACCATTGATTACCACAGTGGTTATTTTTCTCCACAAATTGGGAAGATATATTTAATTCTTCAGTCAAGGGCCACTTCTAATATTGCACAGAGTAAGCTGTCAGGCACAGACTTTCAGTCCCAATTTTCTGTTCAGTCAAAAGGAAACCAATTACACTTTTGGGACCATCTGCAGTGCTGTGTTAAAGAACCAGGACACACAGCTGAAAAGTAAGTGCTCATGAAATACCTCATGTGTCCCATAACTGCTGGTGAGTAAGGTACCTCCTCTGCTGGAGAAGAGCTATCAAGATGAAAAAGAACGTGTTCCCCAGTCACTGTGCTGTAGTGAGACCTGATACCTTCTGAATTCCAGACAGAACCTTTTGAGAATGAAAGATTGTCCCTAAAGAACCCTTCACAGCTCTGGTGCTGCAGCCTCCTGCTGTAGCTTTGTGAGTTCGGTTTTTGCTGTGCGTGTGCGTGCAGCGTGGACATGAGCCGCAACACCCTAAAGTACAGGCTGGATCGGAGCCACGTGCTGAGAACAGGTATTGTTTTACACGCTACATATTTATGCAGTCTTTCTCCTTACACTATAAAAGAAGCCTTTACAAGCGTACATAATTAATTTTCGTAGCAAGCTCTCTCTCCTTCCCCCTTCCATTGTGCAGGCCAGCCACCTCAGGGAGGGGTGATTGCATACGTGCCCAGCCCGTATACATCTGCAGCGTTGTCTTGAAGCTCCTTCTTGGGCCGCTTCAGTGCATTTATTTAAGGATTTTCTGTTAAGTAGTAGAATCCTGACTAAATAGGGAAATAATTGTTTGGTCCTGGATTGTATGACTTCTGAAAACTAATGTTTGGCTTTGCAAATACAAATGGTTGATGAAAGATTTATTAGTTTGGTCAGAAATGTAAGAAATTTTTTACAATTTTGACCAGAAATCATGTTTTCTGTTGAAGCTTTCTATTAGGAATACAGATACTTTAAGTCCCTTCCCTCCTCACCACAAATTTTAAACAGGTTAAGGCCTGTCTTCGCTATGACCCACACTGACAAAGCATGTAAAGAAAAGTGACAGAAGTCAATGATGTTTGTACATGATAGATAACTCACAAATACCTGTCACAGACCATTTGACTGTATGTCATCTGCACTGATCTTTGTAATTTAAACTAATAAGCCTATATACCTAAAGACTTTATTTTCTTGGTTTTTAGTTTGGTTGGTTTGTGGGGTTTTTTAATGCAATTATCAAGGAAAGACAATTTTAAGGATTTCAGTCCTGGAAACTATTAATAGATCTCAGTGTAGAGATTTCATTAAATGCAGTTGTGACAGCTATTGGGAGAAAATGTAACACCAAAAAGGAGCAACATGTTGAATTATCCAGCACCAACTACAGATAAAAAGTTAATGAGAGTCAGGAGGCAAGTTTTGTACTCATGTACAGAAGGAAAAAGAGAGAAAGAGAAAGCCCGTAGCAAGCATGTAAGTTTTTAACGTGGCACAAAAAAAAGCAGAAGCAGCCTGGTTCAATGCATGTGTAACTGCTCACCCAAGGTCTGTTTGTGACATTTGATAGAATGATTTGTGGTCCTCGCTTCTCTTGGACTGGACTGCTGTGGAGTTTGGATGACTGATGTCTTGTTTCTTTACTTGGTGTGTGCTGTGCGTGCCCTCTTGGTAGGCAGCAGGCTGTTCTGGGGCTCAGTCTGGGTTTGGGGTCACTTGAGGAACTCTGCCGGCAGCTTCACTTTTCTTCACAATTCAGCCTCGAGGGAGAGCTAGGAAGCTACCTCCAGTATTTCGGTGCTTGACTTTATAGCTTTCTTTTTCTGCTTTTTGTTTTTAAATTGCGTTTTGGCTTGTATGTCTGTGCATAGTATACTATAAAAAAAAAAAAAAAAAAATCATCCTAATGTGGAGAATGCAGTTTTCTGGATTAACTCCTGAAGACCCCATGCCCACTGCTAGTTAGGTATGACTGACTTCTTGGAACCAGTCCTCCTTTTGCGTAATCACACTCTCATCTCACAGTGTTAATAGTAGACTTTCTCCTTCCTAGTTAATACTGTTACTGTGATATGTCACGATAATTTATGTTGATGGCTCAAGTCTGTGTTTGAAAAATATTTCTCTAAATACAAACAGAGACTTGACTTACGAAGGCCTCTTTTTAACATTGTAGCATTCAGCATTTTCTCTCCGGTTGAAGGAATTTAATACAAATAGTTAATACTGGGTTTCATAGTTTCTTGGGGGACACTTGTGGATTTGATGTCTGCTCAACAACTTTTTTTTTTATTCAAATACTCTATGGGACACAACTTTGAGCAGAATACATGGAAGAATAAATCTTGTCATCCCATCATCTAGGTTGCGCCAGTGGGGCAGTACTTTGTAGATGCAATGTGAAACAGCCTAATTTGATACTGTCAGAGTATCTCTTTGGTTTCAGCAGCTTTGGGATGGTCCTTATTGAAGAGTAATAAGAAAGAATGATGGGCAGCTATCCTTGTATGCTATTTTTTCTATTTATTTTCTTCAGAAGAAGGAAAGAACAGCCCTTATTTAGTCACAAAACTGCACTTTCCAATTAAAATAGTACAGTAATAATACAGCAGTGTTCCAATCACTGAAACTCTACTAACAAAAACAATCCAGACATGGTTAAAGTTTATGGAAAACGGCCAAGATAAAGTATATTTTGTTGTGCAGAGTCCAACATAGTGACTTCTACTCATTCCTGTTAGGAAAGGTCACAGTCAAAGTCCCAAAGAAAGTAAAAGTCTTATCTGATCCTTCAGTCTATCTTAGCTGATGAGTCTTCCCGTAGGGAAGTAAAATTAATTTTCTTTCATTTGCAATGGGTATGTAATACAGTAGTGTCAACAAGAAAAAGAAAATCCTATCTTAGCCTAAGAGATTGGACTGAAAATGTGTTCTTCAGAATGCCAGTTAAATGAGATATCAATAAGAATGCTTTAAATAGTGATATAACAAATCCTTTCTTCTAAAATTATAGAGTTGCAAGTCTGGTCCTTTTGTCTGTTGGATGAGAAGGGATAAGATACAATCTTTGGTTTTTAGCATTTCTCAGAGCATTGAATGTCTGTGCTGCCCCAGAGCACGGCACTTTTCTGAGCTGTATACAGTTTAATACAAAGACTTCTAAATTTCCAGACTAGTCCCTGCGCAGTCTTACTATGGCTTTGTATTACCAGAATGGGGGTGTCTGAAATAATTTGCTCTACAAATTGTAGTGTTTTGTGTAACTGTTAGAATGTGATATCTTGATAGGTGTGAGAAAAATTAGCTGCAGGTGAATTTTCTCATTCTCCTTTACTAGTTTTGTGTCCCAGCAGTGAAGAAAGCAGCACGTGTAGACTATCTACAGTATGAGCAGATCAATGGGAAAAAAATGTGTATGAAATTCTTTGGAGTTTGAAGCAGGCCTTTAGGAATCAGTCAGTGTTTCAATACAACCTATCAAATGAATGATAAAATGTATGCTTTTCAAACAAAAGTGAATACTTTGAGAAAAGTGTTGCTATGATAAAACCTGCAGTTGCCAAAATTAGAATATTTTAGTGGAAATCCAAAAAATCACTACTTAATAGAGAAGTAGTCTTGTTTTTTCCCTTTGGAGATATCTTGCTCTGCAACAGCTCCTAGCTCTCCTCTCACCTTAGTGCCTTGCTCAAGTCTTCAGTTATCTGTTAGTCATAGCAGACAATGCTGTTTCTCACTCTCTCTACTGGTCTGATATTGCAAAGCTTTTCTGTGTACAGCCTGTGGTACTTGTATTTACGCCCGCAGTTCAGCACCATTTCAGCGAGAGCCCGGCAGTGACAACTTTTGAGGGATCTCACAGAGGTCGGTAAAATTGTCCTTTTGTGTTGGTACTGATTCAGTGTTGAACTGAGGTATATGTTGAACCAAAAATATACTCACATGCCAGGGAAAGGGGAAAAGACTCCTGTGTAGCTCTGTGGCTACACAGCTGCAATGTGGGCAGCTTTGGTAGAAATCCCAGCTTTAGTGACTGAGTATATAGAGTGGAATTATATTATTCTCTTTTGTTGTTGTTATTGCAGAACAGGTTAATTTTTGAATGTTGATATTTTTGACAGAATAAAAACAACGTTGCTGCCTAGTTCTATCCCAGAAATTGACCTCCCAGTAAAACACGGTTATCTGTAGACAGATGTCTACAATAGTATTTAGAGCCATGTCTTGCGGTTGGAGGCAGATTTGCCTATAAGAAGCAGATCACATGAATAAGACACAAAGACAGTTTGACGAATGTTAAATATAATTTTTAAGTAGTTTAATTTATACATTGTTTATTATACAGTCTCTCCATGTTACTGATATAAAACTGCCTTGTTGTAGCTTTCCCTGTCTGCTGTGTACTTTCACTGACCTCTGTTGTGATTGCTTTTTAAAACAGATGAACTCTTCTGCTGTGGGAGTTGTCAGTTCAAAATGCAAATATTCCCATACAGCTACAGAAAGAACCCTCTGCCTTCGCAAGAATAAAAAAAATCTGAGCTCTGATGTAAAGGTAGTTTAAAAGCCCAAAATATATTCTTATTTCCAATTCCATGGGATTAAGCCAGTGCCTTGAAGTAATTTCTGTATAGTAGCTGATCCCCAGTAGTTGTGTGGATATGCCATACTCTGCAGCGCTTACAGACTGTGCAGCCAACCCTTTCCTTCAGTACCTTTTACTAGCCTCCCACGCTGCTGGCAGTGGGCTTGGATCTGAAGCTGTCTGCACATCGGAGAACATCCCTGTACTTGTGAGGGTGGCACGCACGGGAGCGGTGGTGAGAGGAGATGTGCTGGGATGAGCCTGTCTGTGCTGCAGAACCTCTTGGCGTTGCCTGCATGGACAAACAGTTCAGTACAAGATCTTTCCTTGACCAGTGTCATGCACCTTCGTCTCCCTTAAATAAGGACAAAATCCATCAATTTTAGCGCTGCAATTTAAGGACGAAATTACTTTGGTCCTTTTTTTTTCTGTGGAAGGATATGATAACGGAGGAGTTTTTGTGGGGACTAAATACATTTTAAGGAAGGGGCACTCACTGCAGGAGACATGTTATGTTTGAGTAGAGCTGCGCTTGAAAGTTGAACTAGAAGGGAAGTTTTTGTTTGGCTGGGTTAATGTCAAGGTCACAGTCGAGAAGGAACTCCTTCGAGGCTTTCCTCAGATCAGTCAGTGAAGTTTTAGGAAGTATCCTAAAAATAAATAAATAAAATAAACATTCCCTTTAATTATTACTTATTCCTGGAGAAATGATTTTAAGCCTTGAACCCAGAAGATTTCTCTGGTGGTTTTTCCTAAGTGTTTAGCAGAGGACTGGCACAAAATTCAGAGAAATGCAAATGATGTGCAGAGTCTGAGAAGTTTTTCAGTTTAAGCCCCTACGGAAAGGTTGGTCCTGCAGAGCCAGCCAGATGTCTCTGTGGTGGCTCTGCTGGGCCGGGGAGCCTGAAACAGTGTGCACAGCAAGAACAAAGGAGTCCCAAACTTGTCTTATGGCAGGCTTAACAGAGGTGGTGTTCCCCTTGCACAGCTGCAGCTCAGGACTGAGTTTGTGGAAAAAACTGGAGCTTTGGATCACACCTGAACTGATGTAGTGAGGGAGAGAGAAGTTCCTATGATCCAGAAGCCTTGCTTTTCCATCAGCTGTAGCTTAATTGTCTTACTGATACAATACTTGTTAGAGAAGCGAACCCAGTTAGCAAAATTATGTGTAAGTGACAATTATTGTACTGAACACAATCATTTCACATCTGATTGACATCTTCCTGCTGATTTTTCTCCCACATCTCTGTCTCAAGGTATTTTTAGATCATAATCACTTAAGGAGTAGGAATGGATGATCTTTCTTTGTTAGATGACTGTTCAGAGAACAGAGGCAGAGTTTCTTTAATGTGAATAATTAATGGTAGTGATGATAGTGCTGTTTTGGTCACTTAGAGCAATAGATGGGAATAGATACAAACCAAGCAAATAAAAGTGAAGAAATAATAAATGTAGCTGCAGCTATGCTATACTTCTCATGAGTTGTGCAGGTCATGAAAAGAAAATTAAACCAGAAATAAGTAAAAAGGTAAAGCAAGTAGCAATATTATTGAAAAAAAGGTAGAAGACAAAATGAGACAGAGTATGTTTATTGTATCTAAATTTTTTTTGCTAGGTGCAAAGGCATTTTCTCTGAAAGATTATAACTTTTATACCGTTCCAGTGGAGGAGTACTAAATCAGATGCTTTCTCTGCCTCCGGAGAGTTTGCTTTATTAGATGTTCCCAGTTGTTTGGTGATCCACAAAACAATATGAAAACTATCCCAGACTGAGCTCTAAGTGGCCTTGCTTACAGCATTCCCTGTTGCCGTACAGGTTTTTCCTCTCCGGTGGTTGAGTGCAGTGTTGCTTTTCTGGGCATCAGCCCACCAGGACTGATAGGAAGAAACCTCCAGCTGCTGAAGTGCTGAAAAACCATTGGAGCAGCTGTTTGAGCTGCCCACGATTCAGCCTTGGGGAGTTCTGTTTTACGAGCACTTGAGTGCATAAACAGGCAAGTGTGTGTGTTTGGGAACATTTGTATTTCTTGTTCACTAGCTGTTACGCTTGTTTCTTAAAGGTTACGGGCAGCACAAGGAATAGCACACAACTTGGGCAAACAGCCTGCATCACAGGTTGTCTATCATAATATTAATGCTCAAATAACTTATTTGATACCCAGAGTTTTGAAACTCATTGACAGAAACTGAAATCACTTGGAAAACTTACAAAAAGTATTCTGCAATTGTAAAGTAATGAAGATAAATGATACTAGATGAGCACTTACAAAGTCACTTAGCAACCATTAGAAGACACATGTTGCTGGGTGTTACTTGAATTGAGGCAGTGAGTTAAACATTTTATAGCCTTTCATAACTTGCGGTGGAATTAGCACTGGGCAAAACTGATGCTTACATGCCAAGAAATTAAATGTGAATTGAATTAAGTTGAATAGATCTAAAGCCTAAGAAAAACATAAACTAATGTAATGCGTATTTTTTTTTTTTTTACATATATATCAACTTAAATACATCTAGCTGAATCAGGCAAGTTCTTTGGAAAATGAACTATCTTGAGAATTCCAAGTGCATTGATTTAGTTGATTTTATGGAATGGCCACACATTGAGATTTGGCAAAGGACCTAAACCATCTTATTGCCTACAAAGAACTGCTGATTGCAAGCAGACTTGGAACATAATGAAATTCCTTTCTAATAGGATGATGTTTGAGTTGCATCCTCACAGACTGATGTGAATTATTTAGAGTTATTAGAAGTTCTCTATATAAGAGTCTCCATTAGGTAATAGGACTTGATCCAGCTTAAAAATAAAACCGTATTCAGTTTCTGCAATGATAATTTGTATGTTTTTGGTTTCTTAAGTATTTCCAGAAAATTCTATGTGTAGATTGATGTTTTTTAATTCATCAAAATGCTCACATTGTTTTAATAATATTTGCAGCTTTTCTGTATGGCAGAATTAATAGCAATTGAGCATAAATTGTTCCTTCAAATAATAGTATTTGTGTCAATAGTACATTCATACAGGATACAGGATTTCAAGTAATTCAGGTAACTGATTTTAAGATGGAATGGGAGTGTGAAATGTCATTGTTAGCTTTTAACAATGAAAACAGATCTTTTATTATACAATGCTCATATTACCCTGCTAATGAAACTAAAGGGCATGACTCTTCGCAAGTTACTTTCCTAATAGACACAAGATTAGACACTGCATTGTATCTGTGACTTGAGCATTGACTTAGGTGATAGAAATTTAGGTTCCAGCTCAGCAAAATGCTTAAACCTGTGCTAAGGCTATAGTTCTGCCTGGCTCCAAACTAAAACAACATGCTAACGCAAATCCATCCACCAGTCTGAGAGTGTGTTTGACAGCTTTGCTCATCTAATAGTTGCCTGCCAACAAAAGAAAGGTAATATCAGTGCCCGCCCTGCATCTGCCTATAGGTTCCTACCTGGCTGATAAGAATTTGCCATTCTAGTGACCAGTCAGTGTGTGGATTTACTTGGGAACAACTGTTGTCTTAAACTCATGCATTTAAGGATTGTGCAGGTTGGTCCTAGAGCTCCAGATCAAATTTATTTCTGCATTTGAAGCATCGGGGTCTTAAAACAATGGGTGGAGGCAGTGACCAGGTTCTCAGCTGGGCTAGAATAATTTTTTTTTGATTAAAGTATATGGCTGATACAGTGTTGGTATTTACTGGGCTGACTTCTAAAGGTCTGATCTTGAAAGACTATATCCACAACAGTTTTTCACTAGTTTCTTAACCAGTGTTGGATTCTACACCTACCACAGTCTGCTTTTTCATTGTCCCCGCTTTTCCTGCTGCCACATTTGTTTTCTGAAATGTGGTGAAAGTGCTCTGTGATTGTTGTCTCAAGATAACTTGGTAGATAAAACCAAAAGAAATGAAACAAACAAACAAAAAGCCCATAAGCTCTTGGTGGATCAATGATGTGTCATTACTGGTATTTTACTATTTTTAAAAATCAGTCCGTTTCATCTGATGAAGCAAAACTGGAAGCGTTAGTCCTGGCCCATTAGGTAAAGACTTGTCTTAAAAACAGGATTCAAATGCTCTCTTCATGTTCATCTATAGTAAAAAATTGTCTAATTTATGAGCTATTGTCAATACATATGTATTAGCATATGCACATGTGAATACACACAACTGATCGTAAGAGTTATGGAAGGGATGTAATTAATGGGAGAGCAGTGCTTAACCCAGCCAGGGAAAGGCATGTTTGGTAAAAAGCAAATGAACGGTTTACGTGCAATGCCTGGGCATCAAAACAGGGAGGGCTGTGAACTGGTGTTTATCTGAAGGTGAATATGGCTTAGGAGTTCACTTTTAGTCCTGTGTCCGAGAAGGAATATTGACATCTGAAAGACCAGCTGCATTATAAGGTTGGATGGATCTAGGAAAGCAGAGATTTCGAAGTTACTCTGGTGGAAATGAAGTCCTGATCTCATCCACTCCCCAAGTGGTTTCATGGCGGGGAAGGTTTAGATTCTGGGTAGGGAAGGAGGGATGTAAGGCAAAGCCCGCCAGGATCTCACTGGTCATTGCCATAAGCCTTATGGGAGGTCTAATCAAGAAATTTTCACAGGAAGACTTTTAGCACCAACTCTTCTGTGCTCGGGTTTATTCTCTGATTGTTACTACTTCAGCAACTCCATGTAGTTAATTGGTCCCCATGGTCTTTGCTTTTTCCCTTGCTCAAAGGATGATAAAACTTAACACTTCTGTAGATCCTTGTGCTGCAAGAAATCTATAGTTGCTCCTATCTTGTGTTTCCTGTCCCAGCAAGGGCCCCTAAATCTCACCCTTTGCTGCCAGCCCTTGCCCTGTGCTGCTGGAAGAGAAATCATTGAGAAAGATACATTTCCCTTTTTTCCCTTAGCACAGGTTGGCTTCCTATGGGAACTGCTGACTGCTGATCACAAATAGCTGGTTAAAATGATCAATGTTTCCCTCATTGAAATGAAAATCTAGTTATAGGATGAAGTGTGTTTTTTGTTAGGTTCACTATGGTGATAACCCACAGAAATGTTTGAGAGATGGTTGCACCAATTCGTTTTCCTTTACGGCACAACCTTGTGGAAGCTGACAGTTACCATGGTTTCGCGTTGCTCAACATTAGGTCCCTTGGAAAAAAAAAAACAAACCACAACTTGTCTTGTTTTTTCATAGTGAATGAGGTATTGTTGTGTAAATTGAAATCCAAACAGATAAAGGAATTTGAATTTTAAAGGGATTTCAATGAAAGCATTGAAAAAAGAGAAGGAAGAAAACATGTCAGTCTGCAGAAACAAACTAATTTGGAGGTCACTGAGAAATCTGAACGTCAATAAATTTCTTAGAGCAGCACAGGTGTGTTCACAGTGACAGGGCTTTTCCACCCTCCAGCTCTCAGGTGAGTCTCGCTGCTTGAGGTGACTTCTGCCAGAGGTATGATGAGAGAGGGGAAATCTGTGCTGAGACAAATTACTCAATTGAAAAGACTTCATTGTGCTTGATGTCTTCATTGGAAATTTTTCCCAGAAGGAAATAGCCGGTCTATCTCGTGTAGAAAAAAATTATTATTACTACAGTTTAAATGAGAGGGGGAAAAACAAACAAGAAGAATGATCTGTCTGGGAGGAAAACACTTACTGCATTGTAATTGCGCTGCGTGGTTTGAGAACATTATGCGCCTTGTGTTTCTTGGGCTGGGTTGGTAACCATCCCCTTTTTCATAGGCACCTGTGGGTGTTCTCAGCCTCTTGAGCCTCTCGCCTTCCACCTGCTGCTGAGTTCGCTGCTGCCCAGATCATCTGACAGTGGCGGGGCCTTTGCTTAATGTGGAGGAGCGGGAACGGAGGCGCTAACTGTCTAGATATAGATGATTTCTCAGGTCTGCCAACATATATTTCCACTGCTCCTTTCCCTGGGGGCTCCTGGGTGTGAGAGTGCAAAGATCTGATGAGGTCAGTCAGTCACTATTAAGCCAAGGTGACAGGAAGACCTTTTTTCCATT
Source organism: Tetrax tetrax (assembly GCA_009806455.1). Taxonomy (NCBI): domain Eukaryota; kingdom Metazoa; phylum Chordata; class Aves; order Otidiformes; family Otididae; genus Tetrax; species Tetrax tetrax. The sequence goes on from WHYT01017926.1 coordinate 172,399, forward strand.
TTGACCTTTTTCCCATTAGACAGACATTTCTGTCTGGGTGGGTCTCAGGGCTGTGCATCAAGGGACCTTAAGCTAATAAACAGCGTGTGCCACCAGTTAGAGTTGGTGCCTTCTAATTGTTCTGCTGTCAAAAGATGAATGGCACTACTGCGTCACGTTTGAAATAGCAATAGAAATTAAGGCTGTTTATAGGTAGATTAGATTTTGATTATCATTAAAATGAAAGGTGTGATCTTTTATTAAAAATAATCCTTTCTTGTATGGAAAATTGGTATGGGCACTGTGTGACACATTTTAGATATAACAGGGTCTGCATGTTAATTCAGTGTTTCAGTGGCATGAGGTGGACTTCTAATTGTAAGAGGATATTTTAAGTCAGCCTTCTAATCTATTTCGAGTTGTTCTCTTTAGGTTTTATGGTATGTCAGCTTAATATACTCATTACTTGTTCAAATTTAAGAGTTGCCTAAAGCGCAATAGAAATTGTGTTTGCTTGTACTTTTTTTTTCCCTCTAGTTTCTTTAAGAAATTAGAGTTCAGGGAGTTATGTTGGTTAATGAAACAAGTACATAGCATCTGTTAAATATCAGTTGATTCATAATTATAGTTGCAGGTAGTAAAAATCAGCATTATTATTAGCAAACATACAAATACTTGTGTGCTATAATGACTAGCTGTGTTTGTTGGGAGGTGGTGTGTATTTGCTAGCACTGTGCTGGAGTTTTGTTCTGTTTGCAGGTGAGCTGTGATCGGGGTGAGAACAACCATCGGGATGTCTGGGCAACTTCTTACCGTGGTGTCCTGGGTCCCCATGGTCAGGTGGCAGTTTTTGAGCCTGCAGTACACTTCCCACTGAGAGTTACCAGGGCCTGCAGTTCTCGGGGAGGAGACTTGCAGCAATCTGCGACGGAGGGATTTTCTGAGGCATTGGGTTTTAGCTCATAGTGGCCTTTGGTACATTTGTGTGTTAGGAATTACTTACTCTTTTGGTCTCTGTGAGGTAGTAGTGGTGCCAATATATGTGTTATATTCCTGTTTTAACCCTGCTGTCTGATAGTTTAATGCCCTGTTCCTCTATGATCACCCTGAGACACTTTAAAAACCAAATTTCTTCCTTCTTTTACAGGCTGTTTGTGATTTTATTGACTCTAATCATACCACCCACAGCTATCTAGTTCCCACATTAAAGAGCCTTAATGTATTTAGCCTGTCCTAGTATTCCAGCTAGCCCACTTCTTTGACGTAGTTATTGTGATTTTTATACTCTAGCTGCATCCTTTTTGAGGTGGGATAACTGGAACCACAAGGAGTCTTCAAGACACAGGCTTACAACGGCTGTGTAGTGGTAAAAAAAAAAAATAATTTTTTTAAAGGGAAGAAAAAGGGGGAAGAAATCTAACGTTATGTTTGCCCTTTCTGGCAGTGGCTGAACACTGAGCTGATGTTCTCAAATTGACTGTAATGATTCTCAGATCTGTTTCCTGAGCAGTGGTTGGCTAATTGTGTGTCCCCCAGCGCATAGGTATTTGGGACAGCTTTTCTCTGCCTGCATTTGCTGATGTTGAACTTAATCCATCGGTTTTGTTGCTCAGTCACTCAATATTGTGAAATCCTCCCCATGATTCTCATAGGACAGATTTAATTTTCCCCATGCTGAATAATTTTGTATCATTAGTGAATTCTGTTACTTCAGTGATCTTAAATCCAAACATATTCTTGAGCTGGTTCTGAATAGGAAGTCAACATCTCTCTCAGGATGTCACACTTCTCCCATGGTCTTTTGCAAGAATAATTAACTGTGAAATTGGTAAATTTAAAAATAGTGTCTACTTAGGGAATGTTTGCCATTTCCTGTGGTTACACAGTGGGTCAGTGCTAGTGTCCCGGGTCTGAGTTGATGGCTGTGTGTGAGTGGGCAGATGCCTGTGTGCAGTGGGGATGGGTACCTCAAGAAATTGTTACCTGACTCAGAAAAACTTGCATGCATGTTTTTCATAACTGGCTTAAACCCAAAAGCCAGAAGAGCAGCTAACAAACTTTTCTCTGAGCCTAAATAGTGTCTAGAAGATGCTTTTAATGCAATGTTGTCATCTTGGAAATTCTGCTTCTTCAATTCTTCGAATCCTTTGAGCAATTCTAGTTCCTTCTTTTCTGCAAGGAATTCTGTGTTGACAGCTTTGTTGACTTCCTTTTTTTAGTTTACTTGGCATTATATAGATTCAGTTTTCCCCTTTGTCTCTTTGTGGACAGGTACGTAAATGCGTGTGCATGCCCATGCATACACATGCACTTACACCGCTCCCTGAGAGAGTTCCAGTAGATATATTTGCTTTGGGAAAATCTATTGTCTTTGTCTGGTAGAAGGCCCAAGCATGCCGCTTGTAAGACAAACTTGATTCCTTTACTCCGCCATGCAGTTAGAATCATTGCAAACTTGCTGGGCTCCCACTTCTTGCAGAGGTTTTATCATCTGTGTGGCAGGGCAGCTTCAGTACAGAGTCTACCACTGTCATTTTGAGTTGTAAGGTAGGATTGTAACTTGAAAAATTGTCTTAGCCAGAAAAGGGAGAAGCATTTCTTTTCTTTGTCTGTTAGATTGAAGATTGACTTAATCTTTCTAGTAGTGCAGTAATTGCAAGTGGATCATAATAGGACTGATCATTTGAGGTGTATTACAAACCTCAGCATATTTACCCACAGGCGTTTAAGCAGACGTGAACAACTGACCTTAAAATAACTGAATTTAAAGTAATGCTTTTTTAACTCTCTGTACTTTGAAAGCAGACATACATCCTCCTGCTTCACTTTCCCCCCCCAATTCACTTTTTTCCCCCTACAGAGAGCTGTAAAATACAGCACTCAGTGTTTCCAAAGCTGAATTCTCTTAAAATTTAATTGAGGAAACTGTGATCCTATTAAAAAAAAATTCCCACTTTACTTGGTCGCTAAACCCAAATTTCATACATCTGGAAAGCACTGTTCATTTCTTGTGTTACACAAATTAGCATGTCAGCTGAATGGAAAAGAAAACAAGGGATGACACATCCTGCCAGTTATATTTATACTGCACTGCATGTATCAAATATAAAGAAAAAAAGCCCAGAAAAAAAAATGTAGGAACATGACAAATGCAAAAGTAATAGACCATTAAATTTGCCTGAACTGCATTCATTACTGGAATCTGTTCTGGTAAAGATCAGGTTTCCCAGCAAAGAGAGAGGCTTTCTGCATCTCGCTCCCTGGAAGTTATGGCTGTTTGGACATAAATCTTTTCTCATGACCCACTCAACAGGTGGGTGATGAATTTGAGGCACTCATTATGCTTTGTCATTTGGTGTGCGTTGTGTGTTTGTTTTGTGCCACCTTTTTGTTGTTGCTGGTAGGATTTGTTTGTAACACTAAAAGCAGTTAAGCTGAATGGAGTGAAGATGTAAAAGTATCTGCATGATGGTTATTTGGCATTGCTCCAAAGTGTGATGCTTGTTCATTTTACTAACAGAGATCCTAGTAAGAATAGCAATAAGCTTTCGAAAAGAAAAGTCTGTGTCACTGGAAGGATAAATCGTGAGAGAAAAAAGCAGATAGGGCTCTCAGTTTTCTGCTCGTGTGCTGGGGCTGGATGGATCACAATCCATAATCTTTTGGCACCGCTCAAAGGATAAAAGTAGTGATAGATATTTCATGCAAAAGTTTAATGCCATTATAGATAAGCTTCCAGTATTCTGTCCTGTTTTGGCCTTCATCACCGTTTAGTTACTCGCTCTCCCCCCCTCCTCAGTGGGACGGGGAGAAAATGGGGAAGAAAGGAAAATGCATGGGTTGAGATGAAGATAGTTTACTAGAATAGCAAAGGAAAATGACAATAATTACACAATTCATGGATACTAAAATATACAAAACAAACAATGAGTGTTTTCTCACCACCCAATGTGCCAATGGCTGATACAGCCCCTCCTGAGCAGGGATCACAAAAATGAAACTGAGCAGCAAGCAAAGTAGCCAACCCCCACATATAAACTAAGCATGATGTTTATGGCACAGAATACTCTCTTTGGCCAGTTTGGGCCAATTATTCTGGCTGTACCCCTCCCAGCTTCCTGCACCTGCACACCAGTGAGACCTGGGAAGCCGGACAGTGACCTTGGTCTGATTAGCAACACTCATAACATCAGTGTGTTTATCAACATTCTTCACATAAAATTCAAAACACTGGCTGCTGATAGGAAAATTAACTCCATCCCTGCCAAAACCAGGACATATTCTTCAGCTACAGAGGCACAGAGCTTCCCATGCTTGTACCCAAACCAGACACAGACAAGCATCCCAGAGCATGACAGTGAAGTATTATCATTTGAGGCAAGATGTAAAACTAATGTGGTTTCTCCAGAGAAAATGAGCAAATGGAAAATGATGGGATGGCTGGTTTTGCTGTCTATGGTTCCAAATTTAGATGTACTTGAAGCAATAAAGGAGGTCAGATTCAATGAAATCTGGTCTAGTATGATTAATGGTATGTTTTCCAGTGAAAATGGTCTTTATGCTTCTCTCCTGTCACTGGTAGGCCATTTGGAATTAAAAGATCTCTTTTGTGTTTCTGACTCTGCCACTAACCTAACTGTCACCTTAGCAGATCACTTCATTCCCACGTCTCTCATCTCCAAAGCTTTGGAGGATTTTTTTTTCCCCACTATGTTTATAGTGTGCTTTATAAAGTACTGCCATGATCTCTAGCTAGCATCTACTCATTGAAGAAGTGATGTGTTACTGTCATTAGGAGTGGCAATAAAACTTCCAGGGAAGCATTATCTAAAAATTCCCACTTCCACACTGGAACCATGGCATTCAGCTGCTCAGAAGGCTGTTGATTGCTTTGGTTGCTACTTGCTGTTTCAAAGTCAATGATTCAAAAGGCTTCAATATAAATCTCTTGAGATGCCTTTGCTATTGTATTATTGCATCCTTGTGAGGGTCAAAAAAAATTCATGTGTATAAAAATGTTTAGTTTTCCATCAAGGCGGTAGAATTTTAGTAAATGGAATAATGGTTTTAGGAATTGGTGATAGAACTTTTTTTTTTTCCTGTAGAATCAGGGGTTATGTGTGAGTTTCACTTAAGAGTGACATTTAATAAAATCTCCTTAGTATCCGTCTTCCTTACTCTAGCCTATGTTTGTTATGAAAAAAATATGCTGCTTTATAATACTTCACAATGTCTGAAAATAACTTTTGTGTCAACAGACAAGAAAGTAGGTAATTATATTGGCAGAATTTTTTCGCAGCAAGATGGGCTTAGCAAAAGATGGGGTGTGCAGCTTTCCAGATGGGATTCAGGTGAGTGATTTTTTTTTTTTTTTTTTTTTTTTTTTTTTTTTTTTTTTTTTTTTGTTTTTTTTTTTT
>WHYT01017926.1:189110-201393 GCA_009806455.1 Tetrax tetrax
TTTTTTTTTTTTTTTTTTTTTTTTTTTTTTTTTTTTTTTTTTTTTTTTTTTTTAATAATTTGGGGGTTTTTTTAAGAGCCCTGCTATGTCTTTGCTGTTCTGCAAACACTGACTGTGTGGACGGAGCCGGCATGGAGTAAATAGAAAAAAACCTTCTCAGAGTGCTTTAGGAAAATCTGCAAATACTACAAACACTAGGCATATACTGTAAGACAAGAACAGCGTGAAAAGATGTGTGCCATTCCCTCCTGCTCCAGCTGTGTCACTTTTTAAAAGATTAACACAAAAATCACTTCTATAATTTTTGATTTGGTATTAATATCTGTGCTCTACAGCTCTAAACATACAGTTTAAAATTCAATCAGTTATGAAATGTAAGAAATTGCTGGCAGAAAATATTTGAACGAGTGTTTTATTACATTCATTAGGTAAAAATTTTTCCTCAGAAGTAACAGCATTAAGAAACGCACACATATTCCTTTCGCATTTTTCCTTGGCGTCTTTGTCAGTGTATTGTTTTTTCTTAGTGCAGTTGACAAAAGAGAAATTTAGGTTTTTTCTGTCATTGCAGTATGATCCTGTACAGCGTAAGCAAGGCAAAAAGTATTGTACCTGCAATTTACTGGAAGATTGATTAGATTGGACTTGCAACTACGGAGAAGCCCAGAGAGGATAGAAGTGGATGGTCTTACAGCAAACCCCTAGAATGAGTCCATCCACCTGGAATCTTTCAGCAAAAGACAAGTTGTTTCTTTTCTTCTCCCTATGGTAGTCAGATGCACATTTATAGGTAAAGTGTGGTTTTAGTCTAAAAGACTAGGCAAAATGCTACAAATAGCATCAAATGTACAACAAGGTTTAATCTGGCAGTATTGGCTAGCAGTTGGTGTACGAGAGGTGAAATGCTGGAAATGGAATGGCTTTTGTCTGACAGCAAATTTTGAAAAAGTGCAAACTTTTGTGCAAAGTTACGGAATATGAAATGTTTTTGTAAAATAATCTGAACTTTTCCTTCCTTTAAATATTTTTCCAATATTTAATGTTTTTAAATAGAAAAATCTGCTAGCAACATCCATAGCCGCAAAGGCTGGTGTTTTATGTGCTCTGGCTTCATGCTCTGCATCTGACATTTCAGAGAGAGTGCTACTTACCTTTGACAAGGCTTGCTCTTAGCAATGTAGAAATGTTATTTATAGACCACAGGAGTCCTTAGAGATGAGTAATTATATTTCATCCCTTTTTTATGAGGAATGAACCTCGAGCTTTCAACGAAATACAGTGCTAAGGATTTTCTCTGGCACTAGTGACTGATGCTAACCCTGGTTTTGGCAGGCAGTGTTGTGTAGCCTTGGGAAGTCACTTCTGAGAACATAATTTTCCCCAGTCAAATGTGAGGTAGTTAAGTTTACCTTACAAATGCACTTTGATGCATAACCAAATCGTCTTGATTCAATTCTAATTAAGTGCAGTGTATTACTAAGACCAATGAAGCAGCTAGCCTAAGATACAAACTATAGAAGTTCCTGGTCCACCCTAAGTTTTGAATCCATACTGACACTTTTCCCATGATTGAGGCAGCACTGCACTGAAAGATGACCGCTGACACGTTGGATCACTGAACAACGCTAGAGTTTAAGTAAGTTTGAAAAGCTAGTTTGGGGCGGGAAGAAAAGTCAAAAGAAATATTTACTTCTCTGGCACAAAAATTTCCTCATATGAATTGTCAAAATGCACTACACATCTTTCTGTGAGACTATTTTCATTAGATTTGGGCCAACAGCAGCATCTTAGTGGATACTCTGTCTGGAAAGGGATCAAATGAACTACAGCTCCCATCTTCTCAGCAGACCAGAAGCCAGGATTTTCCAGAGCAAATGGGTTTTTTAAGTGACCCTCAGAAAAAGCAGTGTTTGTCATTTAAGTTCTCTGAGTTATGAGTTTATGAGTAGAAACTTTATTTTTCCAGTTTAAAAGCTTAGCTCAGGCGAGATATGTATGATAATAGAAAATATTTCCTGTCAGTATGAGAAGGCAGTGGTGGAAAATCTCTAGCTTTTGACCAGCTTTAGTTGTTTATAACAAAAAGAAACCAACAAACCAAACAACAAAAAAACCGAACAAAACAACTGTGTGGCAGTTTTAAGGATATTGAAAAAAACCTGGATATTTTATTTTTAATTATACTTGGTATTTTATTAATGCTTGTGAATATAGTAAAGTTAAGACTTTTAATAAAAGTATGCTTCAGGCCGGATCATCTTTTATCAAAAATCTTTAATGCATGAATGATATTAGGCACTAATGATCTACCAGGTTCAAAAGGGAAATAACTGTACTTGTACTTTAGCCGTGAAGTGAGATTTGATGGGAAGGACTGGCAAATTTTTTGCTTCTAGTGAGAATTTCTGTAGGCTACACCAACCAAAAGCGCGTACTGGAGTTTCAAAATGGTGTATGTAAGAAATTGCCACCTTAATCACCCCCCTGAAGTGGAGTTGCAGGGGCTCATTTAGGATGCTGAAGAGCTGGTAAGCCTAGTACTGCAGCCCTCCTACAACTCCTCAGCTCCTCACTACGGGGAGGAGTAGCACCATGGCTCAAGCTCCTCTAGCTCAGCTGGCAAGCAGAGGGGGCCAGCACGTCCTTCACTCTTCATAGCCCCCAGCCAGCAAAGCCGCTGCCATCCATCCCGATTGCACCGTCCCATGGCTGAGCCTCACGCTGGGGAAAACAGCAGTGCTTCCATAGCAACTCAGCCCCTAGTGCATCCCTTTCCCTCATGACCACCATCATCTTCCAGTTTTCCTTCTCGCTCAAACGCACATTTTTATTTTGAAGGACTTGTGCTACGTGTCCCATTGCCTGTTTTCTGGAAATAAATCCCTTTGCTGTCAGCTCATCTTTTTGAGCAGCAGGCCTCAGCTCTACCCTCAGCAGGCTGTGCCAATGCCAGGAAGCACTGGTAGCATGGGTGGATGTTGATGACATTCATATTGCCTGTACACAACCATCAGAGCAGAATTTGCACTGCTGGAGATACTAATGTTTGATTTATGTGACCGTCTCCTTGTTTTTTTCACCACAGATTTTTTACAGGGGCCACAGTCCTTTTTGTGCTGACTGAAGGAATGGACATAACTGTCAAATGTGTTTGTCCAGTGCTTCATGCTCTTCCCTCCTTACGGAGATGTAGAACTTCATCTACATGGAATTTTTTACCAACCAGGAAGGGATTGCTGCCATCATTTCGTGCCATGCAAGGCCACGTTTCCTATCCAAAAGACTGTAGAAGTGTTCTTCCATCCTGGATGGTAGTCTAAATTACCCTTTCCTAATTTTAGCTACTTAGCAAGTAATTTAGGAGCCTGTTGGCCCCAGTCTCCATTTGCTGTCAGCAGAGAGCAAGGCAGTTTGAGTGGGTGGTTCAGCTCTTCAGTGGTCTGTGCTGGCTGCCAAAAATGCCTCCTCTCCTAAATGAGAGCCCAGCTTCAGTTCTTTCACTGGCTTCACCCTACCCTGCCCTGCGACTGGTCTTACAGTGTAAGAGGAGTCCTCTGTTCTGGCTAACAAATAACTGAAGAATTGCCTTCCTTCTATATGTCTAATTCTTCACTTTTGCCCCTTTTTTTGCTGTATGTGAAGGGGGATGTTTGGATACAGAGTATCTTGAGCACCGTAAGACGTTAGGAATAGAGAACAAACCATTTCTTTTGTGCTTGTACCTGCTCTTGATTCTCTTAGAGACGTGAAATAGCTTTAAAAACAAACAAAAAAAAAAAGGTCCTCAAACATTTTCCCAGCTGTACTGAATATTTTTCTTTAGAAGGTGGGTTATTGTTTGCAGGCTGTATATTAGCTCCCTGGCTCCCAGGTGAGCAAGACACATTTTACGTTATCTTTGTAAGCAAATAGTGAACTTAAGCCAATTTGTTTTACTTCAGCAGTTCCAGCAGAATGTTCAGGACATGGGACCTGCCTGAATGGGGCAGATTATCCTGACTCTTTCAGGTGTTTTGGGGCATCTTTGATCTGTGCTGTACAAGCAGGCAGAGAAATCAGTTTAATTTATTAAGTTTATCAGAAAATAGTTACTTGATCAACTTGAATGAGAACATTGTAGCCTGCTTTACCTGGCGGCTCATACTTTACACTTGAAGGCTTTTGTATTAGGTTAATAAAAGGACAGTGAAAACTCCCAGCAAAGAGCAGGAGACCATGTCTGCTGCTCTTCAGTTGTGTGGAATCAGCTCTACTCCACAAAACGACAGCTGCTCCTGTAGGCTGATTCCCTGTGTATCTAAGGGTATGGCGTACCAAAAAATCACATACCTGTGCTTCACACCAAAACCCTCTGTCCAAAATTTTCATATACGCTTATGCAGTTCTGCACCAGTGCCCGATCTAGTCAGAAGCAGTCCCCGCAGCCCCTGAACTTATTCTGCACAGCCGAGCTTAAATACTGATTGTGTGTTTTGAGTACAGTTGGTTTTGTTGTTATTCCATCTGCAGAAGGGCATGCTTAGATGTTGCACTCCTGATGAGGTCTGTGTGGAAGAATAGTGATTGCGGGCGATGGTTCTGAGGAGGTGAAATACCCATAGCCCCAGTCAGTGGTAACAAAAATATTCGTGTTAAAGCATCGTTTTATGGTAGTCAGTATTTTTCTTAGTCTCAGAAATAGGTCACAAATTCAGAAAGATTGAATGAAAGCATTACCTTCTCTTGTGGTTTAAAGTTTTGGTGTTTGTTTTTCATTTTCAGTGTTTAGTTCAGCTGCCATGAGAGGAAAACAGAAATATATATATATATATATTTTAAGTGTCAAATCATAGCTTTCAGAAGAAAATGTTCCAAAGAATGAACTATTCAAGCTTTACTGGATGTGTTTTAAGAAGTCATAAACGTTACACTGTAATTCATTCTGTTTTGCCAATTCTTATGCTGGAAATGTTTCATCTGTGAATGTAAGGGAAACAAGCAAAGACTTAAAGAGCAAGAAATATCAAAGTAGATTTTTGTTTTAGGTTATTCCATGTTTACTAATTTTCTGAAAGATGTCAAAACATCACTTTGTCCATCTGTCTGCTTGTAGAATGCTGTCACCTGGTTTAAATGTTCTTCAGCAGAGTTTGAAATGATCATATTTGTGAACTGGAAAGCGATGCAGGAATCTTCCACTGCAGATGAAATGTTGGATAAATCTTTGTAGCGTGCTGTTGTAGCTGTTTTTCTATATGTCACCCATAGGAATTACTTACCCCTCAAAGCCTCAAGTTTATTTCCCATGGCCCAAAGCAAGAGTTGGTGTAAATCAACGTTGCGCTCCTGACTTCAGAACAGCTATGTTGATTTGTTTCAGAACCTGGCCTCATTAGCCCAGCTGGGCAGAGGTCAGGTCCAACAAAGACTGAAATCAAGAGCAGTAGTTTTCAATAACAACTTTAAGTAGCCTTCCTTTCTTTGAGAACATCGGAGCTTTACAGCCTGATTGTATGGGCTCTTCTGGTGTAGGCAATGTATTCTGGGTCGTGTTTAGGAAGCCAGAAAATCTTTCTAGTCAACAAGCTCATATTTTTTTATACCTTTCAGGATATTGGACTTCAAGGTGAAAGTTGTTTTTCCAGTGCTTGCCCACTTCTTGGCCATACTCGAGGGTGACCTAGAGCAAAACCAGTATTTGTCTTTTTGGTGGGGATAGGCCACAATTAATACGAAAAGTTGATTAGTGTTTATTTACTTTTCTTTAAAATTTAGCAATTAAAGACTTCTAATGTTAGAATGAATTATTCAGAGGTGAATTGGTCAGGATCTAGTGCTTTTGTAGTTTGTTCCATTTATCATCATCTAATGCAGTGTCTATAAACAGGAGATCTAGTGTCGCGTTGGTAGTCATTGGTAGTGTGGGTCTGTATTAAGAAGTGCACTTAAAGAGGAAAATTTTTTATTTTTTTTAATTTTTTTTTTTTCTTCCATCCTTGTCCATAAATTTGTTTAATGTCAAGATCTGACTTTACCTGATGGAAGGCTATGGGGTGGAGAAGTTGGGCGGATGCGGCTGGAGAGGAGCAGAGAAGCAGCAGCCTGGGGTGAGGCAGGCTCAGCAAGGATGGAGGGGCAGAGAGCAGGGGTGGAAGGCACATTTGTGGCAGACAGCCGTAGTGCTGCTGCTGCCGTCCCTTGCATGGCCACGCTGTGTGGCCCCAGGACCTTTGCATCAGGGCATGTGGGTTGCGTACTGTGTGGGAGCAAGAAAAATTCATGCAATATGAGAATGCAGATTTTAGGTTGTATTTATAGATTGTGAATAGCTTGTATTGGAGACTAAACTCTCGGCATATTTTGATGCAAAATGCTGCGTATGATTTTATGGTTGTTAAAAGATGACCTTTTAGGCTGCCCATAAGACCACCTTTGCACCGGAACTGTTATGAATGCTCAGAGATTTATCAGTTTTTATTGTTAAAGTGCATGATAAAAACTGTAAATCATAGGTTGATAAGACTTACTTAACTGGACAAACACAATGAAATTAATAAAAGGCAAGTTTTCCCCTTAGCCTACCATATCCCCAAAGTTGCTGTTGGAGTGTTGCTAAGCCTCTGGTGGAACACCTCAATCCTCTGTCAGTGCCTCCTGGCTGTGTTTCTAGGTTTGGCCCATGCTGCTTGAGATAGGGTTTGTGGTAAAGGATTTTGTAATGGTCAAAGCTTACTTGGTTATTGGTGAAGCAACCTTGCATATTGTTAAAAATACCTGGTTATAAATTGTTACAGACCATTAATACTCTTGTAACAGTATTGGTCTGTACAGTCCATGGTTTTCGCATGTTAATGAGCCCTTCGATGCAAAGGGCAAACTCAATAATTACGCTGATATGTGGAACAGCTTTTTCCAAGCTGATATATGTGGTTGTGTCATTGGTGGCAGGGCCAGCTGCAGCATGAAGCTGGAGGAGGAGGCTCCATCCCCTCCTGCTTAGGTTGTGTGCCAGACCGGAGCAGGGACATCTCCAACCAGATCAGGTTGCTCAGAGCCCCGTCCAACCTGGCCTGGAATGTTTCCAGGGATGGGGCATCCACCACCTCTGGGCAGTCTGGGCCAGTGTTCTACTACCCTGATTGTAAAATTTTTTTTTCCTTATAACCAGTCTGAATCTGCCTCCCTCTATTTTAAAACCATTACCCCTTATCGTTTTACAACAGGCTGTGCTGAAGAGTTTCACCTCGTCTTTCCTGTAGGCCCCCTTTAGGTACTGGAAGATTGCTATAAGATCTCTCCAGAGCCTTCTCTTCTCCAGGCTGAACAGCCCCAACTCTCTCAGCCTGTTGTCTCCTTACTATCTCTATGCTGATAGACAACACCACCTTTTGCACTTCCAGGACGTTGATTTCTTGGCAAATTGTCTCTGGTGCTGTATTGGCTCAAATCAGGTTTTAAATTTGTTGATATCGTCCTTGGTATATAAGAAATACTGTGGTTTTCGGACAGAATATCTGAGGCACAGCTATAGAGAATGAGTTAGTGGTAGGACATCAAAGAAGCCAGAAGGGGCATCAGGCGTAATGCAGAAAGGACTGACCTCACCCTTTCCATTGCCTTGAATTTCTCATGAGTTCAGGAAACATGGCAATCAGGAATTTGCAGGAAGGTAGCCTGCTAATACAAAAGAAAACAAACCGCACCACCACCAGCTGGTGCTGCTCTTTGCCAGCTGTCCCTAAAATCCACCAGGCTTAAGGCCGCCTCCATGAGAGCTCCTCAACGTCACGCACCCTTGCATGGGAAACATGTCAGTTTGAAACGTTCGGTCTGCTCGTTATTTGCAGAATCAGCTACCCTTGTTGAAGCCCCTTAGCAGCCTTTGTGCATTGCTGTGACCCTTGCACGAGGCTCTTTGGAGGAAACGTACCCTCCCTTTCACCTAACAGTTCATAAGCAATTGCTGGTTAACCAGGAATTTTGCCCCACGGTTCACATTCACGAGCAGATTGGAAACTGCTATGTCCATAATAGGAGGGAGAGGCTCAGAGTTTTATGGTATGCACGGTAATAAAAAGCAAAGCAATTGTCACATGCGTTTTGGCTTGAGTCATGACAAGAAGCAGATGTGTGGCATGCCTTTTTCTTCGCTTGCATGTATGCCAAATGACGCAAAATTCTTAAATGTTTTCTGCTTTTTGTTGCAATTTAATCTTCTAAATAAACGGGACATGACAGTGAGGCCATCCAGAGCGGTTGCACAGTTTGACATTTCTGCGACTTTTCAGAAAGTGCTTGATTTACATTTGTTTTGAAAGAAAGTAGGGGAAGGATTGTATTTATCTCATGGCGAAAAGATTATGTTTTCAGGTTAGAAAACTGTAAAAAGCATGCTCTCCATTTACAAATAATGACTGTATATTTTAACAGCGGACAGGCCAGTGAACTCTCGTACAACTAGGAGCTTTATTTTTTTGTGTTTAGATGCACATGTCTGCTCAAAAATACAGGCATTTAAAAATCCAGTTTAACCTAGTAAACCCAATATCAAGGTTGTGATATGTGCCTTGTACAAGAGTGCGTGGCAATGGAGAGCTGTCTGTGAGAGGTTCTTGCCGATAAACGCATCACCAGGGTGCCTGCACCCTTCGTGTTTAGCTTTTCAGATCTATTACTGTGACTGCAGATTTCCACCTCTGTATAAATGTGTTATTCTACTTTGAGCCTTCCTAAGCCTTGACCTCAGTGGTATTCTGCGGCAGTGCTTGGTGAAGTGCGTTTCCTTCCCAGTATAATCCTGTGATAGAGAACCGGAGATTGTACGGCTCATTCTCATGCCAAGACCTGCATTGGTAGGTCTGGCCCGTTTGCAGAGTCAAATGATCAAGTCAGGCCTCAGTTCTTAAGAAATGAAGCAGATAGTCCACAATAAACAATCGAGTCCATTAAATGAGAAAACTTCATTTTAACAGTATAAAGCTGGGTAATGAACTTTCTTGTAATAATTTTCAGTCTAATAGGATGATGCCTCTTTTGGGCTATTGTCTGGAATTTTATCTTTTTATATATTTTAAATATCAAAAACAGACTTGTAAAATGGTTATACAGCTGCTAAGCGTTTCTGAGCTTTTGAACTTTCAAATTAGAGCAGTTTTTTTTCCCCTACAAATACGGTGTGTGTAATTGCTGCTGCTTGAAATGTGTATCTTATTTTGCTAGGCTATAAAAGCGAACTTTAGTTCTTGCTATCTTCTGGCTTCCATGATTGCTTGCGATTTAAAAAGCAGTGCAAAGAAAATTAGCTTAGCTTCTGGTACGCAGGGTTTTGTGCAAATGCAGTTAAAAACAGTGGAGATCTCAAAATCAGAAGGAAAAGAAATGTCACTATTATAATGCTGGATTGTGAGTGGTCCAGGTAACAGAAGCTGATAAGGAAGGTTTACCAGGGTTCTTCATCCATCCAGCCTTTCTCCCTGTGAACTTTTATTGGTGATTCCAATACTGTAACAGGATAGCTTTCAATCTGAGAAGCTACAGCTGGGTAAAGCTGTAGAAAGAGGTGGATCTGATAGAGCAAGCAGAATTAACATCTTTTTGAGAACAATTCTAAATGCTGTTCATCCCAGTGCACCTGGAAGCATTAGATTTGTCTTTACAACTGCTAGCGTAACTGAGAGATGCGGAAGAACTCTTGGCATATGGTAAATGCTCTTAATGTCCATTTTTAGTAAGATTAGTGATCTGAAGCTTTTCTACTGAAAACCATAAAATAGAATTTCAAGTAGAAGTCTTGCTTGAATCGAATTACCAAGCTAAACAGAAACTTCAGAGACTTCAGTAGCATTAAGTTCTGTCTTACTGGGGTATGTAGACTTTTTCTAACAGCTCCATATTGAGACTAAAGCTGGTTTCCTCTTCTGAGTTCATTAGTACCTGTTGTAACTGTAGTTATTTCTGTGGTCCAAATGACCTCATTCGTCAGACAATTCAGAATAAGAAATGGAAAAAAAGCCCAGACCACACCACTACTTTAAGACATTTTATATTTTAAAATATTGTCGTCTTACTCTCATAATTTTTTTTTCCATTTGCTTCTGTTCATTAAGAAGTATCCTAGCCTCCACAAATAATTTCACATTCCCAGAAAATAAGTGGACCATGAGCAGAATTTAATGGATACTAGCAGTATATTTGTGAAACCTTTACCACACACTGAATAATCAGTTCTATCATCGGTTACAAACAACAATGTATTCTCTTGTTGAGGAGAGCAAAGATGCAAATTTAAGATTAGCCAAATGGTATTTTTTGAGCAGAGTAATGGTGAGCAATGAGCAGGGGGGGATTGGTTGTGTCTTTTAATTGCTCATAGCCAGGCTTTTCTCTGTAGACATTTTTTTAAAAGGATAAATTTTGTAGGTATAACTGAATTCCACTGAAGCTCCTAATGTAGTGCACTCAAACACAATCTCCTTGTCAAGTGAGAACTTATTTAGGAACAGCAAATTGAAAGATAATACATTAAGCAGTTATTTAAAGTAAGCACAAGCTTTTTTTAATTGCATTCCCTACAGAAATGGTAATAAAGATTTCTTATTCCTTGTTCACAGAAATATGAAATTATAGCTTGTTTTGTGAGAACCTGTCATAACAACTGTCTGCAAAAGTCCCACTGGAAAGAAAAAGATTCCGTGTTAGCACTGTGCTGCTTACCTCTACAGTGGTTCAGCAATCCCACCAGAGTCATAGGTATGAAAAAGATGTGGAGATGAGGCAGGCAGCAATATTTCATACTGCAAGATGCCTGTTTAGTGTTAACTATTCAAATCTGAATTGTGTGAATGTGCTGCCTTAAAACAAGAAACTGTTTACTGATGGAAGATGTTCGGAAGGATAGTTATAAAGTTTAGATTGCTTTTCCCCACTTTATTCCCACCACAGATCTTTCAGTTTAATATTATTCGGAGTGGTTTTAGGTTGTGGGGTTTTTTTTTCCTGCAGGATGTGCACAATTGCAGTGGTTTTTTTCAGAGGACTGAAAATACCAGTTACATTAAAAAAAAAAGCAAGCTACAACAAACCAAACCCTAAACCTAAAAACAATTTACTTGATGAATTAGAGTGATCCGTAAATTCCTGGCTTTTTTGCAGAAGACTCTTAACTGTCACATGTTTTTACCCCTCTGCCTTCCACTGATGGATGGATTTGCTAGGCAGTCAAGGGAGCATTTTGCATGGTACCAATCACCTTCCAGTCCCTTTGAGAAGGAGGGAGAAGACAGTGCTAAGCACATCTCGGAAATCCTTCCACTTCTATCCCAAATACCTTTAATTCTTCACCTGGAAAGCTCCTTACAAAACTTAGTTACCTACATACAGAACAATGTTTTCTTCTTTGACTAGATAACTGTTTTATGAAAAATAAAGAGCCATTGCCATACACTCTTTTTTGGCAAGCAGTCAACTAGGGATGATAAACAGTGTGAGGTGGTACCAACTGAACATATTTCTTACCAAAGTTATTCCTGCAGCTGATATGAACAGGCATGTTATAATTATTTCTTAAGTTTGTTCTCATGTGCCATATTCTCAGTGTGAATTGTTTCAGAATTAGTCTGAAGGCTCAGGTGTTTTACAGCTCTGGCTGTTTAAGAATGATCACAAAGTAAATGAACACAATTGCCCATCTTTCATATGGAAGATTTGTCGTACTTTTTTTTGGTGTCCCCTTGGAGTTATCAGTGCTTTGTGTTTCCTTGCTTACACATAAAGTCTTCTCCACTCACCTCCCTCAACGCTCCCTGTAAAACAGAGTGCAACAGAAAACCTTCCATGACCAGCACTTACTGAATTGCATTTGTTGAGTATTCTAAGACAGCAGCTCACTTCAAATGGAGCCTGTGAATTTTGAAGCTTGGTCACCCAGTTCATTAGCTTAATGCTGAATCAGAAATTCTGTATTGCAGTAGAAAATACAGCGATCCCCTTAACACAGCTTCCATCTGACACATTGGCAAGAAAGCTCTTATTTTTGCTTCTAGATATACATTCCACTTCTCTCTCAAAGGAATAGGAGACCAATGTCTTGTCAGTGTTGTGATTTATGATTAATTGTTAAAGGACCAAATTTTCTGCAGTAACATAAAACTTGAGAGTGGAGGTATAAATTACTGTATTGTTTCCTTTGACACAAATAGCTGCTTTGGCTTCAGGGAGTTTCATCTTGCAATATTTAAGTCTCTTAATGACACCTGCAGGTACTTCTTTCCTTCAGAAGATTTATTACTTCCCAGTGAAGTAAGAG
>WHYT01017926.1:212313-224592 GCA_009806455.1 Tetrax tetrax
TTTTTTTTTTTTTTTTTTTTTTTTTTTTTTTTTTTTTTTAAGATTGGCATCCTTTAATTGCTAGAACTCTCTTTTTCCACTTCCACAGACATGGGAAGAAGAAAGAACAGTGAAGCTGTACATTGGGAAGAGAAATTCCCTAAAGTTTCTATGCATAAATTTCATGTCCCCGTTCCCCTCATGTCTATTAAGTAACGCTTTCCTCTGTTTTGGGAGCTGGCAGCATGAACTGTCTCTGTTGGAGCTTCATACCTTTACAAAGATTAGCAGGCACTGCAAGAAGGCATGTGCAGGTAGATAACATGGCGATGTTGACAGAGGTGGCCAGTGTGTGTGTGTCACTTTCTGATGCCTGTTGACTTGGCACTGGGCTACAAGGAACAGCAATTAGGAACAGCACTGAAGAATTAAAACTCACAGTGAAGGCTTTCTGAAGGTACTCATGTGCGTGGCATGCCATGCTGAAGAAAAAAAAAAGTAGAGGGACATTTACCAAATGTAAAGATTAATTCAATTAGTTCTACCCAATGAAATAGGATCATTTTGATAAACTAATCAGCAGTGACAGGCTCCTTCCTTGGGGAGACTAATCCAAGTCCTGGATAATTTCTTTGAATCAGCCCCAGAAAATGTTTGGCTGTCAACTTCATCCTGTTTGCTGCCAATCAGCAAATTTCCTTCCAATAAATTAATTCCAGGCACACCCTGATGGTTTGACTGTTCTCTTTCAAGCACAATGCTAGCATCAGACTTTGAATTAAAAAATACAACTTAAAACTTACATGGACACCTTTGCTAGCTTGCAAGTCCACTGCATTGTTGTTTGAGATGGGAGGCAGTGCATTCTTCACGACTTTTTCATGGACTTGCAAACTCTTGAATGTTTCAGCACTCCTGCAGAGTTCTGAATTAACTGCTGCTTCATGAGGGTGGGGGGGGGAAAACCAACACTGTAATGTGTAATATTTTTCTTGTTTAAAAAAAATAATTGCAAAGGAAACAAATTCCTTAAAATTTTAGAAGTGGGATATTCTATTGAATATCTGTTTACTTCCCTGTGTAACTCTCAATTGTATGTGTAGTTTGAAACATAGATTTGTGCAGAATTCCACACTTGGAAAAGCCAAGATTAGTCTTCCATACAGAAAGGTATTGATACAATTTTTCTGCTTTCCTGATAGTATTGAGGGCAGAACCTTAAATAGCTCAGAGGTTGACAGAGACAGGGGTATTCATTGCACCAACAACAGGTAAACGCCCAGTTCTTCTGTTTCAGCCTTCAAAGAATTCCTATGATCTCTGAAGCAGTATGAAAAAGATGGTTGTGGTGTAATAGGTGATAAGATATTTAGTGCTAGTTGGTGTTTAGCCACAGTATTCTAGCACTGTCTCCATTATGCAGTTTCTCATGAAGATCTTTCAGACTTCGCTCATAAGAGTGCCTTGAGTGATGGTCTTATGTATTTTATTGGCATTTTATTCACAGTTTCAGGTGAAAAAGTCCAATTAGGACCAGAGAGATGTTTTTTCTTATGTGTTTGCGTTTTTTATAAGTTCATCCTCAACTTACGAATCCAGTTCATGGTGTGTGAGTTCAGAGGCTGCTTATTGGAAACAGAGAGGGAGACTACTTCTTTCAAGAAGCTTTGTCAGACCAGCGCTCCCTGAATGTTCAAGTGTCTCTTGGTCTGACTGAAGTGAACTTCGTATGTCAGAGTGTGTGTGGGCCGCAGATTCTGTGAGAACACTTTGTATCCGGCTTTTATGGTTTGGCAGCGTGGGAAGGCTGGCCTAATGTAGGGTTCTTAACTGATGATTAGCATATTTGGATGAGCAGACAATTATTGATCTAAGGAAACTATTAGTAGGTTTGTGCAGAGGTTGCTTCTTAGCCACTGCATACCATGTTCTTCACCGTCAAGTGCTTGTATCAGCCTCTTAAATCTCGCACAAATACCCTAACTTTTCATTTCTTTCTTCCTTTCAAAATACTTTCAAAGTAAATGCAAGGAAGCTTATGAAAATTGCTAACTGCAAATAAGGATTGCTAGCCTGAAAAAAATCAAGAAATACTGGAACATAGGGCTTTGGGTGAGCACTCAGAAGTGAGTTCACTCCTGTCTCAGCCTGCCTCTGTCACCCTGTCAAGTCACTTGTGGAGAAGGTAAGGGAGTCCATTTTTCCCCTTTTGAAAATGGGATCAATGTTCCTGTCTATCATCACATTACTGAGAAACTAAAATCTATTCAGGATCAAGAATTGCCAACATAACAGGTCAGGCTTTGCTTGCTAAGCCAGTTTAGTATCTTGCTGCTAGACTATCTGTTATTCTGACATTTGAATGTAGCTGCATTATGTTTCTCCTTTTGAAAGACAGCAATTTACTCAACTCTGTAAGTTCTAGGAGTATTTCTAGACCAAAGTGTATCCATTAAAATTTCTTCACTGAGTTAATGTTCAGGATGTAGTGTTGATGGTATCAAAGACGAGTAGTTCAGGAAGGGGATGCTACAGTCTCTAGTTCATGTGACTGATTTCATACCCATCTACAGCCCAGTTCTTCAGCACATAAGGGCTGAGCTGGCTGCAATGGTAGAGAATCAAGTCCTAAATGAGGAGTGACACGATGCTGGAGTCAATAATGTAAATTAGAGAGCGCCAGCTGCCCTGAGTTTGTCTTGGAGGAGGTAGACTGACTGTTACTCCCCAGTGCCATCAACCCAACTGCTCAGCACCTCTCCCTCTGCACAGCTGGCAGCTTAGAAAGTATCATGAAAGAGCAAGTGCCAGGCAATGGCTTTTCTGCTCTTCTCACCATCTCTCTTGTTCTCCTTCCTCTGGTGCTGCCAGGTGCCGGTGCTTTCCATGGTGACTTGGAGCAGCTCATGGCTCCTTGCAAGCACACGTAGGCAAGTGAAATAGAAACTCTTACAGCAGTGCAAAGTCTTACCATCCTTGGCCAAAGCCAAGCAGGGAGGTGAGAATTTGTCTTCCTAAGACTGGTGAAGAAATGATAGTAAGGCTGAAATAAGCAGTAGAAATGCCTGTTTCCTCCCCTGAAAACCCACACAAGATAAAGGAGAAGAAAGGCAAATGGCTTGATTTTTTTTTTTTCAGTAGCACTGCCTGTAATTAGGAGACTCTCCAAGATGAGAGAGAGCCTTTAAAACAAAACAAAACAAACAAACCACCACTGTAGATTGTAAATAACTTAAACCCCAAATGTGAGCCTTCTGAGGGGGAAATGGGAAGATGTCCACAGTTGTGACTGTGTCTGTCCCCTTGTGTGCGAGTGAGGCCTCCCTTGGTTGCAGGAGGGCTATTGAGAGGTGCTCTGACCCATGGGGTGCAGCTGGCTTTGGAGTAAGTGCTCTGTGTTTGTTAGGAAGAGGACGTGTGTGGTTTTTTAGTGAGTTTCTATAAAGAAGTAATGGAAAGATTGCTGTCCCTTAAGCCCTGCAAGGCCAGAAACACTCCTGTGAAGCACACATGGGAATTTCAGCTACACTTATAGAAAATGGTTTTCATGTGATGTAGAGAAAATATGATGGTAATTCACTGGTCTTGCAGAATCAGCTGAAGCGCCCTGGTTATATTGTCCCGTTCTCCCAGGCTGTTTGATTCTTTTTTTCATTAAACAATACAAGATATTGCCTTTCAGTCAAATCTGGCAAGTGAAAGCAATAACAGGTTAGCAACCACCAGATCAGTCAAGTAAGCGGGCTGCTCATCAGTGTTCCTCAGCCCAGTACGTACACCTTCCCCGAACCCTTAGTTTGAAATGACTGCTTCCCTGACCCACCACAGAATGCAAGCTCTCCACAGCCCCATGAAAACGGATATGAGAACATTTCCCAAAGCTCCACTTAATGAGCTGTAAAAATGTTTTTTATTTACCAAATCCCAGCAACCTAACCACAGCCTGAGCAATATAACCAACTCTCTTCTCCCTAGAGCCTTGAAGTTTATACTGTACATAGGAAACAGGTTTTTGAGAGAGAGCACTCTTCACCCTCTGCTGTCGCAGGGCTGCATCTTCCCCCTTTCCACACAAGCCCAAGTAGCCGCACTGTCGAGCGGGGGCCCTGTGACATTAGAGGGAGCAGACTTTTCCTCCCTAACCCCTAGGCAGTGGGTCTGCTGTGTGATTTCTACCAAGATCCTTAGCCTTCAGTAGCCCTCATTCCTGAAGGACATTAATGAGAAAGATTTATATTACATGTGTGCTTTATCTGTGCCAGATATAACAATGATGAGGGATGAACGCCAGGCGTTTTTGGATCAGTGGAATCAGTTGTGGGTTTCACCTCTCAAAGTGCTCAGTTCTTGTCCCAGTTGCATCAGTGGAGATTAAGAGAATCTGCACTGAAGTTCATGAGTCACTTTTTCAACTGCTGTGAATTAATCTATCCCACTGCCAGGCACAGATTCATGCTAATTTATGCCTGCTTATAAGTTGGTAGAGCGACAAGCTTCTAAAAGTACCTATTGGAAAGAGTTTGAGACTTTTTTTGGGTACATTGCATGATTTATGGTGCATGTATTCCTTTTCTATCTGTTATATATTCCACCAGGAGCACCAAGGCAGAAGAAAATATATCTCCTAGGATTGCATTAGTGTAAGTCATGGTGGAGTTGGTAATCTATATTTTATGTGTCTGACCTCTTGCTCAAATCACACTCTGATGTGAATTTAGTGGTGCCTGGCTGACCGTTGCACTTGCTGTTGTTACCAGTTACAGTCATGTAATTAAATGACTGCAGAACAGCGCAGAAGCTGCATTGATAATATATTCTTCAGCTCTTTACTTATTTCTGTCCCTTAATATGCATATTTATACCTTAGTTGTTTTTATAAAATATTTTGG
Organism: Tetrax tetrax; assembly: GCA_009806455.1. Lineage (NCBI taxonomy): Eukaryota > Metazoa > Chordata > Aves > Otidiformes > Otididae > Tetrax > Tetrax tetrax. The sequence goes on from WHYT01017926.1 coordinate 217,182, forward strand.
AATTCTGGTCCTATTGGATGAAAGTGTACACATTTGTCATCTGATTTTATATACTGAAAGTTGTGCCACTGATGCACTCTGTATGCCAGATTGAAATACACTTTTTCCTCTGAAATCAGAAGTAACCTAGTTCATACTAGAATTCAAGATACTTTTCTGCCCTGCAACTTCTGTTGAAGTGAAGGGACCAAGCTGAACTGTGCTTATTTAATACAATCACTGTACTAAGTTATTTTTCAATGAAGCAATAATTCTGAGAAAGCTTGCGGCACTTTTGGCTAAGATCACCCTTGGAGAAAAGAAGCAGCCCATTTTTAGCCTGGAAAGAGTTCAATTTATAATGAAGTATGAAAGGATTAAGACAGAAATGACTTTTCAATATAGTCTTCCTTGGGATGTTTGCAGTTGCTCACTTACTTCTTGGCTTTATTTTTACAATCTGAACTGCTAAATTGTCCAAGTCCAGTTTCAGTACACTGCAGCAGCCTGTGCCGCAGCAATCTGTTCACAATCGTTAGGAAAATCTGTCAGCCGGGGCCTGATGCTAACCTCAGCAGGATGTGTAAGCACAGAGCTGAGCGAGGCCGGGGGATAAAACTTCTTTGTGTGTGGAGCTTGGGCTGTGTAGAGAAAAGGCACAGAGGGGAGGGTGGAGAAGCAGTGGTGTGTGGTAATAATACTCCTGAGTCACAGCATTTCAGAAAAAATGATTAAGGTTTGTGTTTCTTGCTTCTTATGTGAATAAGTGTTCAAGAATAAGGGTTTGGCAAGTCTCATGTTTAAAATACGGCGTGGATCTCAGGAGATGTGGGCCCAGCTTCAAAACAGGTTACGATTCCTGCTTGCAAACATCCCTTAGTCTCCTTTTGCTTTGACTTCCTATTGGCAGAACAAGGATAACAACCCTGCCTTTCTCCCACTTTTGGTCTCTGTTGCTGCCTAAGCCATTTCAGGCAAAATGGTCCAAATGAGGTTGAAAAAAATCCGGTGGGAAGCACCTCAGATGGTGATGGCACCAACAACCACTGTGCTGCTGTCATGGTTAGCATGTCACTTCTGGCAGGTAGACAAGTTGGGCACCAAGGAAGACACCCCTGGAAGCAGCATACTCTTGTCTGTGTCCTTGCTGGTTTATTTTGTTCAGATGCTTCTTGTTCTCTCAGAGTTAAAGGACTTTGTTGTTAGGACTGAGTAACAGAGGGTTTTCTTCCAACTCAGAGGAGTCTTTGAGGTTTGTACTTCTCCATATCATCTGAGCAAGCACTCAGCCCATAAACTGGCTCCAGCAATTCATGCAGCTTTTCAAGAATGCTCCATGTAAGTTGTTATTCCCTGTTCAGGGGACTTTTTCTCAGAACAAAGAGATGGCTTCTTCCTAAGGGTTAAATTAGCAGCTCTGTGCTTAACTGGAGGTGCTTGTTTTTCCTTCTTTCTCTCTGTGCCTTGCCATATGTTAATTTTTCTCCTGTGCATTTCACTAGCTTAGATTGCTCATGCTGTCTGGTTTGAACTCTACCAACACAATCAGTACGTGTTTTCAAACACTCACTCAAACACTTTAGCTTTGAGAAGGGCCTGTGATGAATCCACATAGGAGAGCTGCGTATTCTCTGGTGTCCTGCATCTCCTGTCGAGCTTATCCTCTGCTTGGCTGTTCATCTGCACTTAAGCAAGATGTGACCAGTTTACTTTTGCATCACCAGTATTTCGCATCTCTGCGTTGTAGGCTAGTTTTTCACCTCAGGGAGAAAAGGAATATTAAAAGTTCTAACTTCTGGTCTACTTCTAAAGTGTATTGATGACTTCCCTTATGTGACTTTAGTGCAACTTCCAAACAATGTTGTTAATAGGAAAGGCAGGAAAAAGCTAATTCTCAGTCACATATGCTAGGAGAAAATCTGCACAAGGTGCAACCACAGTTTTTTTTAATTATACATTTGCCTTGTTTTGGACAAGCATAAATGATTACATATGGTACGAGGTGAGGGAATGGGGCCTTCAATATGTGCTGGGATAACTGAGATATAACTTACTACATGACTCCATCTGTTATATAAAGCCTCACAGAATTCACTGGTGCCAGTTCAGAAGTTCATAACTTGGGCGGCTGGGAAAGATGGGCTGCTTTAATATTGTGGTGAGGGCAGATTGGGCCCACTTGATGCGGATCACTCATTGAAAGCTGTAGCCATTTCAAACAAGGCCAGCTCCCTTTGCCTTGATGCAAATACTGCTGTTGCCCAGCTGGTGGAAAGCTGATAAACTCTTGCAGTAAGTGGTGCTGTGATCATCGATTCCAGTTCAGCAGCGCGATTGTCATTTTCCTCCCAAACCCATAAATCCTTCCTCACCATCGTCCTGATTTTCTCCTTTAGTATATATTCTTCTCACCCAGGATCAACCCTAGTCTTCTCTCATCCTTCAAGGAAAAGAAAGAAAAGCTTCGGCAGAACTTGCTGTCAGCTTTCTCCTCTGCCTCTTGCTTCCATCAAATATACAAGGAGTTTGTATGGGAGGAGGAACAGGCAGCTCAGCTACCTGCATGGAGTCAGAAAAGGTCTCCATTTGTGTGAAAGGCCTCTAAGGCATGTGAAGGGAAGGAAGAGGAGTGGAGGCTTTCAGAGAGAAGAGAAAATTCTGTCCTCCGGGAGAGCAACAACCTGGAGAGGAGCTGTCTTGCATTCCCCCCCCTTTTTTTCCCTCTGTAATTGTTTCTCTCTCCTTAGTGCTGCTGTCCTTCAATAAGAAGTAAAATATGAGTAACTGCTGGTTGTTTGGTGTAACAGGCACACTAGCAGTACCTAAATGCATTATACCACAACACCACTGTGCTGTTTTATTCAGGTGCTCCTTTTCATCCTCACTCCGAGCTCTGAGAAGAATTTTGTAGCTCACAGCTAAATGATTCGAGTCTTTATGTTGAAAGCAGTCAGGTGAGAGTGCTTTTACAACATGTATGCAAGGGCTAAGCCATCTATTTTCATTTAAAAGTCACTTCATTGCACAGTATATTCAATGTTTGAGAGGCCAGTGGTTCTTTCATTTATACATACATGTGATGGTGCTTTGCTAAAAATTGCAGCAGTTACCTCCCTTTTCTTCATCCAAAGTGTTCTTGGCATTAGCATCTCCTCCCCAACACACATCGGTAATCTCATCTTCTTACCGGTCGTCTTGTATCAAATCCCTGTTCATTGATAAATATAAGCAAATTCTCTCATTTAAAATCATTTGCCAAGATTGAAAAATGCTGAAAATGTCCATGTGTTGGTGCATCTTTGACCCAAAGGTGCTGCCCCTGCTGTGTGAGAGTAAATCAGATATTTGGGTTTCACACAATATTCCTTGACCTGGCTTGAAGACGCTAATATCTAATCAAACATTCCAGAAGTGGAAATTCTAACACAGTCTCACAGCTATAAAATGTTTGGAACAAATGTGCTTTTAAAGTATGAGCAGAACTAGCTGGGCTTTTACAGGGATCCTAGACTGAGTTAGGTTTTCCCCTGCAGTTAAGCATTGTTATAAAAAAGCTTGCTTTTTTTTTTTTTTCCCCCCCTCTCCTTGTTTTCCCACAGAAACAAGATGTTTGCAATCACAGGGTTGTCCTGTCTATCCATCTATTCTTAAGTTTTCATTTCTTGGACTTCACTTCAGTGAAACTTGAACCAGTCTCAACCAATTTGATGGAAAGGCAGAGGTCTCAAAAATATTAGCTCCACAACTCCTGTAAGAGTAGGAAGCAAAGAGAAATCACAATAATGTTTCCATTCAGTGAAAAGATGTAGGGTGAGTTCAGCTTTATTAGACATGAAAAAAATCCACAGAGGAAGCGCTTCATTTGTTCTGTTGCTCACAGAACTACCTGTTTATATAGCAAGAACGCTTTCTGAGCTATTCAGAGTCAAAATGTTCCTAACTGGTGTGTAAGGCAGCGAAGCAGCAAGGCTGTGACAGTAAGTCTGTCTGAATTGCAACTTCTGGACTCCAGAAGTTCCTGATGTGCACTGAGAATGTGCTGTTTGCTTTCCAGCTCAGGACAAGGTGAGAGGGGAGTGAGCAGTCCTTCAGCAGCTCTCAAGCTCCTCCCTGCTCTGCTTTGCTCTCAAAAAAGGTGGGAGGTGAGTGGCGGTGAAGGGCAATAACACTGCGTGCTAGACCATGTCAAGGCTTGGTGCAGATGGTCCTCTCTCCCCCCTAACAGCCGAGGAACCAATTTGGTTTCTGAATCATAAACACCTGGGTGGAAGAGAGACTTCTTAGTGCTGGTTCTGTGGCTGTGTCCATGAGCATCACTGAGCATTGCCTTTGAGCAGATTCTACCTCCTCTACTCACAGCGAGGTCCCTCTTGCTTGAGTGTAATGATCTTTGAGGTGTCAGGATTGTTAGTAGAGATAAAAACAATACACTTCGTCGATTATACATTATATGAAGGTAGTATATGCACAATGTCTTTTGCATTCATCTGTATCAGTGTATTTATGTACCCAGGGGCACTTAGTTTCTTAGAAAAATGAGAGTTACGTGAGGACTGAACTCTCTTTGGTCTTGACATTTGCTGCATTAAAGTGTTAGTGTAGGGAGTTGGCACACAGACCCAGCATGGGAAAGGAGCTTCGTCTTAGTTTTCTATTTACTTTTTAAGTGTTTCCCCCTGCTAATGCACCAGAAAACAAATTTAAAACATTCTTAACTGTTTACAGTACAGAGAAGAGGTGCTCGGAGAAAGCAGTAAATTTGAGGCCAGCTAGCAGGGTTTTCTGATTTAAAAAAAAAAAATTCTAAGCATCTTTTCAAGGAATGTAGTTTTTAAGGTTGAGATACAGATGTTGAAGTAGTGTATTGCTAGAGTTGAGCATCAAGCATTACTGATGGTTTTGGAAATTCTACCCTAAATTGTTGAAATAGAGGAAACAGTAGAAAAGAATATATATGGAGAATTCATGTATAAGCTCATTTCCTCAGTTTTGATTAAATGTCCAAAATAAAATTTTGCCTAATGTGACCACTTGCATGAGAGATCACTTTCAGTTGACAGCCCCTTGCAATTCATTATCTAATAAATATATTTTTATAGGACATTACTGTGGAAAAAGTAAGCTCCTGTTAGTAAGGGACTCTCGGTTTCTCTCCAGTCCCGCAGAGTGTCCAGGGAAATCAACATTTGTGGTGTATTTATTGCCTGACATTTCCAAGTCCAGTCCAGCACATGTCGTCACTTTATATTCTCTGCGAGGAAGCAGGAGGAGGAGGCATTTGGGCTCTGACTCCAGCCAGCAGCAAAGCTGTGAGATTCTTGGTTCCTTTTCAGAGTTTCCTACTTCGGGTGTAGCACCCTTCATAGTGCAAAAAAAAGCCAAAATCAGCTCTCTTCAACACCGTAGAGCTGTGTTGATTTTATTTGCGTGTGTTTAAAAGGTAGGGCAGAGTTTAGCTCAGCACTAGAAATTCTGTTGCCCAGGAAAAAGGTCAACAAAAGATGGTATTTGCACACTCCCCCCAAAAAACCCCAAAAGGCGTAGAATTACTACTTATTGTTCCCTTATGCTTAATATTTTTCTCAGAGGAGTCTATCAGGTGCCAGCGCCAGGTTGAATTCCACTTTAGACCATCTAAGCTGGCATGCTGCTTTCTATTTTTACATTGTTCTGTCTTTCTGCTTCTAATTCCTCGAAATGGCAGGGGTTCTCTTTCATGGCTAAAAGGTCAAACTTTTACATTGTGTACAACCAGCTTCAGTCTCGAACCATTGTCCTCTGTTCCTAAAGTACACTCCATCACATAACTGTGGTGGAAGCCAAGACCCAGGGTGGCTGTTTCCTCGCTTCTGGAACAAGACTGCTTTCGATTCGCCATGGATCTCCCACATAGTTTTTTATTTTTCAGCCTCGTTCCTTCTGACTGGATTTTGACCAGAGCTGAGCTAACAGTTTTGAAGCATGCAGTCAATTCTCTAAGTGTGATTAAGATTCATATAATTCATGGTTTGATTTTTTTTTTTTTTTCCTGTGTATCAAGCCTTAAGGAATAATTTTTCCTCCACAAAAGGTCTTTCCCTTTTAATAGTACTTGAGTTTTCTAGATGAGTTTTCAAGCTGCACAGATCGCATCAGAATAAAGGCAACACTGTTGTTCTGGTTCCTGGGGTGCCATTGTAAAAACACTTCCCCCCCCGCGCCCCATTCTCCCTTTTAATATTAAAGGCGCCTTCTGCCAAACTTTGTCTCTTAAAGATGTAGGGATGAAATAAAAATGTAAGAATCACAAGGCAGTTATTGCAACAAAGTATTTTATTGACCATAAATATGTGGACCTCTGGTGTGTGACAGGTTCTCCACTTCTTTTACCAGTAGGTGGATACATGGAGGTATTATAAAAATGGGTGTCATTAGGTTTTCAAGAAAGATTAACTATGCAAAGAATAACTTATATGTCCTAGCATTTAACAAATGACAAGTAAAGTGAGAGCCTCTAGGCTGTACCCAGTGTGCTTTGTTTTGTGGGTCACACCTCAACAGTGCCACTCAGCTTTTCTCAGGTTCATGATGAAGTAATGTATTTGCTCCCCACAAACCTACACAGGAACAGTATTCTTGGTGGAGATGTTTCCTGATTCTCTGTGGGGAAACCTTCAAGGCTCCAAGATCTGTGCGCGTTGTTCTGCACTCCCTAGGAAGAGGAGACAGCCAGTGTCTTCAGGCCATGCTGCCTTGCAGCCCTTGCTGTAGCTCCTTGTGATGAAGGGCTGGGCCATCATGGAAACCTGCAGAGCAGAAGGAGCTTTCCGTGGGTGGGACAGGGAGGGGGCACAGACATTGTCCTCGTTTCCCTCCTTCATCCATCCATCTCCACCAACAGGAGAAATTTAGGAATATTTAGTGTAATATTCCATGTTGAGAAGACGTTTGACTCACAGACTTGAGTGTGAGTGATTATGTGTTAAGTGAGCTGGCACAGCTGTGTGGGTCCATTTTGACAGAATTACTGGGATCTTTTCTTGTTTTCCTGTGCCACCTGTCCTCTGGCTGTCCTGAGAAGGCTAATCAGGACCTGCAGAAGTGCTCAGAGATGTCTGCTAGCAGTGCCATTTCTGTCTATGATATCCTACAAAAATGCATTAGTTTTAATTTATTTGGTTAGGACATCTGTTTTTTTTTTTTGCCTGCCATAACCAATTTCTTTGACCAGCCACATCTGATCTAAGGAATGTGCACTGTATTTATGTGGCTACAGCAATTTCACCCTGGTTCTAAGATTTGCAGAAGTTTGTTCATTTATGAGTAGAAAGTGCTCAAAATTCTTTGGTTAGCATTGCAGTGGAATGGCTTTTGTGTAGGTTACCTTGATAGATACTCAGACACTGTATGCCAAGAATTGGCTCTTAACGTGAGCCAGACTTGCTCTTTGGCA
>WHYT01017926.1:224612-236512 GCA_009806455.1 Tetrax tetrax
CATTCTCCCTTTTAATATTAAAGGCGCCTTCTGCCAAACTTTGTCTCTTAAAGATGTAGGGATGAAATAAAAATGTAAGAATCACAAGGCAGTTATTGCAACAAAGTATTTTATTGACCATAAATACGTGGACCTCTGGTGTGTGACAGGTTCTCCACTTCTTTTACCAGTAGGTGGATACATGGAGGTATTATAAAAATGGGTGTCATTAGGTTTTCAAGAAAGATTAACTATGCAAAGAATAACTTATATGTCCTAGCATATAACAAATGACAAGTAAAGTGAGAGCCTCTAGGCTGTACCCAGTGTGCTTTGTTTTGTGGGTCACACCTCAACAGTGCCACTCAGCTTTTCTCAGGTTCATGATGAAGTAATGTATTTGCTCCCCATAAACCTACACAGGAACAGTATTCTTGGTGGAGATGTTTCCTGATTCTCTGTGGGGAAACCTTCAAGGCTCCAAGATCTGTGCGTGTTGTTCTGCACTCCCTAGGAAGAGGAGACAGCCAGTGTCTTCAGGCCATGCTGCCTTGCAGCCCTTGCTGTAGCTCCCTGTGATGAAGGGCTGGGCCATCATGGAAACCTGCAGAGCAGAAGGAGCTTTGAGGACCTGCAGAAGTGCTCAGAAGATGTCTGCTAGCAGTGCCATTTCTGTCTATGATATCCTACAAAAATGCATTAGTTTTAATTTATTTGGTTAGGACATCTGTTTTTTTTTTTTGCCTGCCATAACCAATTTCTTTGACCAGCCACATCTGATCTAAGGAATGTGCACTGTATTTATGTGGCTACAGCAATTTCACCCTGGTTCTAAGATTTGCAGAAGTTTGTTCATTTATGAGTAAAAAGTGCTCAAAATTCTTTGGTTAGCATTGCAGTGGAATGGCTTTTGTGTAGGTTACCTTGATAGATACTCAGACACTGTATGCCAAGAATTGGCTCTTAACGTGAGCCAGACTTGCTCTTTGGCAGCCTTATTTAATTACAGATCCATCCTAAAATTTGTTTTGTTGTCATTGGAGAATTCATTGTTGAAGATAGCAGAAAAAACTTTGGAAGATTTAATGACTTTGTAAAGAGGTGTTCATTTTGACTGGGAGGCTTGGCCTCAAGTGATCCCACAGAGACCTCTGTTCTTAAGGCTGAGAATATTCCACTCAATTTCTTTTGCAGATTCCAGAAAATATCACTGATGTTTGATACTGTGTCAGACAAGCAGATATTAATACATTTTCCCCCTGGAACAAAAGGTCTTGAATGCCAAGACGCTGCAGTTTGTTTTCCAGGCCCTGATACCAGGTCTCTATGGTGTGGGGCGGCTGCTGACCTGTAACTCTTATGAATACAATAATACAGCCCGGGCAGACAGCCCAAATCCATAAACTGGTGAGTGTATTTCCTCATAAATGATATTAATATTTTGAAATACTACCACCTTCTGGCAGTTAGGGGAGAGAATAGTCAGACTGTTTCTTGGTGAAAACCATGACAGTGTCTTATGTTATGAGAAGGCACGCTTTCTGAAGGTAACTTTGAATTTTACGTTCCATTTATTTTCTGCAGGAGCTTTGCTTTCAAAGACCTGTTGATATGAATTTCCAATGTGTTCCTGTCAGGGAAAGTGTCGCGTGCTTTTCCTGCTTTATTTTCCATCCTGGTCATTTATTTTAACAGGTGCCCTCAGTCTTCACTAGTGTCACTGGAAAGAGGTATCCCTTCTGTGCCTTCCTTTTTCTGTTGCTCCCTCCAGTATTGGTATAGAATTCCTACAGATGTAAGGTGATATCTGACTGATTACATTCACCTTTGCAGCTAATAGTTTAGGAATTGTTAGTTCACATGCCGATAGCTTCCTTGAAATGTGTTCCCATTGGGTGTTTGACTACAGAGACTCAGTCAAGGACATTGCATTTGTTTATAGTGAAGGAGGACATGGGATGATGTTCCCCTCATGCAAAGCCTCCATCCCATCTACTGGATTCCTGGAAGTTACCTGCTCTTCTGTAGGCCCCCCCAGGGGCTTTGGGATTTGGGACAGCCATAAAGCTGTTGCTCTCTTCCTCCCATAAGGGCCTGTAGAGACCAGCTGTGCTCTCTGAGTACTCATGCCAGAGCTGAATTTCTCTGGGAGACAGTGGGAGAAATTCTTTCCCCTTGGTCATTGATTTCAATCTGGTGTACAAAGTGTTAGATTAACAGCCCTCAGGAAAGAGGAAGATTTCTGTCTCAGGTTTTTGATCCTGTGGCCAGAGAGAAGTCCACTTACTGGATGCACAGAAAGATTCAAAGCTGGCAGGAAAAGTTCTTGTTCCATGGCAAAAAAATGGATGTGTTATGTGGGTTATTTGAACTTGAGGGCTGCTTTTGTGGTGGTGTTTTTTTTTTTTTTTTTCCAAAAACATTTCGTGTATAAGAATACAAGAAGTTGTTGTGTTTATATATTGTTAAGTTTTATTTTTTGTGCCCTCAACAGCTTTATAGTGTCTGTTCACTTTATGACCAGGCATCTCTATAAATAATCAATTTCTAGGCAAGTTGTTTTGAATTTCTTATGCTAAGCAAGAAGGCAGACAATGCAGAATTCTATACTTCATATGTAGGAGTTACAGAGCTCTGCTCAAAAGACTGCAAAGTTGGTTGTGTCATCTGAATTTGTAAGAAGGTGCTTGAAATACAGAGGCAGCCACACAAAATAACCTTTGTAAAGCTTGAAGTGGAATTCTAGTGTCCTGACTGTGGTCTGCCTGCAGTGGCTGCCATTCCTATGGTGATAGAATCTGGTAGTGTGGTAATGTCGCTGCTTTGAACAGTGTGATAACTTATTTCATTTTACTTAATGGTGGATATAATAGTGTCTTCAGCTTAAAAATACTTAGATATTTGCGTTAACTCTCAATGCTGCTTAAATAGAAAGAAAGAGATTGAATAATGACATTTCAATGTTGTGCTTGTGCTGACTCCATGAAAGATGCAGGTCCCTATATAGGTAATTAACACCTAAAGAAAAATATGTACTCTAGGAAACTAATTATCCTTATTCCTATCTGACAGTGATTAATTTATAGTTGAACAGATGCTACGCAACATTAAACTACAGTAAATTCTATCTTGAGCTGATAGGCCAAGTGAAGGAGACAAATGGTAAGTATAATAAAAGAGGAATTCAATCTCTCTTGAAATCGAGTGGGTGTGAATTTGAGTTACATGGGAAGTTAGCTGAGAGTTGGCATGGGAAGGCAGCCCAGAAGTATGAATCCTTGAACAAACTGAGCTAACCCGAATGGCAAAAGGGCTTATTGTGGTCCTACACACTGAGACTTTGCCAACTTTCTGAATTTTCTTTTGTGAATTTTGAATGACATGGTGTACACATGCTGCAGTCATATCAACAGGACTAAGAAAAGAATTATTCCCTTTAGCTCTCCATATCTTAAAACAATTCTCTCTTAACTTTCGAAGTTCAGAAGGAGAGAAGGAGTTGAATATAATGCTTTCTCACTTTACAATTCCTGTTTATTTTCCTTTCATAGTGGAGGATATCACAGAGTAGAAAAAACCCACACTATTAGTGATCCTTTGATTTGGATTTGTATCCTCAATACTTTCCTACGCAGATCTGTGACTCAAATTCACAAAATGATTTACATTTTAGCTTGTGACTGCAAATTTCAGGAAGGAATATTCTTGATGCCCCACCTAATCTATCTGTTTATAGACTGAGGGGAGGGATAAGAGCGTGTCGTGAGAAGGGGCAGGTGTAGATCCATTGTCCTCAATTGATTATTGGCGGTTTCATTAGAATTTCATTTGAGAAAGGGAGAAGTAAAAGCGATGTGAGTTCTTAGGCTGTGATCCATTGCAGCTGTCTAACTGTATCAAGTCACCTGGGTTATTTGGTTGGATTATGTCAAAGTAACGACACTGTATATTGAAATGCCTGGCTGAGCTGGACCTGTAGGAACAGTGGCTTATCCTGTAAATTAAAATAAGCAATTTAAATAAGATATCTAGGACTGCAGGTAATGAAGTGGCTATCAGCAGTCAGAAGTCCTTTTGAACAGTTACTGTTATGTGCTAGTCATTACTCATACAGGTCTGGAAAGGCAGATGCTGCTTGTGTTTCTGATGCAAAACTGTCCTGATCTGCCAGTCAGTGCAAGGGTAACGTGGCCAAGAAAGGAGATGGAGCAATTATTTTTCAGGAAAATAAGGTAGGATGAGAGAGTTCAACATGCTCAGTCTAGGGGGTAATCCTGAAAATGGCAAAAGCTGCTCTGGGTCATAGAGAGCATGTGCAGCCAAATTTAAAACGGCTTGCTGACCTCAGTAGGAATGTGTCTCCAACTGAAGCTCCCAAGTGGTCATTTTTCTCACTTGCTTTTGTTGCATCTAGCTTTGAGACATAGTGGAGACAAGGCTGTATTTTATCTGCTTTGAGCCCGGACCTCATTAGAAAAGGGCTCACTGCGTATGTGAGCGCATTACTCGCTGCATATGTGAGTAACTGAGAAGAAAGAAACAAAGAAATGCAGTGGAAGATGGATCTTGATTAGCTGTGCTTGGATAAGTGCATTATTATATGGAATAATTTGATGGGCAACGTCTGCTGCTCCTGGATAACTGTCTTAAATAGAAGAAAGGTCCAAGATGTCATATACAATCCCTCTTATGTAAATCAGCTAAGGTACTGGAAGAAAGGCTGTAGCTCTGAGATGGGGGCAGGTGAGGGAGGGGGTTGTTGCCCTTGGGGACTTCCTCTGGCAGAGAGAGAGAGAAAAGAGGAGACAGCCCGCTTGTCTGCAGCTCATGAAGGGCTAGTCATGAGATGGGGAAATATAACACGCCTTGAAACCAGTGTATCACTGAGTGTGATTTATTTTTATTTTTTTTTATTGTCTAGCAAAGTTAGAAATTTTAGTTCCAAGGCTTGTATTCTAGAATTATTTTTGAAGATCTGTCCTGAGGGACAAGAGGTCAGAGATGCGGTGGTGGTTTGTGAGTTATGTTCTCCCGTGGGTATCCGGGGTTTTCTGTCTGTTATTAAGAATCTGAGTGAGCTCATTGTGGTGAGTAGTGGTTGTTTAGTTGCTAAGAGAGCATTTAATGCTCTGGCTATAATATACTACATCCAAAATACATATCCAAGATCCAGAGAATTTAATGATGTTAGTGTGGGGCATTTAGTGGCAGTTTCCTGCTAAACTTGATGAGTTCAGCAAGATTGGGGGGTATGTTTCAAAGTTCAGTGGATTTTTTTTTTTTTCTCCCAGTGGAAAAGCTCCTTTTGGAATAGCCTGAAATCATTTAATGTCTGTCATATAGGTTACAGCCTAAGGGTCATCCCTTATTAGATCTGCCTTTTATATTAAAATTCAACTGCTAGCATTTTGTTGGTTTATACAGGGGAAACAGCCAGGAGATGTGGGGGCAAGTGGCAGTTCAGTGTTGAGAGGAAAACTGAAATATAACTGTAAAAATTCTCAACAAAGACCTTCACCCGTACCTCCCTCCTCCTTTTTTAATAAAACCTCGTCTCTGCCCCGGGACAAAGGGGGAGGCTTATTGTTCTTTTGATAAATTGCCTTTTAGGGTTTGTCCATAAGTGAGATTGCATTATTGAGCCAGCATACCAGTTACTAGCAGTCCTCTGCTTCATCACTGCCTGCAATTATCAGCAGATACCACGAAAAGCAGCAGTCCAGAGGAGCTCATAAAAGGGCCAAGAACAATAAGAGAGAAGGCTGAAGAAAATTAATAAATGAAGGCAAAAAAATTCCATTTAGTATCAATTTCCTGGTGGACTTGGTACTTTTTATCCACTGTTTCTGTAACTTTTTTTTTGTCAGTTCCTGCTCAATCTAGTTTAACATTGCCTAGTGTGGAGAAGCAGGACACGAAGCACAAAGTGCCAGGCTGCCAGGACACCCCTCCACGCCACCCCTCCCTGCCGTTACTGTCGCTTGGCCTGCGGGCGTGCGTGCAGAGCTAGTTTGCTTGGCTATCTTTGTTTCCTGTTGCAGGAAACTGTGGCATGGTCAAACATTGCTTTGTTGATGGTTACTAAAGTCTACCAGACATGCTTGACGGGTGCAATTTAATCTTTCCTGGTAAGAACTTAGAACAGAGTTGTGTGGCAAGAGGTGTGTGACTGGGAGGATACCCTGCACGCAGGCAGGGAAGCTGCCCACCTGCACGGTTTGGGTAAGATTCACTATTTTGAGAGAAGCATACCACAGTTGCTGTTTAAACTCATTTTCTGACACAGGAAGGCAACGTAGCCACTGCGGATAGGTTCCACGTGCAGTGATTTGGTGTACTGTTGGTGTCATTTCCCTTTTCAGACTTAAAGGAATACTGTGCAATGAAAGGCAGAAATATTTAGATGCATTAAAAATATATCTAAAAGCACCTGCTTTGTAACTAAAAATGTCCAACAAGAAAGAGTGTACAAATACAAAATAAGGTCCTAGACTGGGATTGGAAAGGTGCAATGTCTGCCCAGTTTCAGGTTTGGTGATAGAGTTCTCATTACTCCCCTCAATCCACAACCAAAGCCTTTTGCATTGTGCTGAGAATAGATTTCTTACACAATACTTCTAGGAGTAATTCCTGCCAGCCAAGGATTTATAATCAGGCTTTGAAAAATGTATTCTTTAAAGTAAGAATAATGGAAAAGATTTTTCCATCTACTCTATTCATAGACTACACAGCTTCACTACCATGCTCTAATCCAAAGAGCTGATGAAATAAAAGAGAGATAACAGTAGATTAGCTTTGATTTGTTATAACGTATTACATGTTTATCTCCTAGAAACACACACTCTCAGGCTGAAGTTTCACAAGTTTAATTTCAATATGCATGCACAGGCCGTCTAATGGTCAGCTTTTTGCTGTGTGCTAAAAGGCAGGGGACACTTAATATTTTTTATTTTTAATCAAAACCCAAACATTTGCAAACTAACACACATCTTCAACAGAAAAGATAAACATGGTCCCAAAATAGTAATTATTTTAAATTCATAGATGTGCGAGCTCAACCAACAGCAGCAACAACAAAAAATCCCCAGTCTGGAGTTTTCCATGAGGAGTTTTTTTACAGGGTTGTGGGTTTTTGTGGTTTTTTTTTTTTTTTTTTTTTTTTTTTTCATTTAGCATTGGAGGAAAGAAAATGGAAAAAAAAAATTTCATGTAATTTTATTTTTCCCTGTCTTTGCAAGCACTTTTCTTTCTATTTTCTTTTTTTTTCTTTTCTACTTTGCTGTGGAAAATAAGGAAGGAAAATAATTTTTAAAAAAGAAAAAAATCTAAATATTCTTTATTGTCAAGATGTATCCTCCTGGTCTTTTATCACTATAAACAGTGACTGTTACACTCTAGTTGTGAACAGCAGGATGAGCTGTGGCAAGAGCGGTGGCACACATAGAGGGGAGCTGGGATGTTCTTACTCCTGATGGTTAAGGGATTAAGAGGGAAGGAAGGAGGGTGCTAGTGCAGGGGGTGGCAGCAGGGCCAGAGTGGCACTGTGGGGAGTCCCTGGCCAGCAGCTATGCTGCTCGAGTCCCAGGGCGGCTCAGCAGCAACTGCCTTTGCTCCTGCCTTTTGAACTGTCACCTGTCTCCTTGCCCAGTTTTGTTTTCTTCCATCTCTGTGTGACTGGCAGGGAAAGGAGCATCACAGCACCGTGACACCGCAGGAGAGGGATGTTCTCTCTTCAATTCTGGGCCCAAAGAGGGGGATGTTTTGTCAGGGCTTGCTCTAACTGCAGATGTCTAGTGGTTCTTGTGCAAGCCAGTCTGTAATGTCATACCATAAAGGTTTTAAGCATAGGGCTACCTTTGGAGAGCTGCAGTTTAGATACGCAATATTTAGATCTGCACACTTAGCAAATTTCTTGAAACTTGTGTCTGTGAGGATATCTACTAATTCTTTTTGCAGTGTCTTACCTCCAGTCCTGACCACATCACGCAAAGAATGGCCGTGCTTAGAGACTGGAGGTTGCCTGGTCCTGATCCTTACTGGAAGCGGCATGTGGGAACAAAGAAACATTTGAGCTTGGGTTAGTTGTTCCACACTAAGGACCAGAGACTCAGGTGCATTCATCCTAGAGAAAGGAGTAGAGAGGATGGTAAAATCAATCAGGTTTAGACAAGTGCCCTCCCGAAATCAATGCGAGTCTTGTAGTTGGTCTTTTGGTTTTGGTTTGGGTTTTTTTTTGTTTGTTTGTTTTTTGTTTTTTTTTTTTTTTTAATGTAGCAGAGTTAGGCTAAAATTAAATTATTTTGAAAAATTGCAAAAAATTTGTTTTACAAGTCAAAGGAAAACAGCAGTTTCATTGTAGATATGATCCCACCAAAGTTGTTTTGGTTTGCTAAGGATGGGAGGGTAGAAAAGGTGAATGGAAGGGAACCTGGTTACTGTGAATACAGGACAGCATTCCGTTGCCAAAAATAATGATTGGTTTTAGACTGTTTCTTTGTTGCTCTCCCACAAAATGTGTCACCATAAGCAGTGTCTGTGCACAGTTTAGGCTTGAAGTTTAAACGCACTTGTAATTGTTGAAGTGTGGAGCTGGGGTCTTAACCTGGTGCATGTTGGCGTCTCTCCATGGACTTCTGCTGCCTCCATGGCAGGCAGCAATTGCACAGCCCGCGGGGACCTGTGTCTGTCCGTGTAAGGTCACACAAATCATTTAACTCTTGGAGCGCTGCTTAGAAAACCTGTGAGTAAAAGCTCACTGTTTCAAAATCAACGAGTGGGATGGCTCAAGCAAAGAAAGAATGGATAGTTTGATAATTGGAGTTATAAAGGGTCATATGGGACCTGATTAATAAAGAACCTGAAGGTGGTAACGTAATTCCAGGCAACACCCGTTTATGATAGATCTTATCAGACCATCTTGATGCTGGATTTTTGTTGGAATTCACGAAAGTTTGATAAAGATAACTCTGTTAATGCACTTAGACTTCTGTAAGGCATTTGACATAGTGCCAGCTAACATTCTG
The DNA here is from genome assembly GCA_009806455.1 of Tetrax tetrax. NCBI lineage: Eukaryota > Metazoa > Chordata > Aves > Otidiformes > Otididae > Tetrax > Tetrax tetrax. The sequence goes on from WHYT01017926.1 coordinate 233,615, forward strand.
ATTAAAACCATGTGTGATTATTAAATCAGCACTGCCCATATCCACTGGATTAAGACTACCTAAAAGATCACACAAAACAATTTGGAAGTGAGGAACACTCATCTGATGAGGCTGCTTAATTTGTACTCATTCCATGGAGATCTGCATTCAAACCACTGCAAGTCAGTATTGGTGTCTGGGAGGAAAATATAAAATCATTATCATGGAAGACAACAGAAAAAAAATAGAGAAATTATTAAAAACAAAACAAAAGACTCCAAAAAAACTAGGAGGATATTTGAAGACTATGTTTTGCAATGTTTTGCAAATTGGCTACTTATTGAGCATCAAATAGAAAATTGTGGGAGTTGTATGACTGATAAAAAATTGCAGACATTTTTATAAGTACTGCCCTAAAGAAACAGATTTGCTAAATATCTACTGAGTGGTAAGATGGCTGATGTTTCCATTGTCTTTATCTCTGTCTCAAGTCTATCCAGGAGTCAGTTCTTGCTCGTGATTGCTGTACAGCTTTTATTTTACACATATCTAGACTGGAAAATGGAATTTGTCAGTTCAAGTGTGTTTCTGATCTCAGAAATTACTGTATAGGTGGATACCTCTGACTGAGGAATCACTCTGCACAGCGTACAACGTGAAGTCTGTTTTCTCTAGAGATGTTGGTGTTAAAAACGTACGTATGTTCCTGCTCTCATCTAAGTCTAATTTCTCTTTGGTTTTAAGGGGAGCAGCATTTTTGTTTGATATAATCTCTGGTGCACGGGCAGTTCTTAATACATTTTTAAGATGTATTTTATGTGTGCATTAGTTTGGTTTCTAAGCAGTGTCACTTTTAAGAGGTTTTTATTTGCAAGTGTTTTATAAGTCAAACTCAAGCACAAGCATAGATTTTCCTTATGCAAATAGTATCTCTATTTGAGACTGGCAACTTTGCTTGAAGAAACACTTCCCTGTTACTGAAATGGATGGTTGTCAATCTTGGAGTGCTCAGGTGTCAGCCTTAGTTATCCACAGCATGGTGAGACTGATGTAACCAAACTGTCTTTTCCTTATGGATTTGTAGATGAGCTATTACTTCAAAATTAAAGAATAAATCTGGAATGAAGGGTTAGAATGGCCAGCCTCAACCATTGTCCTTGGAAGCAGTCTAATTTGTTGTCTACCTAGTTAATGCCTGTGTCACTCTTTTCAGAACATTAGGCAGTTATGCTAAGGCTAGAGATGACATTTGATTTTTCAGAGACCATCGTTACTTTGGACTGCATGCCTCAGGTTATGTGACATTTCTATACATGTTCAGAGAAAAAGCAATATTATTTGAAAAGCATGTCACAAATTGTGTTTTGATCAAAATGAATGAATCTGTGGGGACAGTAAATCTAGATCCTGCATTTTGTGTAACGTGTATTACATGTGTTTAAATGCAGCTGCATGTGAGCTGAGCACAAGTTAAAAAAACCCCTTGTGCTTACATACCCTTAATTTTTTTTTTTTTTCAGTCAGGTGCTACTTTGTATTGATATATAAGATATTAGACACTCGTGGGGGAATGAGCCAGGCAATGGCTGTCAGCATTCTTGGATCCATTCACCAAAAATTGCCACGAGCCAAGCCAGTGAAGAAATTACTCTGTTTGTAGTTTAGTTTAGTTTTGTGGCACAAGGGGGAGCTCAAGGCTCAAATTGCTGCTGAATATTCATAGCATTGTACGGCACATCCCCTAGCCGGACTGTTTCAAATTGTTCCGTGTATTAGACTGAACTATAAAACTATGATTTCCTAGACTGTAATAGTTTAAACACTGGTTTAATGGAACCAAAGCTACTTCATTTTTTCAGTAGCATTGGTGCCAACGGGCTTTTTTCTCTCTGCTGAGTTAGTAGATTGTAAATCCTAATCAAGGGGTTTTTTTTTTTTGTAAACCTAGTCAGCTATAAAGATGACGTGCAGAGTCTCTCACCGCACTGAATGCAGTTTTATAACTTTTGAGAGTCTGTAGGAGATGATCACCCTGCAATCTTTAGTAGACAGACGAGCTTCAGCAGTAATATTGTGCCATTTAGCTTTTAATGGAAGTACTGGTACTAATCACTCTTCAGCAGAGGATGTGCTGCTGTTATTTGAAATTATATTAAAATGGAAGCGCAGTTCCTGCCGGGTTGTTTTTTGTGATTGGCATGTCAAATGAGCACAGTGAAATGACAGAAAATAACTGCATTTGCTTTTGAATTAGAACTGAAAATTCTTCAGCTTCTTTCCTACCAAAAATCAGAATTTAATAGATATCTAATAATTATCAGGACTAGTCTACTTCACTCGCAGCATATTGAAGTAACAGCAGCATGGTTGCAGTGATATCTATGTGGTGACTGTAGGAATGTCACAAGCGTCCAGGGGAACAGAGCCAGCTCCCGTCCCTGTCCCTCTCAGGGTACCTTGTGCACTTTGGGAGTGGTATTGGTGCCCCGTCATAAAAGCTAGCAGTGGCTTTTACTTGGATCTTGCCAAGCGTACAGATTGATTTGGGATCACAAATTATCAGAAATTATAGCTTGCTTTGTAAAGAGATGCAGTAATACACTCCTTTTATATAAAAATACCATTGAAGTCAGGAGTTTGGTACATCACTACAGCCATAGGTGTAACTTCAGTTACAGGCTCTGGGTCTCTCTTTGGTGGCTGTGTGAAACTCCTAGGAGATACGCCAGCCCTCTGAACCCTTGGATCTGTCTCATGGGATCTCTCTTGTTGGATAAGAAATACCTTCCCTGTCTTGTTTTTGGGAAGGCCGGTGACAAAGACACCAGCGTTAGAGTGTAAACGACAATATATCTCTGGGAGGAGAGGTGGAGACAAGATGTAAACTTAGGTAATCAAATTTCATGCTTGAGGCTACAA
>WHYT01017926.1:236532-307763 GCA_009806455.1 Tetrax tetrax
TGTACTGGTGAGCTGGTCTTCTCTGGCAATTCCAGTGTGCCTCCTGCAGCTGGGAGAAATTACAAAGGAGACAGATTAGAGCTGCTGGAGACTAACCGTGTAAAGCTGCAGGAATAATTTAAGCAATAGCTCTTCCTTCCCACCCCCTCTCCAAAGCACAGAGTGGATAAAGGTTTGTTTAGTTCTGTATTATTTGGATTTAACTCTGCCTTTGCATTTCTGATTTCCGTTATATTTGAGGGCCAACTGAATAGATTTTAAGATGTTTTTAGAAGGAGCAATGAATTTACCTTCTATTTGTACAAATAAAAACTGGGGGCAGTTTATGGCACACTGGGCTCTAATTATCATTAAATAATGAGGATGCCAATAAAAGGCTTTTCATTTCCACTCCCACAAGCATACAGCTGTGTAATTAATCACTACCTCTTACTGGAGATACAGCACTTCTATTCCTGAGGTCCTTCCTTGTGAGCCCGGGTTCCTGCTGGGAGTGGATCCACACTACCCCAGGCTCTTTGCAGGGCCGCGTGGTCTCTGCACTTCCTTGCCGGAGCTCCGGAGGTGAAGCCTGTGCCTGCTCCATGCAGCATGGCCTGGCCTCTGCAATGGTCCCCAGTGGGCCAGCACAGAAGGTAGTACAAGGAGTGCTTCACTGCCCTGGGACATCTTGGAACTTTATTTACACATCAGCCTTCAGAGCCCACGCCTATTGTCCTGACAGCCTATGGTCACTATTCTGAATAGTTTGAAGGAAGCAGAGAGTAGGCTTTTAGTGAGGCAAGTAGAGACAGGTTTTATGAATAAAAAGTATTTGCTCAGCATTAACAAAAAAATGCCTGTATGGAGCAGGTACAGAAGTGCAGAGGTTGGTGTGGTCTCCAGGAGCTGCTGTCAGGCAGGTCTCAGACCGTGTCGCCGGTGCCTTACCGCACCAAGCACTCAGTGTTTGAGATGCTGGCCCTGCTGGCTTGTCCATGTGTGTCACGGGTGCTGCTGTGTCCTGCAGGGAAAACAACTACTACTACTACGAGCTGCTGCTTCCACTTCCTTCTCTTGCAGTTTTTTTCAAGTGACAAGCAGTTGCCCAACAGCCCCGTAAACATGGGGGCCCCTGAAACAGAGCCAGGTGGGGCTGATGCTGCTCTGGGCTGGAGGGATTCTCTCACTGTGGCCAGATTCAGCTGTGTCAGGCTTGTCACAGGCTCCTGCCACTCTGCCCAGATTTAGAATAAAATTGTATTGCTGTAAGAGTTATGCAGGTTTATGTGGGACAGGTGAAGTAAGCAGAACTTATTGGGTGGCTTTTCTCAAAGTAGTTGTTTTCTTTTCAATCTTTTTTCCTGCTTTGATTGATAGTATAGTTTGTAGAAGGGGAACAAGAGAACAAGACATGATTCTCATGCCCTCCAAAGACCTCCATGTCGAAAGTAAAGCAATAAACCAGCATGTGTGAAAATTCACGCTGCTTCCTCAGCACGGCTGACCTGAAACCGTCTCCTCATGTGTGCCTCTTGTGCTCAGGGCTGGACTGATCATCGGAGAGATGTGTGGTGGTACCTTCTAGGGCTTTTGGTTGGAGCATTCAGTAGGGACTCTGGACTGCTGCTGATAGGAGGCAGCTGAGAGCAGCCTGTCTGAGTGTGGCCATCCTGCCAGGCTGTTCTGTGTTAAAGGTGGGAACGATACCTCGCAGAGGCACGGGACAGACCTCTCTGCTTGATTCCACATTAACCTGCACTGGAAGGCATAGCCTGCATTTTCACATCCTCTTACAGCTGCTGGGTATGGTCTCTCCATCAATAGCTTTTACTTGGTGACTGTACTAATGGATTTTATGTATCTCTGTAACTGCTTACTGACAAAGGCCCTACTCCTGCTAGCAGTATGTGTGTCCAGCTTCAAATCCGTACGTAGCCTCCACTCATTGGTGCAGATCCAAACACAGTTGTTTTCATGGCTGAGGTCTAAGGTTTCCAGTCTGCAGCCCAGTCCACTAGTGTGGAAACCCACCTCTCTGCAAAAGCAGGCGACTTCGTGAAGGAGAAGGAGGGTCAGGTGGGAAGCCAGTCTCTGGCAGCGAGGTGCCCAAAGTCATGGTTGCACATGGGCAAAGAAATGCAGTCTACTCTCTTCATAGCTCCAGCACAGAGCCTGGAGTTTCTTCCGATGTGTGCTTTGTAAGTTGGATAGATGGCTGCTTCCTGATGGTGTGACCACACTGCTGTCTCGTGCAAGTGACTCTTAGTTCTGTTTCTACAAGTTCCAGACTCATCGCTTCTCAAACAATGGCATTAAGCCACAGGCTTTGATTGCCTAACAAATTTGGCCTGGGCTAAACTAATGATCTAATAATTTCTAATAGTTTTATCTCTTACCTTTTCATGTGGATCATATATTGCTCTATTCAAGATGAAAAGTAATAAAACATTGATTAGATGTTTTTTCCCCAAGCAATTTGCTGTGTTTGCACCATTTGCCAGAGGGAGAGCTGTCATTAGAGTTTGAGATGCTTTTGAGATTAGAGATCATTATTGCTGAGCATGACTGTCTACATGGAGGCTATTAAGTTTTGATAATTACTCTCATGCCAAGACAAGACCCAAACAGGAGCTTGTAAGTGTATGTAAAACTATACAGACACATTGGAATATCTTGTATACTTCAGGAATGAAGGGATTTTTTCAGTTTAGAGACTGAAACAGAAAATTGAGGAAATAATTCACTTTTGTCCAAACTGATCTCTAATATTTTTTTGGTTAATTTTTGCCATGGTAAAAAGGAGTTGATTAATCTGAAATGTAAGCAATAAACCACTGCCTCACCCCCCCGCACACCTTTTTTTGATTGATTTTAATCTTACTGGAAAACCTTTTCTCATTAATTGTTCTTTAAAATGTAGTCTCAAAGTAGAGGATTGAAGTGTTTAATAAATGTCTGCAGAAAATATTTTGCCATTCCTGATAGGAAACACTTAATTTAAAGTCAGTAAAACAACAGAACTTGGCTCGTAGCTTTTCAACCCAGTTGCTTTGGTAAAAGATTTCCTGTGCACTGGTAGGAAATGTCAGTCAACGCTTCACCTCTCTCTTGCTCCTCTTGCCTTTTTCAGCATAACTTTCAAAGCCAGTGGATTTGTGTGTGAAGTAATTTCTTTCTCCTCTGCAAATCACTGCAGAACATTTCTTGTTCAGTTTTAAGACAATCTTTAACTGGGGAAAACCTTTCAATTAATGATGACAGGCTTTCAAGACTGTTCAGTTGTTATCTAAACAGAGCAGCTTTGTGTAAGGCCTTGCGCAGGCCTGTGCGTGACCCAAAAGTTCTTGCAGCCTGTGACAGAGATTGGAAGGGCGCGAGTCTGACGCTATGACGTGAGCTTTATCTCATTAACTAAGAGCATAGCAGAGGGTGGGAAGGGGAGGGAAAGGACGAGGCCCCTCCACAGCTGGGCTGGGAGCGGCTGGCCCGGGCCCTTGCTGGTGCAGGGCCGCGCTGCACAGGCGCAGCCGCTGGCGGGCCCGGGCTCGGCCTCGGCGGGAAGCAGCAGCAGAGGCCCTGCAAAGCTGCACAGCCCTGGGCCTCTGTTCACCACGGAGAGCCTGTGGCCGCCTTCTGCTTCCTGACGCTGTGCTTCACCTAGGACACTGCAGCAGTCCTGAGGAAGAGCTCAGGGAGGACAGATGTGCCCAGCTGCTGCGGGAGTGGTAAGGTAGGGTTTTGACTTGTTACAGGGAGGACAGGGCTGGGCCTGTGGCTGCTCAGGAAGCGGTGTGGGACTCTGTCCCTTCTTTCCTCTGCATCCAGAGCAGGGCATGTGGCAGGAGGTACAGACAGACTGCAAAAGCCCCTGGGCTCCTGCGTGTCTTTTGCCTTTGTGGTACTTCTGAAGTCATAATATGAGTCTGTCTCTGCCAGCTGACCAGAAAAGGAAGTGTCAGAGATGGCTGTCCCTGCTGTCAGCTGCTGCTCTGCAGGGGCTGGGCTAGTGCCACCTCACCCAAGAGTCAGGAGGTGGTGCTCAAACAGGACACCTGCCCGCTCATCACACACACTGCTGCCTCTAACTGTTTCCATCACCTCCTTCTGCTCAGCTCTGTCTCTTCAAGCCTACACCATAATTAAAGAAACTCAGTGCCCTGAATGGGACAGGACTTATCTTTTTCCCTGCTGAAAGGTGCCAGCCACACCGACAGCCAGCCTGCCTGAAACTTCCCAAGCAAGAACACACTCTCTGACCTTGCTTGCAGCTGTCCACCAGGAAATGTTGGCATGGGCTGCTGAATAACCAGCGAGCACTGCAAACGCCCAGATGTTGAAGAATTTGAGCCCATGACCTCAGAATGAACAGTTGTCCATCACCAGTGTCCCTGTGCTGTCTTTGCCATCTTACTCGAAAGAGAAATTAAGTATGCAACAGCATTAGCTGTACGGACTTGCAAAATTTTTTCACATACTGAAAACCAACTCTAATCTTTTTTTTGTGGGCTGTTTTTCTGACTAACGCCTGTTCCATTTGCCATCAGAGTCACAGCAGTACCAGCCCAACCCGCTCCTTTTTAAAGTTTTTCAGGCTGCCTTGAAGATGAATGATGCTATAGACAACTGAAGGCTATTCAGATCCTATTGTAAATGTTGAAATGTCACAAGCTTGCTTTTTTAAAAAGCATCGTTACATCATTTATTCTTCCGTCTATTATTTGTTTTTTTCCTTCGTCTTTGCCGTTAATCATCGTAATATTTTTAGCACACAGTAACAAGTGGTGCTTTGTAGCCGATAACTGTGCCACAACAAACTGCCTGCTATTCTCTCATTCCTTTTGTCTTATGTTCAAAATGACTTTGTTTCTCTGTATTCTTTAATATTGTACATGTCTTAAAAGTAGGAGGAAAAAAAAAAAGAGACTTCCTGTCCTTTTTTTTTTCTTTTTTTTTTTCTCTTGCTGGTTTTAGCAGGAAAACAATGTCAGTCCTCTCTTCATTTTTTTTTTTTCCTTGATATTTGTAGATCTTTCCTTATGGATGAGCTCAGGCCAGTACATAGTTCCCATGCTGAGTGGTGTCAGCTCCAGTATGTGTGGTGTGCAAAAGCTCTCTGCATCTCAGGAAAGGCTTGAAAAAATACACAGGTCAGGGCAGCTGTTCAGCTTGAGGAAAGAGCTCTCTGTCTGCTTGGCCCATGGAAACCACTTGAAACTATCAGCTCCTTTTTTAACTGAGTGTGGTCACACTCGAGCTCTGAAGTACTTTGTGTTGCACCTTACATCCATAGAAAAAATAATGCAAGTAGTGACCTACCTGCTTGGTAGGTCCTGACCTCTGTGCCTTACTATAAGTGCTTAGGCTGTGCAGTGGGGTGCTCAGGTGTGTTCTCTGGGGAGCACTCATTAAAAGGCAGCTTGCTAAGGCCTCCACTGCGTGAGTGAGGATTCCTCTTGCCTTAGCCATGCCAGTCTAGCTCGTGGGTATGTCCACGTTCGAGTGGCTCGTTGGCCTTGTGCTGGTAGTGCAGCAATGGAGACTGCATCTCGCTCCTTCCGAGGTGCCAAGAGGGCAGAGAAGAAACTGCAGGTGAGCCTTTGCACCTGGAGAAAAGTATTCCGGCAATGTAATTGGTGACAGAGCGATCGGATCGGTGTGCCTTTATCCAGGAGGGTGCAAGACGCACCTAGTTATTCCTGTTGTTATAAACCAGGGAGGATGAGGGGGATGCAGAGTGGGTGATTGCGGGAGATCATTAGCATCTTCCAAGTACGACCTGAAGCTGTTTAGGCCCAGATGATCACTGGGAGCTGGATGGGACAGGGTTCTTACAGGATCTCTGCTTAAGGCGCCATAACTTCATCCCCTAAACATAAACTGAGAATAGTAGCACCTTATTACTAAACAGATAATTTGTGGTGATACTTACGTGCAAAAGAAAGTCAGGTCAGTGTGGGCTTTCTGTAGATGAAGGCTGCGGGAGAGTCCCTGCAATCACTGCAACATCAGTTACTTGTCTGAGTACACTGCAGTTGCTTTCTCTGTTGTGTTTAACATAATGCCCTGTTAGGCTTATTTCTTTCTGTGTTACCTTATTCAGTCTGCTTATTTTTCTGATTTTAGGTGTCCAACTTCTAGCTAAAAAGGGAAAAAGGCATGTTTGTGAGTGTACTATATGTATATGTGCAATAGGAAAATCGTTTGAGTTTACCTGGTTATAGTGAGTCTCAATCTGCTTTGTGTTCATGTACTTGGGGTTTTTGTAGCAAGCATTTTTACTCATATATAACACGGGTGTTAGAGCTCTTGTTGGGGTGTAAGCGGAGGGAATCTGAGCAAAAGAAATCGAAACTCTACAGGAAACATGCCACTAACTTGCAAGTATGTCAGAAGTGATTGCTCTTACCACTTACTGTCACCCAGCTTAGAAGTGACTACCAAAAATACAATTGTGCTTCACGTGATTGAACTGGGTTTCTTCAGGGCAGAAGCCTCTGTGACACTTGGATTTTCAAGATGAGGGCATTAAAGCAAGGCCAAAAGGATTCCCTGTCCTTATTTTTCTTCTGCACAATATTTTTTGGTGTATGTGTTTAAATGTTCATTCCCCTAACAATTTGGTGCTTGATGTAGTTAATCCTGCAGTGAACTTTTGTTGAATTTTTGTTGCTGTTTGTGTCTGTGACAACAGAGTACAAAATCATGAACTCACGATTGTGACCTTACTGCAAAATCGAGTGGGAGAGAAGCTAAACTGTAGAAGGGAACAGTTTTAACCAGACATAAATCTTCAACAGTATTAACAGAAGAATTGAACAGTATAGGTCAAGTAAACTGATTTTTTGTATAAATATTATCTTTTTCAAATTTGTGATGACAGGAAAAATCTTTCTACATTTGACCTTTCTTCTAGTGCAGTTATTTTTGTGAGAAGTAACAGACACTCAAGCAAGGAAAACAAAGCTTTGTATTTAATGACAAAAACATGAATTGAGGCTGCGCAGTTTCCCACTTTACTCTTGAGCTCTTCAGCCTTGACCTGGGCATTTTCTACAGTGCTTTCAAGAGTGATAAAAATGATGATTTTTGCTAGATACTGAACTACTACATCAAGCATTTAGTTAGATACAAGCTAGCAACAAAGTAAAACTGCTGCCTGCCTGAACCATTTCCAAACGGTGAAGCTGGCATGGGAAAAGTCCGTGTTCAAAATATATCCCTGTGGTACTAGTTATGGCAGAGGCTTTGGTGTATCTGTGAGAAATTCCAGCAATAAGAGTCCTTCCAGGATAATGGCAGTTAGGGGCACTGTATCAGGCTTTAGCTTAGCCATCAACCAAAGGCAGCAGAATATGCCGAGTGCGTTTTGGCTGTTAGTGTTGTACTGTTAGGGGAACAATAAATGTGGATTGTCCTGATCTATGCCAATTAGACAGTTGAAAAGGTAGGAGTTGGATGAAATCTATAAATCTGCTGTTGAGCTGAAAAGGTAGCTCATAGCTTCTGCAATAAGATACTGCTTCCTCTATAAGGAGTAAAACTTTGGTGCTTTCGAATGGTGAATTCAACTGTCTTGCTGGTGGAGAAGATTAAGCAAAAGGGAAGGAGTTTAAGAACTCTGAGTCAGGAGATTTGGAAGTCTTAATGTCTGATCTCTTTCTGTACAGCATTAAGGCCTTCTATTTACTTTTTACTTATATAAAACTTAGCATTACCATCTTACTGATAACGTTATTAACCTGGAAATAGGAATAGATTGGAACTGTGTCCCTCGCACTCCTGCAGCCCAGAAAGGGTCAATAGCTCTTCCGTCTGTGACTAAAGGACCAAACACCTGCTATAAGATATTAAGACCTGAGTAGAAGTGAAGGCACTGGAGCAGACAGGAATTGCCTTGAATAGCTCTGCACAAATATATTGGAAAAACTGAATAAGGGAACGAAATTGAATGTGTGTGCATTAGTGCATGATTAGAATACATAATGGTCAGAGACATCCCCAAAATAGCCAGGGGAAATGACGGGGGTTCAGAAAGTGCAAATCTCAACTGCATTATACTTGAGCCTGAAAGAAAGAGCGGGCCTGGACTACCCAAATGCCTCCTTCACGTGAGATGGGAAGGAATGCTGTATCTGATCTACTTCCTGTGCCCGGTAAGTACCAGCTAAGTGCATCTTTCCATCACAGAGCACCAGCTTTGGCAGTTGGCAGTAGGTGATGGCTTTGTCAACATAGTACATGTAGGTGTTGAGGGAGGAGTGAAGGCAGCTAGTGAGTCCCCTTAAAGAGCAGCCTGAGAAGGAACTTCAGACTGGCATGGGAGAAAATAGGCTTTAGGATAAAGCAAAGTTGGGTTCTCATTGGCATAATCAGCAGGGTAGATGAAGGGACATGGAGATAAGCATGGGGATTGCAGTTGTGGAAAGCATTAAAAATGGAGCTAAGAAACCTGAAATTGCGGCAGGAGTAGTGATATTCAACAACAATCACGCCGCACTATTAGGCTCAACGGTAGTTTTGGTTGTGGAAGTAATAGATGCGTGTGGTGCGCACCCAGGGCTGTCACGGTGGGAGCTGTAGGCTGCGATGAGAATGGCAGGGGGAGCTGAAGCCGGAGGGATTAAGCCAAGACTGAATGAGGGCAGAGTTCAGTCCCTGAGCTGAGTTTATACAGAGCTGCAGTTCATGTGTTCATTATTGTCAGCTGCTCGTTAATCTCCCATGTGTATCTAAGTGTATTTGGAGAAACTGACTTCTGAGGAAAGCTGGAATTTTGACCTTTTAGCATTAATGTTATTCTGTTATGTTTTATTTTGCTTTGCGTTTAACGAGCCGCAGGCAAGGCCTTCTCCCTGTGACGTACATCTGATACTGTGCAAATTAGGACGTTCTGCATTTTGCTTCATAAAAATTTTGATGCTGGGATCATAGAATATCCTTTTGTATACCTGTGGTCATCCGTCAAGCCTAATTTTTGAGTATCACCAACAAGGGTTTCTAGAAAGGGAATTGAATCCTTGCTGCCTTGGCCTGCCAGAAGTCCCATCAACCAAATATTGTGATTCTTTGCTTGATATTGATTCTCTTTCCACTGCTGTGAAGTTTATCGCTAGTCTGCTTTTATTTTTTCTTCAAGACCCCTCCTCTCTTGAGACTGTATTTCCTTTTCTGCTAAGTCAGTGTTATTTTCCCCTAGTGTCTTCCATCTGGCAGGTTAAAAAGTTAGGCACTCATATGTTTCCATTTGTTTTCCACAGACCCCAGAACAGGGTGCAAGCTGCCAGCCTCTGAGAGGTGCAGAATCAGGTTCTCCATCGGATTTAGCTTGGTTCTGTTCCCCTGTCTGTCCCTGAAGAATGCTCTCCCCTGGTCTAGGAGTTACTGAGAAGAAGGTGTTTCAGACTAGCTTTACTCTTCCCCTTAGCTATGGCCACAGATGGTACTTTGATAAGTATATACTGTTTGTTTATTGTTCTATTTTCTGTTTGGTTTTTCAAATTCATTTAATGGGCAATGGTCTTTTTACTGCCAGTTCCTAGTTAGGTTATCGGCTTTTGGATTTGTATCATTTTCATTGCTCATTATATTCACTTTGATGGGTACAGAGGTATCATTTGTGTGCCCTGTTGAGTTTATTCCACTGTAAACTGAAGAGCTTTCCTATCTGATGTTATTCCAGGCAAGTACTTTCCTTCCCCCAACATAATAAAGATTGTCCAATTAACTTCTACAAATTTCCTTGGTGCTTTCAGTGTTCCTTGAAGGTAGCATTAACTTTTCATGTACCTAAGAAAAAAAAAATGCAGACTTTCACCTACAATCTGTAATAACTTCTTTTACAACGCTTTCCAAGCATTTTACAAGTATTCTTAGAAGCTTGAGTCAATACATTTTCAGCATGATTTTGGAAAAACTGATGAACGTATCTTTTTTTTTTTTTTTTTGATGGTAAGATCTTTTACATGTACGCTCCTTCACTGAGTTGCTTTTCACTGTGACTTTCAGTGTGTTCGTGAGGTGTCATCATCCAGTCACTTGAAGCCTTCCAGTAACTTGGTTTTGTACCTGCAGTCTTAAAATTGTCTTTATAATCTAGACTGCAGGAGATCTTTTTTAGCCCTGTGGAAGTGGAGAAAGACCATTATAAAAGCTCTTTGACTTTGTATTTGTGGTTGTTTGCTTTTTTTTTTATAAATAGCCCATTAGCACGCTATTTGTCTCATCGTTTCTCATAATTGCTAATAAACAAGATTATTTGTGAAACTTCCACTGAAGCCCATTAGGACAGTTCTGGCAGAGACAGTATTCACATCATGTCAGTTCTGCTTCACAAAATCTTCGGGGCAGCTAAACTCATTATCTGCTACACTTGAGCTTTCTTGTAGTCTGTTGGCAGTTATTTAATAATTTCAAAATGAACTCTTTACACAGGTATTTTTAAACAGATAAATCTTTTTCTTGGAGAACATTGCTCCAGTTGTGCTCAGGTGACCATTTAGAACACATGAAAATATTTTCCTTTGTGCACAAAGGGTCTGATTTTCACGTGTTGTATCCAGATTTTGCCCTAGTATGACTCCACTGATGTCAGTAGAGTTGCTTCTGCTGTACACTGGCATAAATTACATGTTTTTTCCTTAAAAACAAACTAAATGCCTCACTGGTGTTCAGGTTACCCAAGAAGTGATATGATGTGATTTTGAACAATCACGTAAAAGCCTGCAGTCCTGCAAGCAAGGGCGCTTGGAAACATTTGGAGCTTTCAAGATTTCGCAACGTATGCCCTTACACAGTGTTGTTTGGATGATGAACTTTTTAGACGACACCTTTGTCAGCCGATGGGTGGAATTCAACTGCACTCACTGCAGTTCTGCGATGAGTGGAGGCCTGACTGAAACCTTTCCTGTAAACAAGGAATATATCCAGTTAAGGTACTGGAGCTAAATGCAGAATGACCTAATGGATCAGGCCAACTTGAATAAGTGTTAGTCATGAAGTCTTCCAAGATGTTATTCTAGAAAGCACTTAAACACTGATATTCATGTTAGGTAGATAAAAAAAAAGTGAATTATAAGACAAAACTAAAATCTGCACACTTTGGCAGTTTTTTCCCTCAGGGCTGCTGATTATCTCACAGTAAATTTATCAAGATTTCTTTCTTTTATTCCTTTTTTTTAACAAATAAACTGTTTATTGTGGCAGCTTAGTGAAAGAGCATTTAGTTCCTAGAGAACGGTACTGGTCATGGATTTATCATTCCTTTCTTGGAGACCCCTTGGCCAAGATACTCAATGACTGTAAACGAGGTTTGCTAAGCTGTCACAGAAATGATAAAAAGTATGATGCAAGCATTTCTCTGAGTGGTGCTATTGTGGGAGTTGCTTGGAGGTGAAGCACAATCCCCTGGTCAGTTTTAACGACAAAGATTGGAAGGAGGTTGAGGGGACTTGCTGATTGCCAGTCTTATGAAGTGGAGCTGCTTAGGAACAGCGGAGTCAAAGGAGAGTCTGCGCTGACTGGCTCTTTCCCCTGGAGAATTGTGTTTAAGCATCAACAACAGGAGGAAAATGACATTTGCTTTGTTCCCTTGAAGTGACCTATTGAGTGACAAGCAACTGTGATAACCAGGCAGGGGATACACGATGGCCATGTATTCTGCTTGTTCTTTCCATTTTGCAAAGAAGGGGGCAGAAGGGTTAATCAGATCAAAGCTGGTAAACTTGATTAATTATTTCAAATTCTGCAACCATATAGGTTTTTTGTCACTGCTCTTACTGGTTGGTGCCCACTTCTGTTTTCCTTGAGTTGGGAGAAGATCATTCTTCACGGGGCCCTGTAGGTCAGAACGTCACACGCACCAAGGGCTGCATCTGAAAACGACAAGGGAAATGTCCAAAAAATATTAACTTGGAGACACAACAGACTGGTGTAGATCAGCACTGGATTCACATAATTGAATTTCAGGCAAACCATTCCAGCCCACAGGTCAAATTGTGGATAAATATAAGACAAAACACACCATCTGGTGAACCATGCCTAACGTAACTGGATTAATTGTTCAGTGGATCTCAAGGCCAGTTAAATAGTTTACCCCTGTTTCTCAGTGCTTCTTACTAAATGACACATTCAAAGCTCTTCCCTTCCTTCTCCCCCTCGAACGCTTTAACCGTTGAGTCATTGAGTGGTGGTGGGTGGGCTCTGCCCTGACCGTGGGTTGGGTATATTGCAGAATTTTTTTAGCAAATCAGAGCCTGTGGTCAATGACTGACTTCAAACATATGGGCCTAAAAAGATGTGATTTTAATTCATCGTAGTTATAATTTGCAGAGTACTATCTACCTCTGGATGGTCTTACAGGCAATGTATATCTCTGGGATTGTTTCCTGATTAAGAAGTTGTGCATAGAGATGAAAAAAAGCAGAGATGGATGTGAAATCATCATTGTAATGTCTAGCTTTGTCTCCATGATTTTATGATTTTGTTGGTTATATAATTAGTAGCTTGCTTACTTAGGCTTCTCTGGCTTTAGCAGAATTTTGAGCAGCTGTTGATTTTTAGAAGGCTGAGACCTTTTTTTCTTTAGGTGGTCCAATCTCCATTTTTTTAAATGTGTTTTTCTGTTGGGGAGAGATGGGTTGTTTTTCTTACAGAATAGTTTATACATTTGTACAGAAGATAGGACAGCCACATTTTTATAGTGCCAAAGAAATGAATGGTTAAATGTAACTTTTAGAACCAGTAGAGTCTCAGTCACAAAGCATTTGAGTTTGCCAGCATGTCTCAGAAAGGTGTTGCTGTTTTAGCCCCTGTTGATCACAGTGGAATTACTCAACCAGTATTAACAAAAAAAAAAAAAGATTGAAAAATGCATTGGTAGACTGCAAAAAAAAAAAAGATATTTGTGGTCCAAAAATTGTTGCTTTGTAGTCTGTCGTTATATTTTTTTAAATGTAGTTGGCAAATTGGAAACATCACAGCAAATATACCTTTAATTTTGTAGCCAGTGCATTTTATTCTTATTTTGTGCATATGGCAACTCTCACGGTTGTATGATAAATTATTTCATCAAAAGCAATTTCTGTCCCATAGAGATGTTTATGGCAGTTCATGGATTCCTCTGAACTGAATGAGAGGCTCAAATTTTTAGATTTGCCTTGTGACGTTAGATGTCTCATTTCTCCAACAATTAATTAAGAATTTTGATGCCTCTTATGCAGCTCTGTTGGGCCAAATACTCAAGTGGAGAAGAGAGAACTAAAATTAAGAGTATTGCATTCTGATGAAGTTCAGGTTCTGGATAGCCTTGAATCCCAGTACAGGTTAACTCTGAAACGCTCGGTGCACGTTGCCAAGCGCACGAAGCGTGGTGCGGTGCCGCGCCCTGCGATCCCTCTGGTGAGCACACGCGCTGGAGCTGCCCTCGCTCAGGAACAGGACAGGCCATTCGCCACCGCGTCAAAGCACTGGGGTGCTTATGGCACAACTCAGGGTAAGAGCCCCCCAAGGAATATGGAGTAATGGAAATGGCCTCCCAGCTGGAGCTTGATCAATAACACTTGGAAAAGCTGCCTACCAGAGCTTTATCAGAGACTCGTGTCCTGGCTGGTATAGTCTCCTGCAGGGAGGAGGGAAGAAAGCGATGTGAAAGCAGCACCCTGTTTCTTGGGCTTCTGTGGCTGAATATCGCTGCTGCTTAGAACTATCCCTAATGCAGCTCCTGCTGTCGTTTGCCTGGAATTTGAAGTTATTTCTATTTTATATGTTGTTTTTAAAGTATTGAACTATCTAAAATGGCATGTTTGTCTTTGAGGGAATCCTATACCTTGATCCTGTTTCATATTAGGGCTTAAAAAGAACACATTTCAGAATAACATCTAGCTTTATTTTTAAATGTCTAGACACAAATATCTTAATATATCTATATTTATATAGAAAATAAAAAAATATGTGCCTTCAGTGGAAATGCAATCCCATATGTAAACACCATTTCACTTTTTACCTTTTCTTTTTTTTGAACCCGTGACGAGCTGTGTTAACTAAGATCTAAAAGAATTTATACTGTTCTGGAAGTGGAATAACATTGACATGAGGCTTGAGATTTGGATAAAATTTCTGCCTGCAGATGCTGTTCCTTGGGCTCCAATGTACCAGTTACTTTCAGGATTGCTTCAGTGACAATATTTTAATACAACTTTCCTGGCCATTCCTACTGACATTTCTGAGTTTAGTATGAATAAAGTACTAGAGCTGTAACCAGAGTTAACAATTCTTTTCTACAATATTTCAGTTAAATTGTAGGTTATTAAATAAAGCAAGCCAATTTCTGATCTTACTTAATGTACATTTCCAGTAATTCAGGATCTGATGTCAACAAAAAAATTGTTTTAGATAGTGCAAAGTAGTGAAGTAATCAGATTATCTTTCAGGAAATGTATAGTGTTTATTTCAAAGTATTTTAGCATGATACAGAGCTGGCAGAAGGATTCACAGTTTAGAGGGCAGTAGTTTGAGCCAGATGGACATAATGTATTTTTCTAGTACAATCTTTGTTTCTTGGTGATGGACTGGAGGAATTTCCCCCTTCTTGATGCTGTGCAATTCTCCTTCAGTTCTCTGCCTTGTGTCCAGCCCCTTGAGAGGTGTAGCCCACCCTCTCTGAACTCACCATTTCTTAGTTCACCTGAGTCTGTCCAGGATTGGGTTTGTTACAGAAATGATCTCTCAGTAAGAACACAGGACAAAGCAGAACTGACAGGTTATTATGGGGAAACCCAAGATTTGGTTTTGTTGTGCTCTCTGAGTAAGTCTTTTGCCTCTCTTTACATCAGCTTCTCACACTGTCTGGCAGATCACCTCTGTTTCACCACTGCCAAAGGTCTGTAACTGGTTTTCTGGGCGTTGCCAGTCATGCAGGTCACATTCCAGCCCGTAGCTGGGCTGGCTCTTACGTGCTAGAGCCTCTCATTTGCAGTTAGTGACTGCTGCTCTGAAGCTGTGCGAGACCAAGGAGACAAGGAAATGATGCAAGATTCCCAGGACTTGTGCATGCTTTCTCTGACATCTGAAATTTAGGTAATACATGTTATGAATCTAAATACAGGCAATCCAGCAACTGAAATATCTGTGCGTAATTTCTGCATATCTCTAGAGCTTTAATGAGTGAGTCCTTGAACGTGGATAGAACTCTGAGGATATGAGCATCCCCTTTATCTTGGTGGGCAGTGAACTCGTTCACACCAAATGGTCCTATTGTCCTGATAACGAAGTATGTAAAAGAGGGGATGTATTTAGCAACAGCAGTATGTGTGAACTGACTGAGATTGACTTCCTGCATTTTGGGTCCCTTTGAGGACTCTGCCATTAATGCTGCTGCTGCTGTCCCTGAACTGGTCATGTTTATACAAACTCCATGCAGTGCTGTAGGTCTGTAGTTCCACTTAGAGCTGCTAGTCCAGCAAGAGAAGTCCAGTCTCTCACTAAGAATCTTTTCAAAGAAATCAGACTGCTGTTTCATTGGATTTTACTTCAATCTCATGATATTTAGTTTGTCTTAAATTATCTGTGTTTCTGTAATTATGAAATAATGATTTTTTTTGTAAGCTATCAGCTTTGCTTCATGGAAGAACTTGAGAATGTCAGTTGTAAAGGTTCAAATATTAAAATATGAATGAAAGGAACCTGTATGTGGTTTATGAAGTTGCTGTCAGTTCATGACTTGAATAGTTTGAAGTGATGAATGAACCTGCAAGAAACTGATTTTATTCTGGTTTGGTGTATTTAAAAACATAAATATTCATTACACATTTCTATTTCTGTTTACAAAATATTTACTTTTCTAAGTCCCCTTTAATATGATTTTTGAATCTGATGGATATGGTTCCAGTCAATGATGTTTTCTTTTTTCTCTTTCAGTTACACCAGCAGAGTTGTTTCCAATGGACTGAAGGCACAAATTAATAATCCAGAACTGAAAGTCAGAGGATTGGACCCACTCATCAGCAATTTAATTGATAAGCTTCAGCACTTTAATCAAGTAAGTAACTTTTAGAGATAGAAGCATTTTATCACTAGGTTTGGTAGCAGAGCTGAAGCTAAAATTACGAGGTGGTACTGCTTCTCATTTTACGTTTCCCAGGATCATAGGCCTGAAATAGCCATGGAGTGGGCCCAGGACTAAAGGCAAGTGAAGATTCTGTTCTGCCAGGTGGTTTGTGAACTCTAATGAGGCAGAATTATTTCCCTGGAAGTTGCTGTAATTCCTGGCTCCTGTTCCACAGTTGTTGATTAACTGTCCTACAGTCCAGAGTCCCAGGAACAGAGGCACTCCTGAGCCCCACAGCTCTCAGGAAGCTTGTGCCTAGAGTCAGGCCGTGTGAGTGCCTTTAGGAGTCCTGTGATATTCTTCTGTTGGGGGAATATCTCCTTGTTTGTGCAGCTTCCTGGTTTTTGTTGGTGTAGCTATAAACAGATGAAAGACAAAATGGATATATAAGGGTGTGATAACTAAACTGCATGTGATGCTGAAGTCGGGACAGAAGGTGCTCCAGGGTGAATTAACTGTGCCCCTTTTGGAAACATTTCCTTGGCAGGCCTTGTTTTCGAGCCCCTCAGCCCAAAAGGATAGACAACCTACCAGTGAGTCTGTCGGAGGCGTGGTTAACCTGTTTCCACCTCTAGCCTCTGTTTGAGCTCCCTCAGATGCACTTGCAGTCCTGGTGCATCTGCCATCTTTCGAAACTGAATGATATTACTGCTTCAGCACACCTCTTTATGAGCTTTTGAAGTAGTGCCAGTCCAAATGAGCTGGAGCTAACAGATTTTACAGGGATTGATTTTCATTTAAAGCAGGCATGTTTTCTTGTCAGCTTGGAAGAATGCTTACACCAGTGTGTTCAGAATCAGATGTGGTTGCCCATCAGTCTGCTCGAAATCTTTCACCAGTAAAGAGTGATGGAGCATGGGGATATAAATAGTAGAAAACCGCTGTAAGATTGAAGTCCACCTTTGCGGGTGGGGTGTGCAGGAAGAAAAATAATCTGCGCAGGTAAAGCAGGAGGAAGAATTGCTTAGTCAGGATGTGGGAGGTTATTGAGACTGTGGCTGTGACCGTGACCAGGAGTCATGGTTTGATCTCTTATTTGCTCCTGCAAAAGTACAACCCTCCTTTACCTCTCATCAACCACTGGTGGTAAATCCATAATTGAACCAGTAATTAGTGTTTTTGTTAGATCTTGCTTGGCTCTAATGTTCTTCAGCTGTTCTGTAGGCTGCAGTTTAGGGATTCTTTGTATCACACTGTTTGATTTAACTTGCCATGGGGGATTACAACCACCAGTCTGATGCAGTACTTAATATTACAGTGAAATAGACATTATGTGGCCAGATTGATGAAAAGGATAATTCATTATTTATCTGCCTTTGCATGTTATAAAATAGAGTGTTAATTTACTTTATAAATATTAGATACATCCATCTGTGTAATAGTCTTCTATAAACACTGACAATAGGAAATAGTTAGAAATTGATTAAATTAAAGGTAGCTGTGTATTGGAAATTCTATTTCTTTGTCTGCTGTAGAAAAATAAAAATCTGAACGGTCTCATAGTGAGATGCATACCAATTTTCTTAAGTTATGTATGTTTAAAAACCAGCTTCAAAGGACACTTTTTAGCCAGAAGAATAAAGTCCAGTTCCTCGCTCTTTCTGTAAGTTGGAAGTGTTGCTTTCTGTTACTTCTAATTCTGTTTTAGGAGAATATAATCCTTAAGTAAATGTAACTCCCATCAGATAGAGGTGCTTAGCAATAATGGATTCCAAGGGTGAAGGATTAAACAGAATACTGATTATTGCCCTAAGATGGTTCGTTCTTAAGTACTTGAAATAATGTAAATTCCTTTGATCATAATTTTAGTAAGATTTCTTCAGAGATCAAAGCACCAGAGAAGTTGCTAAATATCTAAGGCTTTCACATACAACATCAAACACGTGTAGCTGTTTTCTGCTTCTTGAATTTTCATTTCTGTTGTGATGTTAATAGACAAATAAAAACTGACACTGAAAAGCCGATTAAATCAGGAGTTTAAGGTGTCATCAATAGTGTGTGTACACTGTATAGAGAAAGAGTTATACAGAATCCCATTACTCATTTTATGGGCAAATTGATTTTTTTTCATAAAATTATTCTTTCTTTTTTTTCAAGGCAATATGTAAGGTGTAATTTAAACAGTGATAAGGTGTCATCTGTGTATCTTCTTAGGTGTTTGACATTTATAATACCATTTTAAGCAATGGTTGCGTACTGCATATCCAGAAGCAATCCTAGATGGACAGGAAGTCTGGAGAGCAGCGAACAAAGCAATGCACAGAATGTGCATCATCGGTGATTTCATGTGTCTAGGCCCCCGTAATTTTCTACCACTTAAGTAATATTGCTGAATTACCCAGAAGAAAGCGTATTTTTGGATAAGAGACAGATGCACCGAGATTTTTAAAAGAAAGAATATTTCTGTCTTAACAAAACAAGCTCCAGCCATGCTGCATCCCTCAGTCTTTGATAGCTCCTCTTCCACCTCCTGTCTTCCAGTGCTGGACCCCAGCTCTTCCTCAGCACTCGGACTGTGGCTGCAGCCTCCTTCCTCCACGACAGGAGTCCCGGGCTGCGGACGCAGCAGCCTGGGATAACTTGGGCCTCTGGCAACTGGGGCAGCAGTGCGGCACAGGGCTGAGAGCGAGTGGCTTTTCGCTGGCTATGCAGAGCTAGCAAACTGTTCACTCATTTAAATCCAAAACTGACAGCCTTTGGCGTGCAGCAGTTGGTTTTTGTTAGCTCTGTATTATGACTTATGCACAAGTGTAAAGAGATTAATAACTTCATTGATCCTAAATCCCACTGACACAAACAAAACTCTTGTCAGTGTATTGTTAGTTTTGTTGGTGCATCCCAACTCCAGCACATTACAAATAATCTGTATGCAAGTCATCTTCCATTCCTGCCCGTCATTTGGGCTGAAATGCCAGTTCGTTGGAGATTATAGCAGCTCCTCTTTTTTTTTGCATCTGGGACTTAAACCCTTACCACATAGTTGTTGTTCTTTTAAAAAATGGTTATGCAAATAGCAGGCTATTTCATAACCACTTTGCATAGCCAAAAGTAAAGTGAAATTTAGAGATTATTATTCAACAATTACTGTTATTTGCATCCCTGGCAGATAAAGTATTTGAAGGGTTTATTGTAGCTGCTGATTCACATATCAATAGAATTACTGAGTTACAGTTTACAGTAACTTTTAGTAATGCAAAACCAGATCAAATTAAGTCCCAGGTTGATTTTAAAGAACTAGCAGTTAGAAATAACATCTTTTCCTCCCCTTTTTTTTGTGAATAGAGCAGATGTGAACTGCAACTCATAATAAACATAAAATCCCCCACTGTGCATTTTTTGAGTACTACTTCTTGCCACGTAATCACACTTAAATATGTTTTAATGTTTTTCTTCAGCATAATGCTTTTCACAGTTCAAACACAAGTGGTTCTGAGGCCAAGGTTAAAAATCCTGAAGGATCAATTGCATTGAAAAACAATGAAAATGTTAGGGAAAAGTGGAAAAGCTTTTACTATAACTTTACTAGTAGGGTCGCGTGGGCATTCTCAGAGGATTATAATATAATAAGTGTTATACAAGTTTAACTTATTTGTCTTTTGTCAGCCTAAATCTAATCTTGACAGATTTTGAAAATCAGTGTTTTGCTGTTGTCAGTCGGAGATGAATGCTGAGGGCATGGCTGTAATTCAAGATGACAGTGCAATATCCTAGCGCTTCAGATGAGAGTAATGCCAAAGCAAATCTTGCTGAATCTGGACCCATGTATTCTTCCCCCACCAATGTCTCATGGATCTGCTAGCTGAACTAAGAAATGCATGTAACTTGAATTCCTTTTAGATTTCTATAGAAAGGATGTCGTCATAGCAAAGCTCAAATCAACAGCACTGAGATGTTTCTTGTCAATAATGTGGGCTAGCCATAATTTAATCTTGAATGTGAATTTAATTGGGTTAGACAATAGGGAGTAATAAAATAAATCATTTAACTACTATTTCATTTAAAAGTGTATATATATTTTAGACAGCTATAAAATTTATTAAATTATAGACCTTGTATGAGATTTAAGTGGAGACAAGTTGGTTTGATTTTCATCCAAAGTTGTAGCTGACTTGGACTAAGACTTAAAATATTCTGTTCTTAATTTCGTCCAATGAAGATACAGAAAGGTAGTAATCTTAGAAAGACCGTTACTATATTACCTTTAGTACTTGGGATTTAAACAGCCCGAACAGGCTTAAAAGTATTATTGCTTGTCCCCCACGTACCTCCCAAAACCTGCAGAGGCTTACATCTCTTATAAAACAGAGCAACTTTCCCAGAACTACCATATATCTGGATTTCCAAAACAGGTTCTCTTTTTTTTTCTGTCCAAAGCATTTGGAGATTTTAAACTTTTCTCCAGGATTTGGGGTGCTCCATATCCCTTTTGGAAGTATAAAGCAAGATATTTGGAAATCCCAGAGATATTAATTCTCTCTTTGGTGACTAACCAAGCAGACTATCTGTAATTTGAGGCACTGAATTTAAAGCAGATGCACAGATTAATAGAAAAAGATCCACTGGAGGGATTGAGGCACAGTCCTGGTTGTGTAGTGTGTGCAGGGCACTGACGACCTGTGCACACGTTGTAGGCTTTCAGGGCTTTCGGGATTCATTGCATGCAGACTCCGTTATACAGGTACTTCTGTGATGCTAATCCTGTACAGAAATACAGGCGGTGAAAGGTAGCGTTCTCTGCGCTGTGCCAAGGACACGCTGTCATAGTCATTTGAGGATACCACCCAACTGACCTTGAGGTTGATTTTTCCTTTTGCAAGTAATGTAGGATCCACATCACCACTCAGCTGGTGAAAGCAGACCTTAGCACAATACACTGTTGATTCCTCAGTGCAGGTTTTGAATGGTCTGGGCCACAGAAGTCTTAAAGATTAATCTTGCCTCAGCTTGTCTGCTGTTCAGGTACAAGAGAGATTTTCATTGAAGCAAACATTTCTACAGTTGTGCTGGTCCTTTTTGAATTCACATCACCGTAAAGGCAATAATAGCCCTTGCCACAGTAGTCTCCAAATGTAAACAGCAGTGATAATGGAATTAATACAATAGTTATTGGCTGTTTAATAAACAGCAGTAAGAAATGCATATACTTCAGCAAGATAAAGAGTTAATGAAACCTGAAACAATTACATTTAAAGTCTTATAATGCTGGGAAAGAGCAAATGGACTGTTTATTTTTTATTTATTTCCTGCTCTACTGTATAAAAATTGTTCATCCCTATCTTAAAATAAACTATCATCTCAGATTACTTCATCAGTTACACAAAGTTGATTTCTCATCCTGCTTTTTTTCCCCAAATGTTTGTTCTTATTAGATTCATGGGCTATTTTTCTTCTCCCCTGCTAAGAATCAGACATCTCTTTGCTTACTGACATAGATGCTGAATGCTCAGCTCTGAAATAAGTTATGATCTTTTTCGTAATCCATATGCAATGAAACAACTCATCCCAGTGCTTAAAACAGTCCAGCTTTCTCATAGACTGAGCGTAATCTTTCTCTGTTTGTTCTTCTGTATGGTTTTCTGTTTCTTAGGAAATATGTATACATATGTAACACACGCTGTATAAAAATTTTAGAGACATCAGATTTCATCAAAGATAGATGAATGCTGCCAGCCAGGGAAAAAAACAAGCAGAAATCTACTAGCAATTTCGTGTGCTCTTGTTTCTTTAAAGAACCTGGCAGATTTCTGTCATATGTAGTTCTTAGCAAGTCATCTTTGAGTCCATAGCTTTTTGCTTTTGTAACATTTTCATGTTGAGTTGTCAATCAAAATTGAAAAAATGCGTCCGCTGGCTATTAGAGGATTCTTTTGTTATCAAGAAAAATCAAAATCAATGGAGAGGCCTCTTTGCAAAGCAGGATATCGCACAGTAGTGCATCAGGATATGGTAGTACATAGCAGGCTACCTAGTAATGGGGATGCTTCTCTGGGAAATGTTCCTCACAGTAAAGGCTGTAGATCTCAGGCAATTAAAAAAGATGTAGCTGCTGATCGCTTAGGAGTGTTTGTCTGTCAGGGCTTCCATTAGATGGAGTAAAATTCACAAGAAATGTATTCAAACAGCGGGCTGGGGCATCTGAAGTCTGTCAAAATACTATTCTGGTCTTAGGTTTCTGCAAACTGCTTTAAAACCAGTAATTTATTCCCCGTCCTCATTTCTGACTTACGCACCCCAGGTCAGGCTGCCAGGGGAGCATCCACGCAGGGGAAGGAGCTGGGACAGGCTGAGAGCCGCACTGGGCTTCTACTGGAAAATACACAGGTGTGGCCATGAAGGAAGAAACGCTCACTCAGATTCCTTTTGTCTGTGTACCTCGAGGGACAGATAGAAAAGCAGCCCAGATGATAACTCAGTCATTAGGCTGTTCGTCTGCAGGTGTGGCCATCTTCAAGGCCTGCGAGCCCCAGTCACTGGGCTGTGTGCAGTGGTTTTCTTCTCTCGTATGCGCTTGTGTTTTAAGAAGAAAAGGAGTTTGGAAGCTCTAACCTTGGTTCTGCTGTGACATTAAAACTTCTGTCAAACCAGAAGCTTGTCCATGAATCAGAGCAGGAGAGTTCTTTCTACTCCAGTCCCACTGGAAAAAAACATCACTGGAGCACTGTTTTATGGAGAGCGTATGTTAACATTGTAATGTACTGCTAATTGAGGTATATATCATCCCTAGGTGAAACCAGTGTACTGTTGCTGGCCTAAGGTCTGCAGGTGGCTTGGTTAGTCTTGTTAAATATAGTGGCTTGAGATCTAATTAAATAATTTTAATTAGCATTGAGAAATGACTTTTTAGTATTAAAAACAGCATCAAGATTTCAATAGAAACAGAAATAATGTGAAATACTGGCTCAACTGAACCAAAATGTAGCATTTTAAAATAAGATAAATTTGAATCTCAACGTAAATCCAGCATATCTTATTATATGCTAGCAAATACATAATGCTAAAATGCCCGTTTATTATTCATGTATTGTGTCTCAGAGTATGCTGTGCTATTTGTCTTGCAAGCATTTTCAGAAATTATTTGCCCAGATGGGCCATTGTGTGTGTTTTGTTTTGCTCATTGTGGGAAATTAGTCTTAATAAATCAAAATCACATATTGAGTCACAGTGGTGACTTGAGCCAAGTGGGGGAGAGGGAAGAGAGAGCTACTGTTTCAGTCTATAACTGAGCCAAAACATTTCACATATAGAAAAACATAGTTTGAAAAGAAGTGTCTTATTTAAAAAAAAAAAACAAACAAACCAACCAACCAAACAACAAAGTCTGTCCTTTGGCTTGAGTGCCCAGTTCTAGTTGTAGCTGATTGGCAAAACCTGAGCTGATGCTCATTTTCACAGATGAGCTGAAAAGTGGTTTGGATCCTGTGGTGTGATGGCTGCAAGCGAGGAGAGAGTCAAGCCTCGGAGGAATCTGCTTTGGCCTGACCAGTGGGGAGTGCCATGGGAGCATGAGACCGGGCAGAGGAATAGGAGGGTTGGTGTGCGTACCCAAGGCCAGGTGGGAAAGCAAGGCATGGGCGAGAGCACGAGGCATCCAGGGGCTCCAGCTGGGAAGAGCTGGTCAGCTGTGGGGGCTTGGGACTGCTGCCTGGAGCTGGAGGCAGCGAAAGGGAAACTTCTCCCCTGCTAATGGAAATACTGTGGTTTCTTGCTACCCCAAGAGAAGTGCATCGCTCTAGGAACTGTGGTCATTATGGTATAGGGTGCTAACCAAAATGCATACTTTTACTATTTAACAACTGCTAACAGTTGTTGTTCTAGACCAGAAATTCCCCTTTGTGGGTGTTGGCAGAAGGGAGGAAGCATGGATCTGACTGCTATCTTAGCCTATTTGTTTTGATGTTAATTGTTTTTTTTAAAGACAAAGTCAGCAATTATCATTGCGGTAATTAAGGTTGTCATACTGAAATTATAAATTCCCTTTTATGTAAATACTTACTTTGTTCTGTTAGCACATCTTCTTTTTCTGATCGCGCTAAGAATTGTAAGTCAGACGTTGTTTTAAGTCACTATCATTAGGAGTGTGATTATGGTATTTACTTTTGATCTCATTGCTGAGGTACAATAATGTGCTTATTTTTGGAGGTGGTAAGTTTAGTATACTAAGAAAGAAAAGCAGAGATTTATGGCTTGATCATTGTTTTCTTTAGGGCAGAGGAAAGGTCTTCCAACAATTGGTTGATCATTGGCCAAAGGGAAGAATGGGGTCATTTTCCTCTCTTTCTGTTCCACTACTAAAAGGAGGAGGTAGGTAGAAAAAAGTGTCAGAGAAGAAAACTAAAGACTACCTGAAGCTCAAACTTAGTCTGAAAAGCTCAAGTGGACCTGTACTGCTGATGAGAAGTGCATTAATGCTCCTAAAAGATATTGCCATTTCCCAGTTAAAGCAAACAACTTGTTGCCAGCAATAATTTGGGTTGCACTGTAGCACAAGGTGATGAATCAGACCTGAACTGCAGAAGCCCCAGATCAGGTGTCCCTCTGACAGGTTTCTCTAACTGGGTGTCTCATGTGGCTGCCCGCTGTGGCTGCCCGGTGCTGCTCCCGGAAGCTTCCTGCACGACCTGGCACCATCATTGTTGCTACTGCTCTTCTATCAAAAGCGTGATGCAGTTCTTGAATGCCACAGACCTCCTTGATGTTGCTTTCAGTGTGTTCCCCAAAACATCGGGCATCTCAGCGTTCTGGGTGCCGAGCGTGGCGGCTGACCGGGCTGTTCTAGCGCAACGCAGAAAGCATCTTCCTGCTCTCTGCCGTGGGAGGCTTCTTCCGTCCTGACACTGAGACATCTCTCCCTTCTTCCAGCTTTCAGGCATTAGCTATTCCCGCTTCTCCAGGGAAACGCTTCTGCATTAACAGTGTTTATTCTGTGTGGCTGATGGCCTCTTTTCTCCATTACCAAGGCCTGATACTGTGCTTTGTGTCTCTTGTCAGAATTCCCATGATAAATCTCCCATCAGATACAAAGGAGCGAGTCTACCTGCCTCCTTGTTAACACTACCTGCAAGAGAACCATCTGATGGGAGAGAAAAAACTCGTATTTGTTTCTTAATTTTTATCATCTTGTTTTTGTGTAAAGACTTGAAGATTTGCAAAGAACATAAGTTCAGCTAATACAAAAAAGTTTAGTGGGAATTTTACAGACCCTGCTGCACTCTAATTTTCACCATCTGTTACTTTTACGAGCGTTAGCTAGTCTTAAACTTTCTTACTGTTTTACTGGCCTTTCTTACCCATATTGAAATGTTTCGTTTCTGCAAATCAGCCTAGTTTAAGTCCACTTTAAAATAGTTAAGTTAGGTGTATTATTTAAAGGCACCATGAAAGCTCCTCAGCTGAGTCTCTCAGCTGATTTCATTGTACCGCAGACAGTCTATGCAGTTTGCCCCTGACTCAGTTCAGTTCTGTGCAGGTATGAGGCCAGCACGTAGGCTTAACAGGAAAACGTAACAAGAAATGGAAAGAAATTTTTTCGGTCGCAGGAGACTATGGTCTAGTTTCCCGTATACATTGTTCTGGCTGGATTGTTAGGGATGGTAAAAATCAGACAAAGTTCTATCAATTATCGGTTAAATGCTCCAGCACGCAGAAAGGAACCAAACTCTACCCCAAAGCCAAAGAAGATGGACTGAGTGTCAGGGAGCCACACAGGGACTTCATCTTTAAGGAAGGTTAATGCT
This sequence comes from Tetrax tetrax, assembly GCA_009806455.1. Classification (NCBI taxonomy): domain Eukaryota; kingdom Metazoa; phylum Chordata; class Aves; order Otidiformes; family Otididae; genus Tetrax; species Tetrax tetrax. Next base: position 262,351 of record WHYT01017926.1, read on the forward strand.
CGCTTTCAAACAGAGGTGTCCTGCAGCCCTGTTCTGTCACTTGATCTACGCGTACTGTTGCAAACAGGAGCAGAAGTTGCTTGCGGATACGGAGCACCTGAAAGCAAATAGCCAGGGCCCAGGACTGAGCTTTGGGCAGTGCTTGGAGCAGGCAGCTGCAGTGCCTTGCAAATGAGGGCTTAGTGCTGGTGGGAATTCTTTAAATGGTGTCAGCTCAGCACAGACTGAGACCCAAGGACTCCTGTTAGTGTTCAGTTGCCGTCTGGAGAGTTGCTGTATTTGAGATAAAATATTAACCAGGCTCTCCCCACCGTGTCTTTCCAGGTTGGTACCTTGAGAAGGTGGCGTTTTATCACTAATATACCCTATGGCTTCTCTTACCCAGGAGGTGAAACACTGGTAGAAATAATGGTGGGGAAATACTGTGCATCTGTGTCTTAAACTCAGACACAGTTGAGTTAGTGACCTTCCTCAGCCTTCTTTAAAAGTCTAGGTCCCAGCCAGTGTTGTATGCACTGGCTTACATGGTGCTTAAATGACAAAATGCAGTGCACCCCACAGAGCACTTATGTTAACTGCTGTCGTAAGTAATAGTCAGTGGATATTAAGGATTTTTTTCAAAATGCATTAGCAATAAGACTATTTTATAAGACTATTTTAAGAGGCATATATATGTATTTTAATTCTGATTCTTGTGTTGTTTCTATCAACGTTTCTAAAAGTTACCAAAGAGTAATAGATAATTTGAGGTTGGAAGGGACGATCTGGAGCCAATCCAGCTCAGCCTTTTGTTGAAAGCAGGGCCTTAAGATTAGGTTATCCAGGGCCCTATAAAACCAAATCTCACGTAAGTCTAGCGAGGGAGATCCCATTTCTGCTCTGATGCCCCTTGGCTTTGTGTGTGTTTATTTACTTATAGATATAAAAATAAGTACACTACTTTTAAATGCCTCGCTTCTTCCTGTTTATAATGTTCTCAAGGTCCAGTTTGAATTCATAGACAATACTTCCTGGGCACAGAATAGGCACTTTATACACTGAAATATGTTCCAGTGTATCAAGCAAGAGCAGTTAAATAATAACTTGATAGCGGGATACCTGGAAGTTCGTGCTTCCTGTAGGAAAACATCCAAAGGAAATGACAAGCACAGTGAACGGCCTGTCTCCGTATCTTGCACAAAGCAGATTCCTGTTGTGTCCAACCTGTCTGGATTTCCCCCAGTGAGACTGAAATAAATGGAGAATACTGGTTAAGCAGCAGCCTGCTCATTTACAGAGCTCAGGATGTGCGTGCACGTACTGGCTGGAAGAAAATTTACTAATGTGCATGTGATGCTGAGAAAAGCCTCAGGTATTACAGTTGGGAACCATTTGCTCATTACTGCTGTTTTGAATAGCAATGAAGTGCCTGTAAGAGTCTGTATGCCATGGCCTCTGTGGATTTGCAAATGTGGCTTACTCCTGAGCATAGATGGGACTTTTTCTACCTTTAATTGTGATTTCATGGCCGAAAATGCCACTTAGAGACTTGGGCTCTATAGTCCTGAAAACATCCAGGGCCTCGGTTTCTATACCCCTAAACACCTTAGGCTTTGGGTAGCTGAAGTGTCTTGCATTGCAAATATGATTTATTTACTATGCACTGTTTAGTGACACCTACAATCTGTTGTGCTTCCTGGGACTGTGTGCATTTTAAATGAGATAATACGTTTATTTCCCTTGCCTTTTTCATGCATCTGAAATGAGCCTGTGCCTCAGTGCAGATACGTGGAAGTGGATCTGTCTGGGGCTGAGTATTCCTGTTCCCAGATGTCATGGATGAACTTGTCATTATACAGGACAGTCCCCCAGGAACTGTTCCTCTCAGAAATGGGTAGCCTTGGTATTGCCTTAACACTAATAGCAAAGCAAAAAATGAGAAGCAGTGACTAAGACAGTGCCACTTCACATGTAGAAATTACACACGTCCATCACTCTTTTCTCAAGCTTGCTTTTGACAAAGACACCAGTCTTCTCTCTGGAGGAAAGTCATCCCATGGAGAAAGTCTCTTATCACATAAATCTCATGCAAGTGCTTCCCCTCACCCCACAGATTTGAGAGTTGCCAGTACTAGCAACATGAGCCACTCACAAACAACGGCAGAAGGTGCCTGCCTTGTTGCAAGACAGAAACTGGGTTCTCCGCCTCTTACAGCAACTGCGAACTCACAAAAAGTTGTTAATGTAGAAACACTGGTGAGTATTCACAAAGGATAACAAGCAAACAAGACCCAGCGTGTATAACCAAGCTCAAGCCCAGAATCAATATTTGCGTGTGTCTCACTTTAGCGATGTCAGTAATTCCTTTGGCTACTCACACTGTGTATAATTAGAATTATATGCATGTTTGAGTGAAGGCCATGCTGAAAATAAGAGAGATCCAGGGCCTAGTGTAAGCATTTTGAGGTTAAACCCTTTGCCTGTTGTTGGAGAATGGCTCCTCCTTTGAGAGGGTAAGTCAAAATCTCGACATCAAGGCTCTTACTCCAGACCACGCTTATCCATTGATCATAAAGGGAATCTGGGGAGGGTCTCTGGGCAAGACTTTGCCAGTTCACTGTGGTTTATTCCCCCAGTGTTCTCTGTACCAGAAGCCTTCGTTCAGGATGGCATTTAAACACACAGGTCACTCAGCTGTTGTGTGTAAGTGTGTTTAGAGAGGGGGGTGCTTTTTTTGATGCTTTAGTGCCAAGTGTGCTCCTGCACCACATCACGCAGTCCCCAAAAGAGACAGGGGTGAGAGGATTGGAACGTTTTGAAGCAACCAGAATGTGTCCTCAGTCTTATGCAGTTCAGTCCCATCTGAGGATGAATTTATGTAGGCCCTTACATGCTTTTAACGTGTGTAACTGAAAAAAAAAAAAAGGAAACTGACGTACACGTTCTGTGGCTTCCGTCATTTGGAAAATAAGGTATCTAGCTTATTAGTAATTCTAATATAGAAGGTAGTTTTTCTATGTGACAAGCACTTTTACACAGTTACAAAAGTATGTCTAATAACCAATTTGAATGGATTTAAGGGATAGCCAGATTTGAACGTAGCTTTTAATAGCCAGAAGCAAATAGCTAGAACATACCCTACAGATATGAGGCGTGTAGTGTTTTGAATGTTGCCATGTGTCCCAATACATACAGCCTTGCAAGCCTAATCAAAAAGTGCTCAACGTCATTTCAGGGCTCTGTCTCTCGTTTGCTCCTTTCAGTATCTGTAAGAGGAGCCTCTTATAGATACTGAAATGGAGTTTTTCAAAATGACATCTTCATGGGAGCGAACTGGCAGACAAACAATGCAATTACAGGATAATATAATGAAATATGACTTGTGCTTCACTGCAGTAAAATGACTCTGAACCATATTTGATGTGGCGTTTGAAACAAAACAATCTAATAATATAAAATGGATTTGAGAAGGGTAAATGGAAAGCTTGAGATTTGTCTGTCTTAGGCTGTATAATTGGGGCTGGATGAAGTCATAAAGAGAGGGGAGCGTGCCACGGGCCGTGGTGAGCAGCAGGTGCCTTGAACTACTTGATGAAGCTGACCATTTGTGCCAGTGACTCAAATAAAAGTTTAATATTAAAGAGCTTTGTTGCATGAAGTTCTAGTCTCAAGGGTCATTTTGAGTCATGCAGCACGATAACAGAAGTTTTAACTGAGGTGTGTAAAATTAATCACTTTAAGTGTTAAAGTTCAATTTTGGACTTCATTTAGAGTGTTTATGAACCATATGAAGCAATATTATACTTTCTTATTATACATATTATTTCAATTATTGGTTAAAATACTTTTTTAGGTTTTTTTTTCCCCCCATCTAGCTTTGCTAATCGCTTCCAAGTACTCGGTAGACTGAAAATTGCACACCGGTTACTGGACACATGAAATGTTTTTTGAGTCGGTAATATGATATATTAACTAATAATCCAAACAAAATACAATAAATTGCTACTTAATGCTGAGGCAGTCAAATAAAACTAAATGTATTGGATGTATTTTGAAAATGTGAATAATTACTTTTGGAAATAAGAAGTTTCTTTTCAGCTCTGAAGTGTAATAATAAAAGCTAGAAAGTCCTGAGTGCATACACAGGAAATGGGATTAGCTGGTAATAAAACATCTCAATTCAGCAGCAAAGGAAAAACACTTTATAACTTCAAAAGTAACAAAAGTAAGAAAAGAAAAATACTAAACTGTACAAAGCAGAAAATTTTTGTGTGTAGATGCGTGGTTTTTTTGTTGGGTTGGTTTTTTTTTTTTTTAATCAGTTCAGGCAGGGGAAAACTTGAATGACTGTAATCTGAGTTTAGCTAAAATAGTTCAGTATGAACTGTCAAACTGGAGTTAAAATACTGAGCAAGAGTCAAACTGTTTGCAATTGCCGTGCAGCCTGCTGTTAGCCTTGTAGCAATTTCAGAGAGATCGTGTGATCAAAATGCATTAGTTCCTTCTAGCTGGTATGCAGAGAGAAAAAGACCAAGATAATTTTGCTGGAGCTTCAAATCCAAGGAAATTCTGGTCTGCGGAGAACACCCAAGGAGACTGTTTGAATCCCAGGGAAGATTTTAACCGCCTTTTTCTGTGGGGGACTGGCAAGTAGTCTAAAAAGAGCAAGTCTGGTCTGGTCTCTATTAATATTATTGTCTGGGTCCCAGAGAAAGTCCCTAGCATGATCAAGCTGTGAAGGTAAAAATGATTCTGGACAGATTGTAGAGGATGAGGGAAGGCACCAGAATATTCAGTCTCCTTTTTAGCTGTCTCCTACTCTCATTTTTTCTCCTATCCCTTCTTCCTTCCCAATCCCCACTGTAAATGAAACATTTAATTTTGCCAGTGGTAACTGGGTGAAAAGAGAAGGGTGGAGCAGGCCATATGCTGGTGTGGGTGAGCGTGTGGATGTGCTTCTCCCAGGAAGATTCAAGTGGGATGAAAGTGCGGTTTGTGGAGAACGCAGTTTGGGGGTGTGGTACTTCACTGCAAACCCCAGAATTAAGGTCAATCTCAGGATCACCCCCACAGCTGTTTCTCAGCATCCTTCTGTTCCTCTTGTATCAACCATTGACAGTGGTCAATAATACAAGTTTAGGTGAGCTGAAGCCTCGGGGTCTCTTCAGAGGGAAAAGCAGCCAATGGGAGATTTAGCAAATTCACACTTAGTCCCTGTCTTCTGCCTTGGATTCAGATTGAACCCTTGACAATCACAGCTACACGTACGTGACAGCTATGTTGCTGCAGTTAAATCAGTCAAATTTCTTCCACCATTTTGTAAGCCCTATAAGGGAGGTGGGAGAAAGCAGTGTTAGGCTCCTGGAGGGGAAGTTGGCATTGATTTCTTAAAGAACACAAAATCCTGAGAATTCAAACACACCATATTTTCACTTTGCAGGCCAGGAGTAAAAAGAAAATAACAAATGGAGACATGATACTGAGGAACAATTTTGTTTGTCTTGGTTCTCCCAGTCTCTGCCTTGCCCCAAAATATTCTTCAGCATCTGCAAGTCCACAGCGCGTGGTGGCAGTTCAGTCTGTCATTTTGGAATGGTATTCCTTAATGTGACTTCCTACAGAGTTTTAGATGTGACAAATCAGATGAAGCTGAGCAGACTTCCATCTTATCTGAACTTTGGTAGCATTTAGAAAGCTGTCATCTATAATCTACTGTCTTGGTATATATGTATAAGGAATAAATTTTTTACAATGAGGGTTGTAGAACACTGACATAGGTTGCGCAGAGAGGCGGTGGATGCCCCATCCCTGGAAACATTCCAGGCCAGGTTGGCCGGGGCTGTGAGCAACCTCATCTGGTTGGAGATGTCCCTGCTCCTTGCGGGGGGGTAGGACTGGATGGGCTTTAAAGGTCCCTTCCAACCTGAACTGTTCTATGATTCTATGCGTATAATTTTGACAATTAGAAGTTGGACAGCAGAATCAAAAGCTAGTTGACCATTCAGATGCTTATGACAGAACCTTGTCAGTAGACGTAGTTACTTGTGACTGTCATGTAGGTGCAATTTTTTTGTTCCTCTGTCTCTGAAAGAAGACAAGTTGATGGCCATCCACAGGATATCTCTCTGTCATCTACTATGCTTAGTTCCCACCCAAGGGACTCACTCTGGACAGCAATGGTTATTTTTAGTCTACAAGCAGGAATTTACGTTGTGCGTTCTGGGGTGCCAAGTTTCTAAATGTTAATTCCTTGCTATGCTCTGTTGGCCTGCCGTATTCAATATTCATTCTACAGTAAGATTATACTGAAATTCTGGTTTATGCAGTATCCCTTGAGCTAGTTCCTCTCAAAAAATGAGAATTATGTGGCTAATTTTGTATGGTATCTTTAAATAAGGGCATATTGCAGCTCATTATTTTCTTTGAAGATGAAGGTTCCCTCCCATCTCTCCTCAGACTGTAAGGTTCTATCTTCAGGCAAACGAATGGCTTTTAAGCTAAAGGGTTAGGTGATCGAGTTGGTTTGGATTTATTTTTTTTTTTTCCTTTCACCATTGCAGAAAATGTGGAATCACTCTTACTGTTAGAAAACAGACAATCTTTTTCATGTGTAGCTGAAAATTCTTCATGTTCTTTTACTAACGATTGAAAAAGCTAGAAAGAGAGGAAATAGTTACAGCAGGAATAACAGGCAGAGTTCACTGGTCGAAGTGCTGCTCCCTCCCCATATTGATGTATCAGGAACTCGAGTGTGTCTTCTAGAAGCCAGGGTGTAGGCCAGAGAAATCTTTGCAGCAGATGCCTAAACTGAAGCAGGGCGTGAGGGAACTTCCTTTTTTTATCAGATTTTGCAAGCGGTCGATGATGCCTGAGAACAGCACCAGTTGCAGTTTGTCCGCTCTGTGGGACTGGCATTCAGGTGCCAGGTGGATTGGAAATTGCCTGCTCATCCATCAGTGGTGAACAGGTCAGTAGATAGCTCCGGTCATCCTCCCAGTAACTTTTGAACTGTCAGGCATTTCAACCAGTGTTTAAGTCTCAAAAAAAAAAAAAAAAAGGGAGAAGGACCTTATAAGTTTAAGGGGAATAAGTATGTGGAGAGTGAGATCCAGTTCAGAGCTCCACTGACAGAAAGGCTGCAGGGTGGGCTGTGCTTTTATATCTCAAAGAACCCATATTAAGCGGAAGGAATGAGAAAGAGGGCTCCAAGTGGTCCAGCTGCAAGAAAATCTTCAGTCAGGTTTCATGCCTGGTTACATATGAGGTGATCCAGCCACAAAACACAAAGCTAAAGGTAATCAGCCTAAATTCTGCTTCCTACAGAACGTCTTGTTCCATTTGTGCCTGTGCGTTCAGTTTTGCTTTCCGTGTTGAATTCGGCAGTTTGGTGAATAGCAATGTAGGTAAACTTCCCTATTTTCCAAGCTAGTCAATGAGAATAGTAAAACTCCTTACTGTCAGAATTATAAGCAAGTAAACTCTATATGCCTGTGCTTACCCTTTCCAACCATTGCTTTCTGCTGCCTTTTCTAGCAGACTGAAAGTTGATCTGCAGCCCAAAACGTAGAAGATTTCTGTGATGATTATTGTAATTGCATAACCAACATAGGAATGAGTAAGATGTGTGAAGAGCTTCATTGAAAGAAAAAAAGGACCTCTATATTTTTCAGAGCAGAATTTGAGCTTCTCACATAGCATACAGCTGCCTAATATGTAATCTTGGGCCAATTGTGTGGTTAATGACTACTTGCTGAAAGTTAATGTCATTTCAGAAAGGCCTTGCTGTGCTGAGAACCCCAAATTCCCAGCACTTCCAGAAAATATAAATCAACAGCTGAGGAGGATCTCTTATCTGGATGTCACCTTTAAGTTTCTGTGCTTTACTGTGGATTGTTCATTTTGTCAAACACATCAGTAAAAAATAAATTATTATATTGTGTAATCGAGGGGTGGTGTCACACACTTGATAGCTGTCAGTCACATGCTGTATTTTCTGGATGAAATGACTCTGAATTATTAATCTTTCAGATGCCACAGAGCTTCAAATGCAAGAGAGCTTTGTTAGAAAACTCCAAATATAGCTACTGTCTTTCACATAGAACAGCAGTGTGGCCATAACTAGCAATAACTAGATTAATATTATACACACTGGAAGTGTGCTTGGTAAAGCCAGTCCCATGTAACTGCAGTTGCCAGCTTACAATAAAACAAAGCTGAGGTGTTTGGACAGGGAAAAAAAAACAAACTAACCCACCACACATCCCTCCAAGTTACAGCTTGCTATACTTACGGCTCTGAGTTTCTGCTCAAAAAAAAATCAGTTATTGTAGGTCCCCAGCTTTTCGGATAGGTTCATGCTGCCCTGAATTGCAACAATTTTGAAGCACAAGATGGGGAGAAGGTAAAGTGTCTGAAGCAGCCTTCAAAGTCTAACCAAGAATTCCTGAGTGTTTTGCCAGTTAAAACATGACTGTCTTTGTAAGTTCATGTGTCTGTTACGTGGATAGCCATCTTCTTAAACATTGATTTAATGGCTTCATAATAGAAACCCATTCTTTTCATGGGCTTTTCATGAAAGAGGTTTTCACTGGACAGAGACAGAGACTGTGGTGAGGAATGGTATTGCTGAAGTTGTCCAAAGACACAACTCTCATTTCTCCAGTCCTCCTTGCAGGCTGGCTCCCAGTCAGCGGGGCAGTCTCTGCTGATGGGCAAGGAAGTTCTGGTTGGGGTTTGGTGGTGGGGCTTATCCCTGTCCTGAGATGGGAAGCGGTGATGGGCTCTGGTGAAACACCATCGTCATTTGGAATAAGTCAGTGCTTGTTTTCTTGGGTATTCTTAATATAGGAGTCTGTGGCAGTGGCCAGATGTTAATGAAGTCAGTGAAGTTGCTAACAGAAGTGTGCTCAGAGCTGAATTAGGAATAAGATCAGGGCACGAGAACAATTCTGGTTCCAGAACACAGCTCAAAAGGTGCCTCCTTCCTAACTAACTAACACAATACATCAAGATGTCTGTTGTAATTACAGTTTCACTGGGAACTATGTGTTCATGTCATGTTGCTTCATTATACGATGCATTTAAAAATTCAGAATCCACAAAGGCTACACTCTGAGTCTCTTGTACCATTTTTCTGAACATGCCTCTGAGGATTAAAATAGATGCTTAGGACATAAATGCTACAGCTCTAAACCAGATCTGATAATTTGGGCTGCTTTGGTTTCAGAATTACGTTTCTTAAGAAAAGAGTCATTTTCAGTCATGCTGAAATCAGAGCCACATATTTGGTAAGAAGAAAGAAGGAAAATTCAAGCCTGCTGTAATTACATTTTGGGTGTTGGTGACATTTGACAAGTTTGCCTATTGCAGATTAATGACAAAGGTAAAGAGTCGGAGAAGGGGAGATGAAACAGGGATAGAAAACCGCCTCACAAAAGGAGGCGAAAGGTTGGTCATAAAAAAGAAGGAAATAAAGAAGCAAAAAACCTTTTCAAGTGGAGAAAAAAAGCTCTGCTTTTCGATAAATGAACTGCCAAAGTTTTAGGAGTTCAGTTTGCTGAACATGCCCCGATTGGGAATGCACGTAGGAGCTCTCCACTGTGTCGGAACCTCCAGCTCTCGATCAGAAATCTTGTGAAAAAAAGTTTCTTCACGATGTTTCGATACCTGTGCCTGGCAGTTGTCCAGCAGCAGGAAACATGAAGGGAGCAATGGTAACATAGGTTATCTGTGTGCATGGTTTAGTGTGTACATACTCAGTCCTTCCCATTTTTTCAGTTGCCTTCACATTTTCGGGGATCATTTGGCACGTACCAGTGGAACGGGGAGCTTTTCAGGATGCATAGGTATTGAAGCTGTATGATTAAACCTGTTTCACAAAATACATTCGTTGTTCATTTTAGGTAGAGGAAATGCTTCAGAGAAATATATAGTTTTGTTAAAAAGGCGGGTTCCTTCCTTTTTTCTGGTAGCTATTGTTTTATTAATCAAGAAATCCCTAGCCTTTGCAGAGAGTATTAGCTGCCAGCTCTGATTCCTGTGGGAGTGGAAAGAGCCTGTGTGTGTAAAGGGCCTGAAGTCTCTGTCCCTGCCCCACAAAGAGGAGAAAAGTCACGTCACAGAAATAGCGTTTTCCTCCAGCACTGTGTTCTGTGGGAGAGTGGTGGCCTGACTAAAGAACAGTTTTCTCCCTCTTTCTTCTGTCCATTCGTCAGGACAGACAGATCTATCCTAAATTAAGGCATGTAAGGCACTTTTGAACAGAAGCTCTTTACACTGGTACAAAAAGGGAGGAAGACAAAACACAAAGCCTCAGTTGAGGCAGTCACACATTGAAGGTCGTGCTGTTGGATGGTACATGCGGTTAAATGTAAATAAAAAGACTATAATTTTGCTAATCCAGACAGAAATAGTTGGTCTTTCCCAGTCCCTGAGAGAGGCTGAGTAGGTTGGTAGTGAGCCTTTTCATCACCGCAACTTGTGATGATTATTATAATTACAAAATATTCTATAGCAGCTTGCTGAGACGGACCTCAGAATGGCCCGTTCACTAGCAGTGTGATCAAATAAGTCTGGAGACTCAGACTTTGTTTGTTTGTTTGTTTTAAATATCCATTTATTTAGCCATGAGCATCTTAGTATTCAGCTTGAGGAAGGCAGCCTTGCAGGAATTGGGTAAGACAAGTGGAAGCAAAGGATGATGACATGGCAGAGATGGAGAAGGATTTGTAATGGATGTACAAGACAAACAAGAACTCAGTTTTAGTTTCTATCTTAGAGACAAACTGCTGATGTTCTCAAGGCCAAGTCTCTCCTTCAACATTATTTCCTATTCTGTAATAGATAAACAGTAGCTCCCTTTGGTGTTACTAAGGCAAGTGAAAGACCAGCTGTTGCCCCAGAAGGAGATCTGGAGATGTTCAGGTATCAAAGGTTGTCCTGCTGATGTTGCTGGTCAGAGCACCAGCTCGCAGATGCATGAGCAGGGGCTGTGAACTGATCACAAGACTGTTTCATGCTGTAATTCAAAATCTCCCCACCCTGTTTGTATTAGGCTGGATTTGTAAGGGCTCACTAGTAGTGAGTGTGCGTTGATGGCATCTTCAGATCTCCTGGGAGCAAGGAACACAACACGAACCCGATGGAAGTATAGCTTCCTTGCTTCCTCTGGGATGCTGGGGACAAGACTTTTTACTGTTCTTGGGCAGAATGTTATAGCAGCAAGGCAATAGAGGTTTTTAAGGCTGAAACTTGAGACATACTGAAAGTGAAACCTGATTTCACAGGAGTTTGAGTGTCTCTGCTCAGGCAAAATAGGATTTTTTTCTAAAATTTATCCAGAGGCTCATCAAATACATATCACTTCAGTCTAACTGAAGGCTTTGGAAAAAAGAAAGTCGGGCAAAAAGCTATAAGCAAAAAAAGCCCAGAGTAAACAGAGAATTAAGGATCATCATTTTTCACAGTGAGAATCATTAGATCATTTGTTGGAAATGCGATTGAAGTAAAGGATAATATGTTTGTTGGAAAGACGGCTGCCTTTATTTCTGAGTTAGAAGGCAATAGTGGACATTGTGATAGATGAGGAACACTGGACTGAGAAGATGAGAGGACATGTCTTTTGTAGAGATTACCTTTTCTTTGCCAGAATTTCTGACCATTTTGTAAAATTCTAAGCTACTCCTTGAAAACTGGGGATCAGAGGAGTAATTGCAGCTTCCTCATTTACAGTACGCTGTGATAGCCCCTGGACCATTTGAGGAAGGGTACTTTTTGTGCTAATCATTTACTGCCTTTTAGTATTTCATAATCCCATTGTTTTAAAATATTACTCTTTAAGAAAACATACTTGGAAATACGGTTTCATTGAGAGAAAAATGTCCCCTGAAAATTAAGAAAATTTACTGCAAGTTCAAGATATTTAGCCATCTCAGAATTTCCTCACAATAATGAATTAGTCAGCAGTTAAAGGTAGAAGATAATTTTTTTGTAATGGTACAGACAAGAAGAATGCTTACAGTGGCTAGTCTGTGTACACAAAATACACTCAGCACTAGAATATGTATTTATAAGGGCACACAGATTCTCATGTGCTGTCTGTACTAGAAAAAAAACTCAAACTGAACAGCATATTGGCGAATTTGCTAAACTGAAGAATTCAGTAAAAACATTGTGATCTCCTTTTTTGTTCTAGGCAGATAGGAAGTAGAAAGAAATGAATGATATCTTTGAAATGCCATTCAAACCTATTTGTTTTGTACGATGTGCATCAGGCAAAATCATCTAGTAATGCTCTGGACTGTGGGAGTATATGTTAGCAAATAAATTTTGTTAGCAGCAGGAAGAAAGATCTCGTTCATTATCTAGACAAATATAAATGAAGCTTGATAATGTTAACTGAATTCATAAATTATTATGCAGAGCCTGTTCTTTAAAATGTGCTTTTGATTTATTTTTTCTAAACTGGCTTTTTCTTAACTAGCTTCAGCAGCGATGATAATGCATTTATAGAATGTTTTGTGTGTTCTGAGCACTTGACCTGGGTGAACAGTACAGTACCTGCCCCAGGGGTGAGATCAGCCTGCGGGGACCTGTCCCTCCTTCCTTAGCGCTGCCCCGGCTGGCGTCTGCGGGAGCGGTTTGGTTTGGAGAGGAGGAGCAGAGCGCGTTCTCTCTGGAGCCCCGTCAGGGAGCTGGGGGACCGAAGGGCTGAACTGGAACACATCAGAGCTCTGGAGAGGCCCTTCACTCGTGTTCAGGTGGGGACCTTGGACTCATTGACAGCTATCCCAGGGTCAGAGGTTAATTCCAGCTGACAGTCTTTTGCTTCTCCAGAGGTTATAGTACAGCAAAGAAATTGGTGCGGTCTCTCTCTCTTACTGCCTTTAATTAAGGCCACTTTCATATTAATTGATCCTTTATGAGGAAGCTGGGCTTTGTGAAGCTGTACTCTAACAAACAGATCCCGCTTCGTACAAGATTCACTGCCAAAGCTGTTACTCATTACAGTGGTAGAAATTTCAGGTGCAGAGCCTGAAATTTCATACCATTTTAAAATCAAACACACTGCAATTGATAATACAACATTCAGGATATTTTAGCTGACAGATTAGATTGCAGTGTAATGCAAACTGAGTGGTACTTGAACTTAGACTAATTTAACCTTCAACAGCAGTGCTCATTAATTCCCGTAGGATCCAGGTTGTCAGGGTTGTGGTGTACCTACCGAAGCAGATGTTATCATCCTGTGCTACTTAGTGTTATCACTCTCTTTGTTCGTAGCAGAACCTGAGTTACTTAAGATTTGAATTAGACGTAACAGTTGTAGAAGCATGAACTTGTCAATTATATTTACATGCATCACACCTTCCCAGGCTTCGGTTGTGATTGTGTTTTATTAGGTACCCTATAAACAGAAGCCAAGACAACTCTTGCTGGAAGGAAATGCAAAGCAAAGCTGACCTATATGTTCTCACTGAGGTGGTTTCTAATGGCTATGTCAAATACCTCTATCTAAGCTAGTTGCATATCCCGTTTATTAGAAAGATAAATAAAGCATCCTTAGAAACAGGGACTCTACTCACTTGTTCTGTTGTTTTCTGGGCCTGGTTAGGAGGAAGGTGCTTCATTCCATTCTTGTCAGCAAAGCACTTAAAATACTCTTAATTTTCATCAGTGGCTAGAGGTCGGATGTAGCATCTGCTTAACAGTTACAGAGATACTGAACTGCTTAAATGCAAATTCATTGCCTGATCCAGTAGCCCTAAAAACCTACACTGGCTCATTTGATCCTAAATCTGTTATCCAAAACCAAAATGTAAGCCAGCTCTAATACTTTTAAAAGAGATGAGTGATGAAAAAGAACACTGTGTAGAGGGGGTTTTTAAGTTTTAATAATGATCAGTAGAATGAAGCATATTAACAGATGTTAGCAGAGGTTCCCTCCATTACTGAAAAATTGTGATGCTGAACCCTGTCTAGTTTTTTAAAGTTCCTAATAAGGCACAAATGTTTTACAGGAGCTGGCAAGTTTTCCTGCAAGCATTTAATATGGTTATAGTTTGTTACTAGTGCTTTCCAATGCATTCAGCACTTCCCGCCTTTCAAGTTGGCTGCAGATGACCCACAAGAAAGTTTATATTCTGCCCAACTTACTGAGTGACTTACTGACTGCTTCTTAAAAAGTTACAATCAGCAACTTTTTTTCTAAGAAACGTTTCGTGTTTCAAATAAATCAGTTCCTGAAACAAGCTCTGATATCTCTCAGGCATGCTTTCTTCATGTTAGTGAGGATCAGCTGCGGCTCGCGTTGCTTTGAACTCTTACTTTGATAAAATTGCATTCAGCGTTTATCATTCTTCCGTCAGAGTCACGTTACTTTTTAATTTAGATTTTTAATATTACTTAAATGTTAAGATCCATCAAGTAATGTCAATTATTCCATCTGTAAAACAGGACAGAAAATTTCCTTGTTTTTCCCTCACATAAATGTTATGAAGTTCATTTTGTTATTAATGTGTGTAATAAATTTTGAACACAGAGTCACTTTAGATGTTTTAACTTGTAATCTCTTTGATGAGGAGATACAGGAATATTATTAAAGTCCTTTTTAGTGTCCATAGGATCCCTCTGTGGGTAGGAGAGATGCAGAGCCCTTTCAGTTCGGTTGCTCCTTTGGTGTCTCCCCGTGAGGTAGGAGCTGCTCTCTCCCTTGGCTACATCAGCACCTTTGTTTTCCTGAGTATCTCCTGTCTCGTGAGTTTGTATAGCACCCAGACAAGGCCTCCTAATCCTCACTGAGACGTTTAGTATCATTAAGTATTATACCATCATAAATTTATAGAAGCCATACTAGGTGTGATATGTTAAGACAAAGGGGAAAATAACTTTTTTGTGTGACTCTGCACATACAATGTAGGATGCATGTGCAAAACAGAGGAGCAACATAGGGACTGGACCACAAATTGTATCAGAGAACATTGCTGTTGATTTCTGTGCACTGCTTTGATTCTGATGGGAGCAATTGGCTTTAGAAGTCCACAGGACATGAAATCTTGCTCCGTGTGAGCAGATTCTGGCCTCAATTGCTCAGAATGGGTCACTTCTCCAACATAGCTAGATTTAAAAATATATATATATTTGGTGATGATTCTGCCATATTACATTCAAATAAATCAGCCTGAATGCTTCTCTTGCAGATGTCAGTTGCTATGTAAGGATGGAATATTATTTATAAAGAGTAGCCCTAAATGCCATAGCATGTTTTATGTAGTAATTTTAATAGATACTATTATTTTTACTACTGCGTGACAGTAACTTTCTCTGAAACTATCCAGAGTCAATAATATATTTTGAAAAATAAACCCGTTTCATTTACTGAAGCTGACAGAGTGCTCTGTTTTTAAGCCCCACTTAAATAGAACTCCTTTAACCCACCTGCAGCAAACAGTCACAGAAGTGTCTGTTTACATACATGAGTATTGATTTCGGCAGTCTGAAGCAGGATGTAGGTGCTTTATTTAGGTCACCAGTGCAGATGTTACATTGTTTTTTGAAGGACTCAAAATTTCATTAAGCGTATTTAATTTTTTTGTAACATGCCCTGCTGAAACCTATGTGGTTTGCCATTGGCTTCTTTGTGGCCAGGGTTTCAACCAGAAGAGCTTGTTTTTCATCTTGCAAATTCTGGACTCAAATGTTGGTAACGTGTAACTGAAAATTCACCTACCACGTTCATTGAGGTCCCGGCTGGACATCTGTCCCCATCGTCGAGCTTCCATACGAGCTGAGCCAAGTGCGAGTGTTCCCTAAAGGGGAATTGCTGTGAGGGGCACTGGTAGGTGCTCTGGGAAAACTCGCACAATAGCTGCCCTGTGCTACGTTTACACCTAGCTATTAATATTAGTTCTTGAGATTCAGGAGCTCAAATAGGTGAAAACTTAAAAAATTAATAACTTGGTTTGTGAGAACGGGCTTCCATAACTTTCTCACGATTCTAGATTGGAATTAGGAAGTATTCACTTTGGAGGCTGGATTAGTGCGGTGTATCAGAAATGCCCCCTCTCTTTTCCTTTCTCTATCACAATGCCAATGCTGAATTGTCAAGTAGCTTTTTTTTCTTCCCTCCTAGGGCTGCATGCATTTAAAAACATACTGAACACCAATTAATTTGTCTAATTTACATGAAAAAGTGCAGAAGATGTCTTTTTTTCCCATAATTAACTATATTTTGTAATTCATTAAAATTCTGCAGCCCTTCACATAATGGAGCCCTATTCACTACGCAGGAGATAAGTGCTTAATTCCGAAGGGGGCAGACGGAGAAGGCAGAAAGGAAGTGGAGGAGGGCAAGATTACCATTTTATACATTAGTTATGCATATTCATGAGGGAAAATGAAGCCTTGCCAATTCATGTTGGCTTTAAGTTTATTTTGTGGGATATTCACAACGCTTACCCCAACAAATGGTTCATGTGGATTTTTCCTGGTTTTAATTGAGCAGGAACATGGTGACAGGCTTTTTAACGAACCTGACGTACACACAGCATACGAGGAGCAGACGGAGGTTGTGTGTGGGGGCACAGCACTGTGCTCTGTGTGGTACCGCCATCCAGATGAAATGGAGAGAGCAGTTTGGGAGTCTGGAACCTGCTGACGTACCCCAGAGATTCCCTCAAAGTAGACTGTTGAATTATTAGCTACTTTGAAGCTTCCTTCTTTTTATAGTGCAACAAGCTACTTTAAAAAGTCATCTATGTGATTTTTTTTTTTGCTGTATCTATTTGATAATAATTTTTTCTTTCCTCTGGAGGGCCCAACCAATAGTAGGTAGCTGCATATGGTATGTGCAAAGGAAAAGTATCTCTCAGCCTCCTCCCTGGGGTGGAGGTGCCCCCCGTAAGGAGGGGAAGCCAGCAGCTTGTTGGTCTGCCTTGACGCTAAGGTAAGACAATGTTGGGGGGCAGCTTGCCCAGCACTTGCCAGACTGCTGTGTTTCAGTCCAAGCTTGTTGGACCAACGTACTGATTGTTAGGGACAGTCATTCTTTAGTTTGCACAACAAATTAGTAGATTCAGACTGCATAATAAGTGCCTACGCATTTTTCTTACTGCCCTTACTGTGGTGTTTGGGATTAGATCAGCCCATTGTGCAGCTTGTGGCTTTTTCACCAAACAAGAGCATTGCCTGCTTTTTCTCAAACCCAGCAACTGAGTGAGCCCTGACAGGGATCCATGACAAATGTTTGACCACCTATTCAAGTCCATCCTGGTT
This sequence comes from Tetrax tetrax, assembly GCA_009806455.1. Taxonomy (NCBI): domain Eukaryota; kingdom Metazoa; phylum Chordata; class Aves; order Otidiformes; family Otididae; genus Tetrax; species Tetrax tetrax. The sequence continues at coordinate 279,601 of WHYT01017926.1, forward strand.
CTGTGTCTCGCTCATATTTCCCATTAAAGAATTTTTCTTTTATAGCTTAGCACTGTTGTCAGATGAGTCTCAGATGTGCACATCAGCTGGTTGAAATCTCCATCCCAGTGGCATGTTGCTTGGTACCAGCTGAGTTGGCAGAATGGTTTTCCTCACCCTGGTAGGCCGATCTCAAATGTTGTTGAGCATCTGTTCTGCTGTCCAGTGTCTTCGGAGCAGTTTATAAGCAGAACAAGATTAAATTATAAACTGATGTATGGATGGTATTTAATAAAAACATGCTATTTACATACTTTTCAGAATTTATATCTATGTTTGAAAGAAAGTACTAATGCAAAAATTCAAGCAATACTGAAGAGAGAAAGTAGTTGTTTTAATGACAGTGTTGGTAATATTAATTGACATTGACTTAAATCCACACTGCACAAAATGCTAACTGATACCCAATGCCGGAATTCCAGCATTTGAGATACAGTTACGGACTGTATCTCAAAAAATTGTCTTAAGAATGACTGACTGTAGAATTTTCTATAGAGTATTTAGTTAGCACTTCACATTTCAGAATATGTCAACCTGTAAATCATACTTTTAAAAATTCATCCCATATTTTGCTGTGTGTTTATACGTGTGTGTGTTTACATGTGTGTATATATACCCGTGGAGGGGATGGCTGGAATAAGGGGGAGATCAAAGGAGGAGAGAAAGTGGGAGAGGGGAAGAGGGCAAATGAAATCCAGAAAGCTCCAACCAGGTGCAAATGGCAAAGTATTTCTATCTCTTCAGCTGGCTTTGGTGCAGGGGGAGTCTTGAAATCTTGTGGGGAGAGGGAGTTCCTTTTGACCAAGTCACACTGTTTTCTTTGGCTGCTCCATTTCTCCTCTGTTTTATTTCATCTGGAGATCAGGAGGAGAGCCAGTGCTATAGACACAACTTTGGAAGCCACTAATTTAATTGAGCTCTCTTCTTTCTTTTTTTTTTTTGTTCCTCCCCTGCATCTAAGGTTTCTGAATGCCAAAACTTGAAGCAGTAACATTAAAAAAGAAACAAATTTAAAACAATTCTGCTTTTCCTAAAAGCTTACAAGTTCAGACTATCACCCCAAAATAAATCATAAAGCTGCTGATTACTGTCTACCCCACTTGTGCAGGCATGATCACATGCTGTAAGGAAAAGCATAGGTCTTTGTCACTGATACAAAATGCTGCAATTTAAAACATCCCTTGAGGCGTCCAGGTTCAAAAGAATCAGTGTAGGAACTAAGAATAAGTAGCAACTAGGAATGAGCCTGATCTATGAAAGCTCTGATCTGGAAATAGAAGTTTCCTAAAGAACAGTAATGCATTGCAAGCACGGTAATTAAAAGCAGCAGCCTGTACCCTGGGTCTCAGTCACAGCTGCAGCCAGGGCTGCAGGGCTTTTTCTGGGAATCCTGCAGAGCCGATGTAACCAGCCAGCATCACCACACGTCCCCGCTGCCCGGCTGCACAGCCCTCGGCAGTTCCACCGGGAGAGCTTGATAAACGTGTCGCTTTGCTCCGATTTCCTGAGCTGACAGAACACCTTGGGAGTATCGGCAAGTGGTACCAGCAGTGCTTGCAGGGGTTTGAAGCCTCTCTGACTGATGCTGGAGTTCCCAGTTGGGTCCAGTACAGCGTGCCCTGAAAGGCTGTTGCGGGTTGCTCCCACCTCAGGCGTGATGGTTGCTCAGAGCAGGCAGTGTCGCTCACCTGAGACTCATTCTGGCAGTGCTCTTAGTCCTGCAAGTAATGTTTATTGCTAAGTTGAATTTGTCCTTTTTTTGCATAAAGATAATTTGGAGGTTTTTCCTTGCCTTTTTTTTTATGATGCGCAAACCTTTGGGATGTAATTCCTAAATTGAAAATTTAGAGAGAATGTGCATAGTGGTAGCATGGTCCTGGAAGTAAGCTGTCATCTTTAACTTGTGCTCGCTCAGCTGGCTAATGAGTGGAGTGTCCTATAAACATGCTGAAAATCAAATTATATGGTTGGTTTTGGTTGGAAGCACTGTAAGTGCAAATGACAAAATTTCAGAAAATGAAGTTCAGTCTTACCACCATTTCCAGGCTTGGACAAGTTACTTGATGTCTGGCTCTCAGCTGAAAAATAGCACTTCTTATCAAATAGGTGCATCATGAAGGAAAACCAATAATCACTGGGAGGTGATGTGTTTCCACAGTAATGGAGCCACGCTGTCACCTAAGACAGGCTGTAACTCCAGCGCATGTTTTGAGCACTTAAACTACAGGACACACTAATGCTAAAGCATGATTCCCCTTGCTTTCAGGCAGTTATTGCCCTTGTTTTAAGACAGAACTTATTTGCTCCCTGCATATACTCAGTTATTCTTCTTGGAAATAAGGGAGGATATGGGTGACACATGAAGACAAAACGCTTCCTCCAGCTGCTCCAGTGCCTGCCTTGGCCAGTGGCTGGCAGTAGAGATTACCCAAAAGATGACCCCCCTCGCTGCAGGACAGCTGGGCAAACCAGAGTGACAAGGAAGTAAGGCCTTTGCTTTCTTTTGCTCCTTAAACAACCCATGAAAAGTCATAACAGCTTCAGCTCGTGGAGCTGGAAGCGACAGCTAGTAATAGGCATAGATACACTTAAGAAAAGCCCTCCGTCTTCAGATGACACCTTGGCTTCCAGCAGTCTGGGCAAGTCTGCCATCAGGATCATAGATCTAAACTTCCAACGCCAGCTCTGTGTTCTGCTAAACCAAGGGATAAGTATTTGAAGCACTCGGAGCAGAGAGAGCCTGTTGTCAGAAAGAGCCAGATAGATGAAGATGTGTCATCTGCTCCTCAGTTGAGAAGAGGCCCAAGTGACCTAAAGAGCGGAGGGGCTGCAGCAGGCAGAAGCAAGGAGATGGCAGGAGTGCCACAGAAAGGCACCTTCCCCCTATCAGGCTGGGGGAGATCAAACCCCATGTCCCTGGGCTGTGTGCAATCGTGTGCGTTTCCCAGAGCACACGGAGGCAGATTTATTTGTTGCTTACTGGTTGGCTCGATCATGAAATATTAAACAGATATTGACTTGGATTGAGGAGCTCATCAAGATTTATTGAGGCAAGCATTAAATACTGACTGAGGCAAAAACAAGCTAATACTTGCTAAAGGGGACATTTGACCACTATAACATTTAGTGCGTGTACTGCTGCTTCCGTTTGTTGTATCTTCACAGTTAAACGTCCTAAGAACACTTTAAGGGCGGAAGTTACATATATATTTATATATAGAAATAAGGGCTTGTAAAGAAAAATAAACGGACTAGAATGAGCATTTCAGTTAGAAAAAGTAATACAGCAATCAGTAGTGCGCGCAAAAAGTCATGAATGTGAAAACAGTAGTGAGCTCAGAAAGAACCATCTCTCTTAATCATCTCTCCAAACTGGAGAATCTCCAAGAAGCTGTTGGTGTCTGTGTGGGACAGAGCAGCACGCAGATGAGTGTCAAGATCTCAGCTGATACAGCCTTTGGGACAGCCCTGCTGCCCCCCTGTAAATCACTGCAGCAGCCATGGAGTGGTGTGTGGGCAAATCTGGGGAGCGTCAAGGGAGAAGCCAGGATTTCCTGAATGCCTTGTCGAGCCCTGCTAGTTGTGCTGGATTGATAAGATTGTGACAGAACTTTCATAGCAGCAAGGAGTTACCCGTACACGGAAGGACATTGAGCTTATCTGTCTAGTGAATTAGAACAGTAATTCCTTGTTAGGGAATGGTTACATGTGTTTCTGTTAGTTCTCATCCCATTCCCAGCCAGTGTAAATGCATGTTCCTCAAAACATATTTTAAAACACTCTGAAAGGACAGGAATAATTTTTATTTGCGTTGTTTTTTCTGTGAATTTAATATTGCTAATGAGAGTGAGGTGCTCTAAAGTTCCACGTAAGCAACTCGTTAGAGGCTTATGTATGAACACTTATGAAATATTCCATATTTACTTTTAGAGAAAGACAGTACTTCATTAGGGCCTATATCATTACATAGCTCTCCCTGTCCTAGATGCTGGATTCACGGGTCCTTGTTCTGTCAGGCTGGCTTCACATCCTGATGATTTATAATACATATATGCTTGATTTGGCGCTTTGTTGTTTGCTATATGGCAGCTTCACTTAATTGTTTTCTTCGGGTTGGTGTTCTGGCAGCATCTTTACCTGCCACAATTAATACGTATTATTTTTAGAAAGAAGCCATGTTACACATGTTACAGTGCTCTAATGTGGCTATTGGGTTTTTATCTAACAAAATGCAGTTGTGGCCATGGATCTGCATTTATAATCTTGACTGCTTAGTATGCATTAAGGTCACATGCCAGCATTTTGTTAATTTTAGACACTCTTAAGGCATGTCCAAAAATGTAAGATAACTTTTGCGCTGGTAAATGTGGTTTGTATTAGTGACAACAAATTACTTCCCATTTTGCTCGCACCACACGTGTGGAATTGCAGCACCTTTTACAGCAAAGCGACTCAGTACTGCTGTAGTAAGAGTGTGTCAGCATTTCCCTCCAGCCTCCTTCACTGAGCGGCTTAGGATTCAACTGCATAATCCCGTTCACAGCAGATATTAAATGGGCCAGGTGTTAACACAATTTGAGGGGGTTACTCCTCATCAACTGTTCCATTTAAGCAGAGTAGCTTTTTGCGTGAAGTGCAACTTTCATTTCTGCAGATATTGATAAAAACAACAGCATCCCTTCAAAAGCTGGTACAGTAGCCTCCTTGAGTCATCGAGCGCTAAAGCTGGCCTTGTAGCATGCTTTCCCTGATCTAACCCTTTGGGTGTGTTTCTTTTCCATGTTGGGCTCCATTTGGATGAGCTTTCTGTGGCAAACTCATGGCTGCTCAATTCTGAGGCTGAGCAATGAGGCGAGGAAAAGGCTTCTGCTTCAGAGGCTTTTCCCTACTGCCTGATCCCATCGTTTCCCCCTACACCTACATACCCTGCTCTTGTGTCTGCAGGAACTGTGATCAGCGTAGCTGGGGTCACGGGGTGGTGGCTCCCCAAATGCTCTCCTGGGCAGAAGAGAGCAAAAGGGTGTTGGCTGCCTGGTGAAAGCCGAATTTCTGAAGGATCGCTGCTCCTGCCGCTGCCTGTGTGCTGTAGACACATTGGGTTTCTCTAGGACACATCCCAAAGGAGGGACAGCTTACACATCGCTGCAGTTCAGAACTGTGCTTTACATTTCCAAGTCCAGAGGCATCTGCTTGTCTTGAAAGACCTTAGAAAAAATTTTGCTCTAGTAATTTTTGAGCCTTTTCTCATTCTGCGTGCATACTTTAAATGATATGTGTTCCCAAGTGCTTTGCTGCTGCAACAAGTGTGTCTGTAACGTTATTGCAGAAGCTTTCTAGGGCAGGAACCCTCATTTCCTTTATTTCTTGCAGCTTTGTGCATATTTGTGGATAAACAGTTAATGAGTCATAAAGATGAGCCACTTTGCTTCTTTTGAAAGTGTTATTACCTAATTTGATAATGAAAATGACCAAATAAACTATATTATGTTGAAAGAAAGAGAATTCCTCCCCCTGCCATCCCTTCATCTCAGGTGTGCTCAGTAATTGCAACTGGGAAGAATTTGCCTTAGGAAGATTTCCCATAAATCTAATTAAAATAGGGTTGTGTCTTTTTTGAAGCGGTAGTTCAGCAATGCATGTAGTGTAAGCACCTTATGTCAGGCAGCGTGAATCCTCTGAACGGCCTGGAAGTTCAAGAAGGAAAAGAAAGCTGAGCAGCAGAAATAAAAATGTCTCTTGGAAAAGGCATCATCTTACAGGACAGGCTAGTAAGTGGACAGCTTGCATGATAATTGCAAATCCTTGTAGTAAGCTTTGAGGCTTAAAAATGCTCCTCTCGGCACCATTGAACCAAAGGAGCAGTGCTGGTTCTCAGCACGCTTGAGTCGTAAACTCGAATGTACTCTGCATGTCTGAACCTGCCTTAAACTTTTCCCTGCCTGATAAGACACACGTGCAGTGCAGCTGAGTCTGGAAAATTCATAACCGCTTATCCCATTACCTCTCCTGTACCATGAGGTCCTTTCCAAGGAGGTATTTTCTCCAAGGAGAAGGAAGAAAGCTTTCAGTCTTGCTTTCATACCATATTTTGCACTTAACATTGAAGCCTGACGAATGAGTGCTGATTTAGAATTCTTTTCCACTTCCTGCTACAGCTGGTGCCGTAAATCAGATGGATGGAACCACAAGTGGGGTAAAGAGAAACAGGACTCGAGTGTCACATAGCGATATGCAGTGGGGGAATAAGTGTCACGGAATCTAGTGCTCATTTTTAATGTTTGGTTACATTCTAATGGAGTCTAGTGGAAATAAAAAATCGTATTAATATTCAGCCAGCAGCTGTGAAAGATGTCTCTTTAACTATGTAATACTTAAAATTTTACTGGCAAAATATGATCAGTGTAAAACTTACTGAGTAGCTGAAGTTTCCAGCAGTTTAAGTAACGTCCTACTTTAATCAAGAGAATGCTGGACATTCTTAAATGAAGAGCGTGCTGGTTTTGCTTAAGAAATAGTTTAGTAACCCACAGGCGTATGGTTAGCTTCAAAAAATAGTCAATGCTTTCAGGCTTAAATTTCACACTCTCTGATAGATCAATTCTCTGGAAAATATAAAATGAAACAGAAAGTGGTATATTGCTGTATATAGATTGTCCTGAATAAAACATTTAAATTCAGCAAAACATTGACTAGACATCTTTGCTGTGGAATAGGATGACTTTCAGACCTCTGAAAGAATTACCATTCTTTATTAAATGATTCCCTTAGATTTGGGTTTTTTTTTTCAGAAGTACTCTTAACAATATTGTTTATCATGGGGAAGTCAGCAGGGTCGTAAATGTGTGGAGAGAGATCCCCTGAGCAAAATTGGCGTAGCCATACTTATATCAGGAAAGGAGGAGTTGCACTGGGTCTCGCTTCCATCTTAGTCTATCACTTTAGAAAGAATGAAGCCCCGCATTTTTATGACAGAGCGAGTCAAATGGTGAATCAACTAAACCAGACTCGTTCTGGGCTCCCCTGAGCAGCTGATGTGATGTTTTCTGCTTTACCTGCCTCGCTGAGAGACATCACGACCACCTTTCCCAGAATGGAGTTGGGAGCTACTGACACTGCTGCAAAAACATCGCCTGACCTTTAAAATTACTGTGTGTTGGTTCAGATGCAAGGGACTAAATCAACCATCTGCACGTGCAGAGGGTTAAAATTGTAAAAGTATGCGCAGAATAAGCAGGGGTGAGAAATTAAACATCTTTGCATAACAGCCTTGCATGCAGTGAATATCCCTCCAGCTCTGGAATTCAGTGCTTTGTTGTTGTTGGATCAGGGCACTGGTTTCCTGAAGCTACTTAGAGTAACTGCTGCTCTGTGTAAGCAAGAGCATCGGGTTCCTAAAAATAAAATCTGATGAGATTAAATGGAATAATTAATAACAAGGAAAGAGAAAAGCAACAAGAACATAAAAGAAACCCCATGTAATAGCATATCAAAAATATTAAATCTTCTCTATTGGTTGAGGACTTCTCCATGATAATTGGCAAAACTCTGTACAATATATTATTTGTGTGCTTTCTCTCCCACTTTCTCTGTCATTTGTCAAATTGCCTGTTCAGGCTTCAAATAAATAATTGTAATAAAAAAGCTAAGGCAGATCCTTTAAAACTGAATGAGCCTTTCAGACTCACAAAAGCTTGAAGTGCTGGGATTTTTTTTTCCCTGAAAGGGCTAAACATTAAGATCATGAACAAATCATTTTGTCCAACTCGTGTGAGCTTCAAACACACAGCTGCAAGCATCCAGGGAAGTGACGTATCTTCAAAGAACATAGCCAGCCTGAATGATGAAAATCAGCCTGCCAGCCTGCACAAATTTACATGAGTGCTTACACTATCAGTCAGGCATTTCCTGTACTCCTGTGGTTTTTTAAAATGTGAACTATCAAGGATAACAAATGGACAGTTTTTGTTGCGTCTCCTCCTGGCTCCCAGCAGCGTGCTCTGTAAGCAGGAGTCGGGCGTATCCAAGGCGCTCGCCCTGGTCTCTCAGCATGGGCTAACGCCCCCGTAGTGGGAGCTCTTTGCAGGATCAGCAGGACCAAATACGAAGCAACAGTACTTAAAGATTGCAAAGAACTATGTAGGAGGCACCCCCAGTGTGTTTGGTGTATTGATAGCCAGGTGTTGGAGTGTCTCCGCTGCGGTGGCGGCCGGTGCTCTGACAAGCAAGCCTCAGCGTGGAAGCAGCCTGGTTGCAGCAGCACAACCACCTGGCCCCGTATCATCAGCGCGCCTGGAGCTCCACGCTGCTGTGCCTGCAAGAGAGGAGGCTCCTGACTGTTGTGCCAAGCCTTCCCCTCAGAGTAGTAGCTACAAGAAGACTAAGGGGCGCAGCAATACGGTTTGACAGACACAGGTGCACATACTCACCTGTAGGTTTCTGAGAACCCTATTACTCAAAAACCATATTGGAGGTGTAGCGCTCCAGCCTGTGTTCCCTCGTGGTCTTCAGCTCTACTCAGCATGTCCAGTTCCTTCTGGCCTTAGAGTCCTACAGTGGAAAGAAATCCCTCAGCCAGATCTGACTGCTGGGAGAGCAGTAGGTTGTTGAAAGGGAAGAGAGACACTCTGGGCACAGCCTCCCTGAGTCCTACTGTCACCCCTCTGGAGCCCCACTCAGCTCTCTAGCTCCTGGCCAGAGTCCCCTGAAGCTCTGTTACACGTCCCAGTCTGTCCTTTGTCCCATAGTGTTCCCCACCACGCTACAATCTGCCTTTTGCTGCGAGCCACAAGGACTGGATGAAGTTCTTTGCCTGTTGTCTTTGGGATGACAAACCGTGTTTTGCCTGCATTGCTAAGGAGCAGCGTCAGGCTCACACCACTGTCAGGTGCGGGATGCTGGGCTAGATGAACTCCTAGTCTCAAGCTCTCTGGCCGTTGGTATGGCATGCTGATCATTTTGGTCCTGAGCCAGCTATCCAGCAGTTCACTCTGGCTCTGCGGACTTGTAGTACATTATCATACACTTTGAAATTCATGCAGGAAAGATGTGATATTGCAAGTATAAATCAAGAGGTGACAATTCTCTTTTGGAAGGTCGTGGTGCTGTTTTTTGCGTTCAGTAAGCTTCTAGCTGGAAAAGTTTGGTGCATTTATTGTTTTATCAAGTGCAGATGCTGTTTATCTCCTTTTTCTGCTTGACGTCTTTGAGATTCAAAATATTTTTCTTATTCTCTACTTTGAGATTCAAAATATTTTTCTTATTCTCTACTTGAGACCAAAACCTAGTCCTGCACAGGTGACTTTCCGCTGCCAGTCAGCAATGTGGGGGCTGTGTCAGGGAGGTATTTTGCCGGTGTGCCTCTGTAATTCTGTGTTTCCTGGATCCAGCCTTCCCTCCTGCAGTAGCATGGAGGGTGGAGAGTGCCTCATAAAGCTTGATGGGAATGGGAACAGATTACAAGGGCCTGGGCTGGAGTCATCGAGGTGGACTGGGCCATAGCCAAAGTTAGTTGGCATTATCCTGGTTTATGGGAAAGAAGAGAATAAATTTTGGGACACTGGGAGGAGGTCCAGTGAATTTCTCTGAATTGTCTGACATGGTACTTTTAAGGAGGCGGGGGGGGGAGGGCGGAATCCTCTTCTCTCTACCAGAAATCATACAATCATAGAATGGTTTGGGTTGGAAGGGGCCTGCAAAGGTCATCGAGTCCAACCCCATGCAAGGAGCTTTGACTAGATCAGTAATCTGCACAAAATGCGGGAGCACTGCTGCTGTCAGAGGTGGTGGGGGCAGAAGCCCGTGGTGTCGTGCAACACTCCGGTTTCTTGCAGAGCAAGGTAGAGGATTAATGCTACCGGCTCCTGTATCGCATGTGCAAAGATTAATGCTATAATAAGAAAGCAAATGCTTATGTAGGTAATTCAGTGAGCAGTAACCTCTTTTGCCTTGCGTTATTGTCCCCTGAGAGCATTTCTTCCTTAACGTTTGCTTTTTTGTTTTCTGATTAAGTCTCTTACCTGCCCGTGCTATACAACTAGGGCCCATTTTTAGACGAGTAAGTGCAGTATGTTTCAGGATGGCTTAAGAGCTTGACTAAATCCTCCAAGAGCTGAGCACAGCCAGTGAAATAATGTGCTTAATTGCACAAATAGAGTAGAAATATGGTTTAAGATTTAAAATGTAGATGATAGGAAGTAGTAGATATGTGTCTTTTTCTTTTTAATGGGTTCTTGCTTACCCTTCTAGCTGCCTATGCATGATATTCGCTATAGCATTACTCTGTTTCCAAGCTTGTATAATCCAGTTTAATCATTAGGACTTTCATAGAGTGCGGTAGTATCACCGCCTACTGAGATCACTTCGAAGTATATTAGCGAGCAATGACAGTGGGATTTGTTACCAAATTTTATTGGTTGGGTCTACATTTCTCCGTTGCTTCCTGAGAATATAATGCCCACAGTTGTAACCATGAGAGCATCATCTAAGGATGAGGAACATCATCTTCAGTCCTCTAAACCTTCCTGGCCTATCATTAAGGAGATTGGCCTTTGGAAAAGATAGGTGTCCTGCTTGAGGGTAGAGGTCTTTCTTGAGGATGAAGGCTTCAATTTTAGAGAAAATACTGACAACAGAGAATTGTGGACAGAAACCTAATTTCAGCGACATATTTGTAATGTTCCGTCCATCTAATGATATTCAAGCTTTGTGGAACAGTTTGCTGAAAATGAGGTCGAGCATTAAATGACATATCACCGTGGTGTTAACCAGCCTGACATTCCTAATTAAAGGTTTAGAAAAATCATAAAAAGAGTTTTGAGCCATAATGGAAATGTGTTGCCCAAATGTCAAATGTTAACAAGATCCCCGGAAGGAAGTTGGGAGAATTCCAGTATATGTGACAGCAAGTTGTGCTCCTTTACATTTTTATCGATAAGTCATTTTGCGTATCGACTGATCTTTTTTCACGTGCATGCCGCTGTCTGTGATATTAATTTATTCTGGAGAGGTTGGAACTAAAAAGGAAACCATGTCTGAACGTGTTGCTAGAAGACATCAGTTGCCTTTGATGGAGAGAACTGAGTTAAACATAATGCGCAAAACTGTGAGAAACAAATCTGACATCTCAATAGAGGAGTGAATGGTTTCCATTAAGCTTGCTAAATCCGTCTTTCTCAGAATACCCAATATAATCTCATACACTCCTGATTTGAACAGGCTTTATTATACTCCTTCTCAACTACATAAATATAAAGCTAAAATATCTGAAATATTTAACAGATGTGGAACAGTAGAGAGAGACCTTTGCAGCGTACAGTATGAGATTGGTCCAAATTAAATAGTGATTGTGAGTTATTAAATATTAAACGCAGTTCTGGAGGTAGATCATTATCCCTCACCTTACATTGGCTGGTCTGGCACTTAAACCAGAAAGGAAAAAAAAACTTGATCTTTGAAAATGAGTACCTTGAGAGTGGTTTAATTCAAATCTTGCAAGCTGCACTAACTTCCAATGAGTTAAGTGGGATAAAATCACGCTCCAAACGTCAGGCACACCTCAGTTTAGAAGACATTATAGAAAGGGAGTTGTAGTACAAGAAAGTTAACAACGGCAGCAACTTTAGATTGGCACCCCAAGTACCTGTATTCTTTCATCGCTGAAGAACAGAATTTATGTAGATATGACATGCAGACTGCGATGGAGGCTTTGCAGACAGGGAGAGTGGGGTGAATAAAGCATCGATGTGAGGCCAGGTAAAGGGGAAGAGCTGACCCTGGAGGGGTCTGAGAAGGGAATGGAGACATCAGCCTGGGAGAGCATGGCAGAGGTGGAATAATGAGGTGGGATGAGTATCTGAGGGGAAGCCCCAGTGTCTGTATGTAGGATATATATTACTCATCAGAAGGGTGTGGGAGACATACAACAGGGAGAATGGAGATTTCACAGAAATTGTAGCAAAATGTGGTTGCTTCAGTCAGTTCCCCCTTCCTTACAAACAGTGAGGCAAGTAAACAGTGACTTGGTCTACTCTGCACTGGCCGTTTATTCTAACTGTTAGATTACTGTAGAGATAGCACAGATGTGATTTATTATTAATACAGAGTATCACATTTATGAAAGTTTTATGCTCCAAAGGCAGCTGCACCTTTGTCGTAGGATAAATTCCCTTTTTTTATAGAATACTAAGAAGAATCTGAAAGAATAATAAATTATTGCTACATATTCCACTGCATCAAGAATTTTTTGAGAAATCTTAAAGATGGGAATTTTTGAGAGGCCACTAATGTAAAACACCCATTGTAGATCCAAAGAAAGCATATATAAAACATATGGACATAGACCATAGGAACACAGTTTACTTGGTGGAAATAAACTGCCTTTATCTAGAAAGTGTTAGACTAGAGTATCTGTTGAAAGAAAACTCCTGGGCTCCTGGCTAATGAACAGACAAGAGATAAACAAAACATAAAAATAAAACAATAAAACACACCTTACCATGTTTAACAACTGTTGCTATAACAGCTATCATTCTTTTGTTGGTGTTCAGTCTTTTATTGCCCATTTTTAAACAATTAAATATCAGTGGCTCTAATATCTGACTCAAGACAAAACATTTCTTTGTTACAAGACAAAGAATTAGCTCATCAGCAAATAGACACCGTGCTAAACACCTTCACAAACAGATCTGAGAGGCACAACAGATTGCGGCAATTAGAACAGTCTCTCAAGCACTTCAAAACACAGATACCTCAGCTCCGTGCTTCATAGTAATCCAAGCCTCCTTGAAGATAAAATTTGACAAGAAGGTCCTTCGTTATGGTTCCATATTGTCTTCTCTTCTAACAACAAACATCTGAAGTGAATGACAATTAGGATAGCATCTATTTAAATATTCATAATTAGATTTGCAATACGTGTAGTCATGATATAACTTACCTGGAGTAAAAGGAATCCAATGACAGGAGGTAAGCGGAAATGCAGTTTATAACATGGGCACAATTAAGCACCATTCCCCTTATTAAAATTGCACTTGTCTGACGTATACATACACTGTGGTGGAGAGGTGACGAGATCAGACTTAAAAAGGAAAAACCCAGCATAGAAAAAACAACAATAACAAAGTCCCCTACCATCTGTAGGGGACTTTGTAATGAAAGAACAAAAAGGAGGGGGACATCCTTTTAATTATCTTGATTAATCATGTTTATTACAGAAGGAATAAGGGACCAGCTAAGAACTCTATCATGGTAGTAAATCCAAAAGAGCAGGCAGTCCCTGCAGAGCTTACAATCATACGCAAGCCCAGGTAAAGCTCTGGGGCAGGTGACATAAAGCACAACAGAAAGCTTTATGGTGGCAGTAGATCTTAATGTGATTTCCACAATGGCTTCTTGCCTGTTTTCCTAAATAAATAGGCTTGTAGGACCATTCTCTTTGTGTACCTGTGTGCGCGTTGGTGACGGTGTTTCAGTGTTTCCCACTGTAACAACTTGGGGAGGGCTTGGGACTGATGAGGGAAAACATTTTGAGAGATGGCCTTCAATGAAATCAGTGAGCAGGCTTTGATTTGGTCGTCAGTCATTCATTACATCGGAGTAATCTGAATAAATGGCAATACTTACACACTAGCAAGAGAAAAGAGAGGAAACATTAGTGGTGTTGAGCCTTTCCAGCTGCCTTAGGTTTCCCCCTGGGTGTGTGCCCGCAGTTGTAATCACAGAGCATCTCTGCAGGTCCTACCCACTTGACAGTAAGAAGCATAGCCCTGCCTTTGAAGTTAAACCCAAGATAGATTCCTGCTTTTACATGCATAATTAGTATCAGATGGTTGAACGCAGAGCAGGAGTTCTTGCTATACTTCAGGTTATGTTTCAGCAGCTAAATATAGCTGCATTACCTCAGAAATACCTAAAAAGACCCAGACCAAACGTAGACCCCAGATACAGTAGTCATGCCAGTGGTTCTTTAGGGACTCCTGTTGCTTTCCAGTTCGGTTACGGTCAGCAGTAGCGTGCGTGGCTGCTGCGAGCGCTCAGGACTCAGCAGAGCCATGCCTGAGCTTCTGGGAAGGAGGGGAAGCCGTGATGCAGGTGAGGTACACTGGAAGTGTAAATACTTCATAGTCTGTTTGTGCCGTCTCTGCCTTTCATTTCATGATTCACGGTTAGGAAAATGCCCCAGGCAGAATCAAGGCTATGTAATGTGATTGCTCATGCATAGGATAAGAAGACAAGTGCATGGGAGTCTGCCTTTGTTTGCTTAGATCATCCTTTGTCATCACAAATAATTGTACCTTCCAGAGCTGCGTGTGAACACATGAACCCTCACGGGGCTGACTGTACAGCAAGCAAGGCTGTTCCTGGGTTGGTATGTAAATGACGCGTGCCAAAACTTGTTCTTCCTTTCAGTGGTAGCTCCTTGTCAGAAAAGAATGCTGATCTGGGTGCAGTGTTTGCTGTCAGTTCTAAAATCCTGTATCTCTCTCTTGTATCTTTTTGTTTTAAAAAGACAGCTTAGCCATGAGTGTGTTTACTGGTACTTGCTGGAGTTTCAGGTCACTATTAAATGGGAGCACAGTAGGACATTCGTCCAAAAAGCCAGCGCTTGATACTAATCATATCTTGTCCCTCACTCAGGGGTCAGAGTCAGTCGCGTGCCAGGTCTGGCAGGGCAGGCAGCCCACATGGGCTGCTCTACAAGCAGAATATGAGCTTTCCCGGAGCTGTCTTAATGGTCCCTGAATAACACACCTGCCCATGGAAATGTCTGAGCTTTTCCAGCCCACATTTCTCATCTGGAGCAATGTATTGCTGGCGAGCTCATCTAGGAGTTCCCAGACTATGGGGAAACTTGTTGACGGTCAGTGGTGAGATCACTGGGTTTGGTTCCTCCTTGTTTCCACTGAGAATCATCTGCATAAAGATTCAGAGGTGTACAGAAGCTGTGGGAGTGCAAAATGAAAAAACAGGCAAGGTTCTTTCTTCAGAGGTCTAGGTCAGGGAATACAAACGGGTGAGATGATTGAATGGTCCTTGCAGGCCTTCAAAGGGAATTGACCAAAGGAGGAGAAAACTGTCTCTTGGGCAGAGCTGCTATGGGCCCGGGAGGGACCAGCCTCCAGTGGAAGGAGAGCTTCCATGTGTGAAACCTAACAATGCAAGCAGAAGTGGCCAAGGATCATCGTGCTCAGCTGAGTCGATTACTGTATTTCGGTGGGAAAGAGGATGATGCTGTTCCATGAGAAGGTGAAAAGAGAGATGGGTGATGGGTCACAAGTAAGCAGCAAAGAGGAGCTGGCAAGAAGGATTAAATACAAGTGGAATGAGAGGCAAAAACGTCTTGCTGAGAAAGGGGGAAAATAGAATATCAGCAGAATGTTTTATTTTATGCTGGCTATCTTCCAGTGACAGTTCTTGGGTCATTTTGCTAGGATTTCACCTATTCCAAACTAGGTCTCGTTACAATAACAGAAGCCAGCTCCAGTCTCTCTTTGTCTTTAGTAGAGCTGACCTCTTTTCTTTGCTCCTCTTGAGCACTGCTTGAAATTTAGGTAAGGTCTACAGAGCTGTACAAGAGTAGAATCTAGTTTAGACCCATCATTGGAGAAAAGAAGATGATTGCTTTAATTTTAATTAAATAAAAAAATAATTTTTTTTTGTGACATAAATAATGAAATGGAGAAACTTCAGAAATCTCAGAAGATACTTCTGTGAAAATTATTCTAATTTCTTAAATGGGAACTTTGTCTCTTGTAGAGAAAATGGTCTGAAATAATAAGTGTAAAACAATGGACAAATAAGTGGTGCATGCCTGTGCTGAAACCGCTTAAATGAATTCTGCAGTAACATGCTGGTAGCACAAGTCTAGAGCTCTGTTCTGAACATTGCAGTCCTCTCTCTGGAAATAGCAGTTCCTTTATATAGCGTGAATGAGATATAAAGAGAGACTTTCAAAGCCACTTTACGTCTCCAGTAAATGTGGGCCAGTTCCCAGCCCTGAATTATAGGTATATACAGTGCAGGAGAACGCGGTTATCCATTTCCGTAGTGCACCACGAGAGAGCTTTTGATCTTTGTGATCAGATTATCTTGTTAGTGGCTTTTGAGAAGGCGGCAGGAACAGTTGATAGTCCACAAAGACCGATGCATTGACCTTTTTCTACTTACCGTGCCTGTTCCAAGCCTGAACAGAATTAAAACCTGCGAGGGGAAAGGCAAAGCTGCTGTCAGGCGAAGCAACTCTTCCTGTTCTCCAGAAATGTCGCTCACGATCTGCGAAGGCTGGTTGTTTGTTTGCCCTTACGTTGCATTTTAACCTGGTTTCGTAAATAAACACAGCTTATATAATGTGCTTGGCTGTGTCCCTGCCTGTCAGCCTTACCATTCCCTCCATATCTTTTAACTCTTTAGCTAATTTTAACCAAATTTGGCAGATCCTGAGTTCTGTGAGTAGAGGAGAGAGACTCGGTGGGAAAAACGCTGTATTGTGAACTTGGTCTTTGTGAGACATGAGAGAACTTCCATGGGAAGCCACCCATGAAAAGGAAAACCATAGGAAAAAAGCTCAGCGGCTGCTGCTACTGCTTGCAGAAATATGTGTTCTTCTCTCTTCTTCCCTTTTAAAATAAAAATGACTTAGCAAAAGCATTCAATCGTACGTCCTCAAATGTTACCAGGAAACCAGACGAGTACAACATCTTTTCCCAAATGAAAAAAATCTGGGCTGGCCCATCATATGGAATAAATTGGAGCAGCTCCATGGAATTCACTTTGCTGATTCATAGCAGCATAGGCTCCAATCCTTTCTTTTTCTGTCCATATCTAGCACCTTCTAAATAATGCAACACATTTAGAAATGTGATATTCAAGATTTCAGAGAAGTCTGATGGCACTGGGACAGTGTGATTATTTTTAAATGAGGTTTTGCGTTGCAGTGTTATTAAAGCTAATTAGCTTACATAATAAGTAATTTGTGATTTAGCTCCCAACATCAGTACATGTTAACATCATTATCCATCTTCTTACCGTATTCCCATATTTTGCTCCATACTGTATTTTAGTGCTCAGTTGCTGGGATTTAGTGCAGAGACTAAACAGACTGCTGCTTCTGTCACGTTTTAACATGAAACATCAGGTCCAAGGCCTGGGTCCGTTGAGCACTACCAAATAATGAGAGGCTTTGATTGTTCACAAGTCTTCCCAATGAAATGTCAAACTTTTTGTACTATGAAAATGATCTTCACCGACATAGAGCTTGAAAACAGATAATTATCCGAGCACATGAAACAGAATTAACATGCACTGGAGCATGTCATGAACATGTCCTTTAGCAAATAAAAAAGGTAATTGCTCTCTGAGTACAAAGCAAGGAGAAAGGCTGGCTCTGTTCCTCAGACAGTTTAGATTGGCCAGCGTTTACTCACTTAACCCATAAAAACATGCAGCTTATCAGATGGGTGCCATTCAAGGGCTGGTGGAGTGCGACCAGCCTCCTGATTGCCTCCTCTCATTTCACGCTTCCCAAGTCTGATCAGACAGAAGGTTCTTGGCTATTATTAGAAGTCCAAGAGCTGATGAGTCAGAGCTCCTAGTTAAACAGGACGTTTTTAAACCACATTAAGCCCCAGCAATAAGTAATACATTTTTTGAGCCACATTTTGACTTTGCGCACAGCTAAGAGACTTCATTCTTAGCTTAGGGGAAAGAAAAGATGTAATTTGGTATGTGGACACAATTTTCCCATATAGAAGTCAAACAAGCAAGGAAATAACACTCCTAATGGCTAATGGGAGTGGTTCTGGTTTGTGATTTTGATTTTACAAATCAATGTTCTAATATTAGAATCTAGCAGAGTGTAGAGACACAGGATGGAAGCCTGGCAAAGACCTCCTGAAATATCACATCTAGCTCATTGACATCACAGGCAACTTTAGTCACACATTTATGCAACCAGGTCTTGCAAATGCTTGAGAATTTTTGCCCTTATCTTCCTCTTGGGACACTGCTCCCAAAACTCCTAACTCTGATAGTTAAAAAGCTTGGTTTCCCTCTCTGTATTTCTAAGCTAGTTTTATTCTCAGAAATGTCTCCACATTTAAGGAGAGGGCTATATAAATTTATAGACAATAATCATATTCTCCCAGTCTTAGTGCTAGGAAAAGCATGGTCTTTTAGAGAAAACTCTTCATGTTTTCTGGTCATTTTATTAACCCTTTGCAAAAGTTACCCCACTTAAAGCTCTTCCTTCCTAAGTCTGGAGAAATAGCATTGTTAGTAATGCAGAACAGGCTCATTTGTGAGAGCACAGGAGGCAACAGTTGCCAGGCCTGGCTTCGTGCCCTTCTGTCTCAGCGTGGCAGAGACACGGAGCGTCCATCTCCCAGCCGCGTACCCCTGCAGACAATCGTGCCTCTGGTCTAGAGCATTACTGCCATTATTGCAGAAAGGAAGCGCAGCTCTCAGTGGTGATAGCACCGCCATCCCTCTAACGTGTGCGTGTCTAGAGATGTTGCGGCCCACGTTTTTCTTGCACGGGGCCACATCACAAGAACTGCTTCTGCTGGCATTCCGAGCGCCTTGTTGGCACTCTCAGAACCCTCTGCCTCTGAAGCTGTTGGGTCAAACAGTGACCGTCCCAAAAATGAACTATTTTGAAGGGTCAAAGAGCTTTTGTAAGCAACTCCTACATACTCGTCACCAATAATTACAATGTTTACCTTAGCTTTTTATTACAATTGTTTACTTTTTTTTTTACTTTAACAAGATGCAGAAAGTCTTAATATAACACCAACAGATTTTTAGCCATATGCTCTATTTTCAGACTATCTGTTGTACTGCAATTTAAAAACCAGATTTTATTTCTGGAAGAGCCTACATTAAGCTAACTGTCTAAAGGTGAAATTCGTGCCTGTGGCAGGGAATAACCCGAGGTATGTGTCTAAGTTAGGCACACTAGACGTCAGGTCAGAAAAATCTTCTATGGCGCATCCCATAATGCTGAAAAGACACAGCTCAACACTAAAGATATGACATTAAGGAAAGGTGTCTGCTTGCTTCCTTGACCCACCAGACTTACTGAATTAAAATCAAACTGTGTTAATTCTCTTTAAACAGCTCTTGTGCTTGACCGAAACAGATTATTAACTACAGTAAGTCTTTTTTTTTTATTTGTGCTCACTTTACATTATTCACAATTAATACTTTTTGGGTGACAGTTTACCCAAACTGTTGTTATGAAGCTTTTGCTGATAGAGATAAGATTATGTGAGTGCATGTTCTTGTTGCTTCTTCATAGCGTAATCAGTAAATATGAGAACATATGTAGTTTGTGTAATTTAATTCAATGAATATTAAGCTGATCATGGTGCTAGCACTCTTCTAAGAAATATACTCACCTTTACAAGCAGTTTAAAAACAGAAACCATAAACATCAAAAATAGAAGGATTAATCCTGCAGTATAACAAGGTGAATCTCTAAAAGCCATCTTAGATTCCTGCCAAAATAATTCTATTTGTAATAAACTGAGAGAGAAATAACTGCTTTTAGCTTTTCTGCCACAGAGTGTGGATCTGTAGAGGACGACACGGGATGTCAGAAGGAAACAGCCAGATTAGAGGAAGGAGACAGAGGGAAAATGAAAAATATTCAAAGATAAATCAAAGTGTGGATCCTTAAATATCTAGTGTGTCATCTGGCAATAAAAACAGGAGGAAGAGGATAATGAATCAATGTACATAAACTAGAAGAACAAAAAGTATTCATAGGTAAAGACGGACTTATGCAAATACAAGGCCACAAGGACAGAGGATTAGAAAGTGAGTGTGGAGAAGTTAGGGCGATAAAATTAGGATGAAAAATTACATATAGAAAATAAAGGAATGGTTGCAGGAGACTTCAGCAGAAACCCTAAGAAGCTAAGTCCATTGTAGGAATACAGATGCTGTTTCAGAAAGGAGTAATGTAGAAATTTAATGGGGAAAGAAACAAACCAAAACAAATAAAACCACCAATTACATCAGCTATTTGGCTTGAAAATGATGGATGAAGTCAGAAAGCAAGTCTTAACCTTCCCAAAAGACGTACACCTTGTACTGAAGATGCTCAGAAACACAGCAGGAGACTTGGTCAAATAATTTAAATATTTTGAACAAAATAACTTAGAATGAAGCAGAATTTGAAAAACAACATGTAAAAACACATTAGAAGTAGGTATGTCATTCCCCACACAACACACAGTGATCCTAAGGAATCCTTGGGTCACTGTGTTCCTACCCCCGGGTTTTGTGAGCCTGCTCTGCCAGGCCCCCGCCGTTCCTCCTGAGCAGGGGAGGAACAGCCGCGGGGCGATGGGGGCTGCTGTCATGGCTGAGCGCTTCTGCCTCTGCCTCGTGGACCTGGGAGCAGTGGGACTGGAGCAGGGGGTGGCAGCTGCCTCAACATCTGGGTGAGAGTTAGAGTACTCAGAATTGTACCATCATTCAAGCGTGTATTCTGCATCATCTTTGCCAGATAACCTCAACCAGAAACGTGGGATATTTATCCGAAAGCCATCTCCCTGGGCAGCTGCAATGTAATGAACGGATAGAGAAGAAGAGATGTGTGCATGGTTACAGGTCAGAGTAACCCTGCCGTGGTTGTTCTGGGCGTGGGCCGTTTCACCTGTGGAAGTGCTTCCAGGCAACCTGAACAACTTGGCTGTAAAACAAACCGAAAGATACTAAATAAGATCTAGTCAGGAGAGATGTGAGTAGAATTCTCAACCTATCATCAGTCCTTAACCATGTTACATAAATTATGTGTAGCTGTTCAGTGAAATGATTCTGACGTTGTACAGGTGACTTGTAAAGCAAGATGTGCTACGCAAAGGTTATGGTAAGGATCTGAATAAATACAGTGAAGGAAACTTCCTGGAGGTGTCGGTTGCTCCAGAAGGTTAGATGTCTCTTTTCTTTAGCTTAAAAAAAAGGGATTTAAGAGTTGAGTGGTACTACCTCCTTGAGTTGTATTACTTTCTGAAGAAAATAGAAGGGCCAATGCACTGAGCCTTTTGGATTTCTCTGAAATACAGACAAAAAGGAGAACAACCCAAAGAAAATGTCTGACAAAATTGGAGACAAATACGTTCATTTTGCTTATTTATGCTGTAATATATTAATGCTAGATAAATGTGAAAAAAATAAGCAAAAGCAACTGTAAAATGCTTTTTAAAAGGAGCTAAGAGCATATGTGAAGGAAAATTAACCGTAAATGTTGTCTTG
Organism: Tetrax tetrax; assembly: GCA_009806455.1. Lineage (NCBI taxonomy): Eukaryota > Metazoa > Chordata > Aves > Otidiformes > Otididae > Tetrax > Tetrax tetrax. The sequence goes on from WHYT01017926.1 coordinate 300,895, forward strand.
AAGGAGAGGACCCACTTGGAATAAGCATATCTATGGCAGTTACGTCTAAAATTTGTTATGTTGCTATTGTTTTGTGAAATGACGGAACATCTGCTCAGTCACAAGGCAGCAGTAAAATGCAGCTTTATGCCTAGAGCAATATGTCAGTCCCTGACAAAAAATGTATATAACTGGCTAAAAACAAAAGTGCATTGTCTTTTTCAGTTGTAGTCATTTCTGACCCAATAATGCTTTAGAAAAGATTTTTTGTTTTTATTTTTGAAAAAAATGAATGGAAAGATTGAGTCATTTATGACTCTTTTTCAAGATTAGGCTTTGTACCTTATTTGTGCATAAGCTGGCAAAATGCTTTGTCTCTGCAAATCATATTTATGTCACTAAAGCACTTTTTAAAAGGCAACTGCTTGTAAGTACCTTGAGAAAGATCATGCTTAGCTTACAATTTCTAAATGCAGTACGTGATCAGCCAGTTTTGAATGCTGTGAAAACACCAGCAAGTAAAGTAGGTGTGCTCACGTGACGAGTGGACAGAAGTCAGATTTCACCTCAAAGCTGTCTCCTCAGAGAGGAAAAGCATTCACGCTCAAATCTGTCATATAGAAAACTAGTTAACAAATCCCTTGGGAGACAATTATTGTATGGGATTTGTCTCTGAATATTCCAAGCGCACAACTTAAGTGGCTTTATTCAAAAAGTGTATTCTCTTAGATTTTCATTGTTTTGTTCACTGACCTGAAAATCCTGAAACTGTGGTGCAAAATATAATTTTAAATCCTATTTTCTGATTAAATGGGTTCATTATCCTACAGCTTGGAGTCATCCCCTCAAATATACATGCATATATGACCCCTCAGAAAATAGACTAATCAATGAAATGGATTGAAATCGGCACTTTTATCAAATAGTTTTCACAGGGCTAAACCATTATTATTTAATTAATGTGTGGAAGTATTCAACTGGAACATGCCTTCATGAAAAACCATGAGAAGAAATTGATATTGTAACACATTTGTGGCCAGAGTGAGAATTAGGATTCGACTCATGGTAGAAAGCTCAGGGGTTGTGTGTCACGTACTCTTTGAAGCCTCTGAAGGCTGAAGGACTCTTTTATGTGACCACAAATGCGTGTGCTACATCATCAAGTATTAATAGGGGACAAAGGCAGCAACCATTCTCATATGACTTCTTTCTTCTCTGTAAAACCATACATCAGCACAACTTTGGTTTTTTATTATTGTCACTTGTTTGGCACCTTTGCTGGAATAAATAAAATGCATGAGCATAGTCATCTGTATCTGAGTCAGGGTGAACAGTAATTTGTGATTTTACTTTTCAGCTGAATCAGATACGGATGCTAAAGCTTTCCCACAGAAAGACTGTATAGTTTCTCAAAAACCCTTCGATGTTTATGAGCCTGATCCAAAGCTTATTGCAGCTAGGAAAATTCCTAATTTGAATTGGTTTTCAGTTGGGCTGTACAAATCTTATTGATCTATTTATATAACCTTTTCATGAGTAGAAAAAATCCTTTTAGATGTGCAAAACCTTGAAGACTTAATTTTAAGCTGTTAAGATTCCAGTATTTCTGGAATCTTCTGCTTTGTGAAGGTAAAGGTACCAGCTCCAGTGACCAGCCTAAAATCCATTGCATTTGTTTAACCGAAGCATCAATTCTCAGCCTAAAGACAGGGCGCTCCCAGGCTGGAACTGTTGTGCAGAGTTGCCAGAGATGGCTGGATGGCATTATGCATCAGCAGGCAGAGTGTAAGTCAGCAAAATCAGGCTTGTTTAACAGTGATTTATAAGCAATAATTGAAATTATTCTACTGACTCCAGTCTTTGATCTCCACCTGTAAATCTGGGCAATGGACTGCAACTCTCTCTACAGCCATCTGTGGGGAAGCTGAAAGTGTTAAGTGTTGGTGGCAGCAGCTAGAAGAATTGTTCAGGCTTTTTGGCAGATCATAGTTGTCTCTGAAGAGACTTTGAACCTCAATTATGACCTCCAGCTCCCGTTGGAGACCTCTCAGGCCCCTAGATGCAAAGTATTAAGGGTATTCCCTGTCCACACCCGTCTTCTGGACCTAGCAGAGTTAATAAAGTGGAGGTTAACATCTTTCATTGTGATCTTCTAAAACTCCACCATCCTAGTCGATCCTGATGCAGTCTGTGCTATTTCAGTGCAGTAACAGGCCTTTGAGAAAGGTTTCTATGATTCTATGAAAAAAAGAAGATGGAGGAATGCAGATGTGCACTAAAACAGTGATCTCACTAAAGTCATGTGGTGGTGGCCAAAGGACAAGTGTTCCTTCAAAATCTGGAAAAGAGAAGGGTGCTAGATCACAAGTCACTCTGCAGTAGTGACATTGCCTTCTCAACAGGGCTGCATGGCGTGGATGGAGCTTGTCACTAAAGTGGCTTCGCTATTTCATCTCCTGGAATGGGTTTGTTTATGGGTAAACTATTATCTCTGCACAAAGTTGGGCTCTGGTTCATCATTTGACATAAATGGCCACAAATAGAAAATTCTTTGCTGGAAAAGTCATTGGAAAATGTTGAAAACGTTTGGTAGGTTGCACATGAGTTGACTTTAAGTTGTAATGTTGAACATGTATGTAAGGATTCTGTGTAATTTGATGCCCCTCTCTCCTGGGAGGCTAAGAAAGAGCTGGGTAAACCTCCTTTAATATGGGCAGGAGATGCAGATCTGGGCTACAGCTACTCTCTTTTTATAGTGAGGGCAGTAAGAACCCAGAAGTCTGTAAAATGCTGCAGTGCACCATGTTGAAAAGCTGAGCTTGTTTCTTGGTCTTTGTCCAAGAAGATGGTGCACATTTGGTTCAAGTATTTACTTGTTTTGAGCAAAGGTCAGGACTGAGCGGAATGAAATCAAATTTTTGAAAAGAAGGAGTACCTTAACAGGCAGTGAACATTTCTGCTTTGACTGGCAAACAATCATTAAAAGCCCTCTATTAAATTTTGCATCTGTTCTGTTCACGAGTTAGCCATTTCTTTTCATTCTGAAGGATTATAGCTAAGAATGAATGAGTCTTCTCTCATATGGTCAGGGCACAACAAATCTGTGAAAGAACTGAGTTGTCTTTCTCCCTCGTAGGCAAATTTTTCCAATTGTTTAACAAAATGTTGTTTTGTATTGCCATAACATCAGTCTTTATGCCTGTGAATAACGAGGCTTAACATTAAGTAACTTGTTGATAAAAACCAGTCAATTAGAGAGTTTTTAATGCACTTCCCCACTAGAGTCCATACCCTCTCCTCCCACTTACTGATCTTCCCACTGCAGTGTGAAGTTATTTGTGTCTTCAGAACAAGCAAACAGATCTTTTCAGTGAAAGGGTGAAAAATTTCCTGAGTTCTGCCACATAGAAGTTGGCATCTGTTTTTCTGTAGAACAGGATCTTTGCTGCACTGATCCAAGCATTTGTCAGCCCCAGAGTGGAGGATGGCAGCTCTCAGTATCTGAAGAAGACTATCACACAAAGCTTTGCACTACAGAGAAATTGCTGCATCCGTCATCATCCTTTCAACCCAGTTAATGCAGTTGTATTAGCCCTGTGCTCCGGTTCCTCCCCCGGCTCCCAGCCCACCTCCTTTTTAGTGTGAAATGTGTTTGATTCTTCAAAGTAGCTGCATTTCAAAATACAGTTTGCTCGGTACCAAGAGTAGTCACAGTCCTGAGATAAAGCAGATTGCACAGCCTGAAATGGATCCGCAATACTTTTTGGGGAAGATACTTGTGATGAAGGGTATTGGATATGTCCAGAACCTGATCAGCCCTGAGAACCATTACAAAGCCTTTCCATTTGGTTAAATATTTCCACATAACTAGAATAACAGGTCTTATTCATACCTTGTCATACCACACAAGCAGAGCTAACACGAACAAGGTTTTTGTAACTTGAAAAGGAGACAAATAAGCTGCTGCCTTTCAAAACAACGTTCATGTTTGTTGTAGACTGAGTTTCAGCTATGTGAAGGAAGTGATCAGAAATACTGGAATGGCTCTTTCCATCACTGAAAAACCAAAACAACACCCCCCAATGTAATTATCCAACAAGATTCAGAAAATAAATTGGTAGTCACTCACAAAATGGGGTGATAGGCATGGGGGAATGGAAACTCGATGGTAACTAGGGCAACTTAGCTAGGTTGTGAAAAAGACCGTGCAGAGTCAGGGTGTTTCCTCTCACTGGGCTGTAGGGGAAGCTGAGCTGTTGGGGCTGAGCTGTCCCATCTTCTGTAATACTCTGAGGCGTCCTTTGCACTAGCGACAACAGATAGAGGCTGTGAGGAGGGTGGCCACCAAGGAATCTGGAGCACCTTGGTTCTGAAAAGTTGTACAGAAATGGCACAGCTCCAGCAGGAGAGGTGCCGTGTCGCTCAGTGAGTAGCTGCTCCTTTCAGGTGTGGGGGACAGGCTCAAGTTTCTTATGAATCCTTCCTTGATGAATGCCTTAAACAGAATGTATTATTCTAAGCCACTTACTTCATTTCTTCCCAAATGGTGCTGCTCTTGTTTTCTGGATAGGCTGGGTTTAGATTCACTGAAAATGAAATGATATTTTTAATTTTTTGGGGACTACCAGTGAACTGAAAAATCACTTATTCCCATAGCACTGATAGTACACAACTGTTCATGGTGACAGAAGGAGAAAGAGTTATCTAAAGATCAAAGAGATGAGTTTAGGGAGTAAATATGTTGTTATAGCAAGTGCGACCTAGTATGATACATTTAGATTTATTTTAGAAAGGTCTTTCTTATTCTATGCTCAGTCCGATAAATATATTTCAAGTTAAATTTAATGAACAACTTGCGGTTGGTACAGGCATCTTAAATGACACCATCTTAAAAATCATATCCAGGGGCCTAAGTTTCCAAGTGATCAAGCCCATAATGAAAAGTAGCAAATACCCTGTGTTAGTTTTGTTTAGTGAGGGGGGCTACAGTGGCAGCTTCTCTAAGAAGCTTCTAGAAGTTTCCCCTTTGGTGGACTCGGCCGGGCCTAGGGCGGACCCGCTGCTGGCCAGGACTGAGCCAATTGATAGCAGAATGTTCCGTGATAATGCCCCTGCAATAACGTGTTTAAGAAGGGGAAAACCAGGAGAGAAAAAAAAAAAAAGGAAGTAGTGAAGATGCTGAGCGGCGGCAGAGAGGGGGAGGCGCAGGCCTCGTGGGCCTTGCAGGCCTCACCCTCTGGCCTCTCGACTGGGCCTGACTCGGCCCGCCCCGGCTGAGGAAGTGGAGAGGAGATGAGATGTGAAGAGATCCTGAGAAGTGTCTGCCTGAGCCGATTCTGAAGAATTTCTTGTGAAAGAAACAGTTGCAGATGCCAAGGTCAGTGAAGAAGGAGGGGGAGGAGTAATATCACTCCTGATAAGATTCCCCTGCATCCCATGGTGAATCAGGCTGTCCCCCTGCAGCCCATGGAGGCCCACGGGGGAGCAGAGATTCACCTGGAGCCTGTGGAGGACCCCGCACCGGGGGAGGTGGACACCTGAAAGAGGCTGTGGCCCATGGAGGGCCCGCTGGGGCAGATGTTCTGGAGGGACTGCACCCCGTGGAAGAGATGACCCACGCCGGAGCAGTTTCACAAAGGACTGTGGCCCGTGGGTGGGACCCCACACTGGAGCAGAGGAGGAATGTGAAGAGTTCTTCCCCCGACGATGAAGCAACAGTGTAAAGCGACGTGTGATGGACTGACCATAACCCCCATTCCCTCTTCCCCCCTGTGCCGCTCGAGGGGGACGATGTTAGAGATAATATTAAGACCAGGAAGAGGGAGAGGTGGGAGGAAGTTATCTTGTTCTCTTTCTCATTATCCTGCTTTGGTTTTAATGGTAAATAAAGTTTTCCCCAAGTCGAGTCTGTTTTGCCCATAGCGGTAACTGTAAGAATCTCTTCCTGTCTTTATCTCAAACTTTGAGCCTTTTTTCTTATATTATCTCTCCCTGTTCTCTCGGAGGGTGGGGAGAGTGAGAGACTGTGTAGTCTGGTCCCAAGTGGGGCTAAACTATGACATACCCTCAATTCTTCAAAGGTTGTCAAGTGTATTGTGGTCTTCAATTGTAAATAACCCAAAATAAGTACTCAGCTGGCAGGTTGTACTGTCATTAACCAGTGATCTCCAAACTGTGGCTTGCAAGAGGAAAAGCTGCGGGACCAGAGCTCCTTGTGGTATTGGTAGATGTGGTGTTTTTAAGTAAAAGTTTGATGATAAGCATCCCTGGTCGACTGTGGTGGAGAAAATTTGATAGTACAGTCTGATGTTCCAAAACATTTGGATGTTACTGCCAGAAAAAGCCTCCCACTTGAGGATTAGTTCTTGAAAGTGAATGAGAAAGTGCTTGTTGCTTTATAAACCCAGCTTGGTCACTCAAGGTAAAAACTTGGGTAAGTATTTTGACCATTGTTGTTTTTTTTTGCTTTTTCTATTTTAGCTGGATGCTGAGAAGGCAAAATTAAAACTGGAAAGATGGGCTTCCCGAGATGCTGGCAGTGGGGGCGGAAGAAGTGAAGAGATGGAGTCAAGCGGGGATTGTGATGATGAGGATGGCTGTCAAGGATCCGGTGACAGGATTCACACAGCAGGTAAATACAGTTTCTATAGGCACACACAGAGCTTAGAAATTCATAAATGTCACAATTAGGTGGACAGAGCTAAGACTTGCAGTGCACGAATTACTGTCAAAATCCTACTAAATTCAAAGGATTTGAATCTTAATCTGTGAAGAGCTGCAGTAAAAATAGAATGATACAGACAGTAACCCAATATAATTTAACACTTGGCGTGCAGATAAGAGACTTAAATTTAGAGTGAATAATATCTGCAATGAAATCTAGATCACAG
>WHYT01017926.1:307783-380924 GCA_009806455.1 Tetrax tetrax
TTTTTTTTGCTTTTTCTATTTTAGCTGGATGCTGAGAAGGCAAAATTAAAACTGGAAAGATGGGCTTCCCGAGATGCTGGCAGTGGGGGCGGAAGAAGTGAAGAGATGGAGTCAAGCGGGGATTGTGATGATGAGGATGGCTGTCAAGGATCCGGTGACAGGATTCACACAGCAGGTAAATACAGTTTCTATAGGCACACACAGAGCTTAGAAATTCATAAATGTCACAATTAGGTGGACAGAGCTAAGACTTGCAGTGCACGAATTACTGTCAAAATCCTACTAAATTCAAAGGATTTGAATCTTAATCTGTGAAGAGCTGCAGTAAAAATAGAATGATACAGACAGTAACCCAATATAATTTAACACTTGGCGTGCAGATAAGAGACTTAAATTTAGAGTGAATAATATCTGCAATGAAATCTAGATCACAGAAATAGTGGAAGAGCCTTCCTAGATAATGTGGCCTCTTCAAATAAATAGAAAATGGATGTCCTTATAGACTGTGCTAAGTGTTAACATAAATATTATTGGCTGCATAGTGATACTGAAGGATGATGCAAGCAGAGTTGGCTTCTCAAAGTACATATTCTTGAAAAGTACTGGTTTTTTTCTAGTGGTGAGTTGCTCATTAAATAAAATTTCTTTATAGCCTCAGATATGCATTCTGCAATATTTATTCATTAAATTACTTGCATAATGTGTCATCAAATGTGTCATCAAATGGCATCAGAATCTAACTTAACTTCCAACAAAATACTGGCAATTTAATACATCGTTAAATCCTTACTATAGTAAGTCAATAAGTAGTAAGGTGTTTTGTTGTAAATACTTTATATTATTGATTTATCTTTTGGGGAAGTTCTGATTCGTTTCAGCTCATCAAAATGTAGCTTCTTTAATTACCATAGTGTGTGTAAATATAATTTGGTTTGGAGGTGGAAGTATATGAAATGTAGGTATAAGAGTGTTGAAGAATAATGCTCGTGAAGATGGCTGGAACAGGTAAGTTTTAAACTGCTGCTTCATTCAGCTGATACAGACAAGTGCCTCTTCCTTGTCCCTTTACCACAAAGAGAAGAGTAGGAAAAGGTATCCCACATTCAAGTAAGAGTTGCAAACAAGCTGTAATTAGTCTGTAGTCAAGACTTCAGTTGTTCCTATTATGAATATTTCTTCAGGAAAACTGAGCTTAAACATGTATTTTAAAAGGTGTGCAGAATGTTAGATTTAGTTTGCAGTACTAGGCTATAAATACCTGGAGTTTGATTTGCATTGATGAGCTGTATGATCAAGATACATGAGGTATTATAACACAGGGAGAGTATTTTTTAAAATTTTTAAGTAATTGTGACTAACAGATCAAGTCAAGATTTTCACCATGTACTCACCACTGTTTTTGAATGGAAGAGCTTTGAAATAATGTTATTTTAAAACTATTTACTTAACTTTTAAAAATTGTTTGTTGTATTATATACATAAGCAATTAAAAGACTAAGACCACAAAGATGATGAGGGGGCTGGAGCCCCTCTCCTTTGAGGCCAGGCTGAGAGAGTTGGGGCTGCTCAGCCTGGAGAAGAGGAGGCTCCAGGGAGACCTTATAGCAGCCTTCCAGTACCTAAAGGGGGCTACAGGAAAGATGGGGAAAAGCTCTTTGTCAGGGCCATTGTGATAGGATGAGGGGTAATGGTTTTAAAGCAGAGGGAGGTAGATTCCAACTGGATATAAGGAAAAAAATTTTTTACACTGAGGGTGGTGGAACACTGGCACAGGTTGGCCAGAGAGGTGGTGGATGCCCCATCCCTGGAAACATTCCAGGCCAGGTTGGCCGGGGCTCTGAGCAACCTGATCTGGTTGGAGATGTCCCTGCTCCTGGCAGGGGGGTTGGACTGGATGGGCTTTGAAGGTCCCTTCCAACCCAAACCATTCTGTGATTCAGTGATCTTTTAGGCCCTGGGGATTTTTGAGGGTAAATGCTTTAATATCCTTTCCTCTCTATGTGGAGTAATACAAACAACAGCCAGGTGCTAACTACTCTTCAATGAACAATTAAGCTATTAATACATTGTTTTGGGAGGATATGTATCCATGCTTACATGGACAATGACAGATTTCAGGAGTTCAAAAACAAAAACGTGAATACTTTCAAGACTTAACTTACAGCTGGCTTTAATAATGGAGAACTACTTAATGTCTCTTTTTTCCCTTTTTTTGCGATATATTTAATTAAAATATTTTATGCTGATATCATCCTGGATTTAAAATAATTCTGTAACTAGCTGTTTCAGAATGTAGTAGGGTTTATATCCAATTAAAAATGTAATTACAATTAATTTTAGAAAATGGTCATGATTCGTAACAGTAAGAATAAGTATTTCATTGTGTGACAAATGTAATGCTGTTTCATAATTAGCTTTAAGATACTGTACTGTATACAAGCCACTAGCAGTAAATCTGTTTTGCATATCTGGATACAATTAAGAGATAAAATGGAGTAATCTCATTACAGAACTTTATTTCTTTAATAGAATGTTAAAGAAATAAACAAACATCAGATTAGTTGAATTTCCTCTTGCTGCATGTCTGCAAGATGGTGTTTCTAATTGTACAGCCCGTGAATTTGTTATATTTCCCAAACATAAAACCTGTGGAGTTCAGCTGACTGTTTTGTAGTAGTGGAACATGACAACATTGACTATTCCTTGCTTACTTGAAGTACACAGTGAATTGAGACATGAATTGAAGCTCAAGTTAATCCCAAATAAAACCCTGATTTGATGCTTAGTAAAGTCAGTGGGAATATTCTTACTGACTATGGCAAGTTTGGATGAGACATAAATGATAGCTATAAAATGCCACCGATCTCATCAGTGCATGTCGTAGCATGCAATCTTGCAGTAGAACTGAAGGAATAAAAAAGGAATAGAAGTCTTTCAGAATGTAGGCTTTTTGGCAGAGCAGTCATGCTTCTAACAACAGGTCCATGGAAATGAGAAAAGAGAGGAAAGGATTTCAATGTCAACCTCTAAAATGCTCAATTTGAAATGTAGTAAAAATGTACTACATCTGTCATTTATTTCGAATCTGTATGAAAATGATATTTGCAATTTATGTGTTTGAGAGATCTGCTTTGAGCATTGCAAGACTCAGATTGCTGTTATATCATTTCTGAAAACCTACTGAATGCACATTCCTTTCCACTTAGAAAAATAAAAACCTACCAATAAATTGCCAGGAGTTTCATCAATACCTGGGTTACCATATTCAAAACATTTCTGGTCACAACTGTGAAAAGATCCTCCTGGACAGGGTACATTGCCATCTTCCCAGTTTGCTTTTCCAAATTGCTGACGCAGAGCCTGGCTCCTAGGTTTTAGGTTTCAGTGTGTGCTGGGTAGGTAAACACAGAGGTGGTTCTGTGCTTGTGTATTCCAGCCAGGTCCATTGTACACAACCTTTTCCCCAATTTTTTTTTTTGTTGGGGATTGCTGTCTGTGTAGTTCGGCTTAACTCGCAGTGGATAGTCAAATCCTGTCCTTTTGTTTGTCACCTTCTAGCCTTTGAGAATGATTTCTGTGTATCAGTTAATAATTTTATTTTACGTCTTCAATTAAGATACATGGCTATCTCTAATTTAGTGCTGTTTTTTTGCTTACTTTTGTTACAAATAAGTCTTTGCTTGCCAAATTCATTGATATCTAAAAATGTCGCTGCTTACTCCTTTAATCATGGCAGGCTTGTCTATTCTGTATCATGTGTGTTTATCCAAATGATTTTCATATGAATGAGATAAACAAATTCTCAGGAAACCAGTGTTCTCTTAGGAAATTATGTATGGTAGAAGATACTTTAGGATGTCATGTTCTCACAGGCCTTACCAGTTACCACAAGTATCTCTTCCTGGGGAAAGCTGTGGAAGCAGCGCAGTTTCTCAAGCAGACCCATGTGTTATTTGTTGACAAGTACCAACTCTTCAATGACAACATCTGTTAATCGTCTTTGAACGAAGAAGAGATTTAGGAAGAGGAAAGCAAGCCATATAAATCTTGAGCATGGATGGGGAAGTCGCTCTGTGATTTGCACTGCTTGTCCTGCAGGTTTCTAGGCAGAAGTATAAAGCAGCATCTCGGTCTGAACCTTGCTTAGCACCGCATGATCGTGTAAGAGTTGTCTTAAATGAACTTTGATCACAAAAGGAGTCCACTGATGTAAGTGCGTATTCTTAAACCCTTACAGGACTGTGAAGCGGGGGTGGTGGTGTGGAGCAGAGCAGGGATTGCTCAGTGCTTTGCAGGATGGAGCCACAGGAATATTTACTAGGAGAGAGATTAGCATCCTGCTGTTTGTGAAAAGACAGAACAGCAACAGATTCATATTGTGTCCTGCCTCTCCTCAGAGAAAAGGAAAAATGTTTCAGGCTGTTCAGTGAAAAGTGGGAAGGAAGTTAGTGCATGGGATTTCCCATCCCCAGCTGTGCTGCACAGCTGTATGTTGTGATGAGGCCCCACCCAAGCAGTGACAACCAACATTAGATCTCTATTCAGGGAAATAATCAAGTGATTAGCCATTAAACAAAGCTTAGAGGCAATGTTCAGACCACAGGCTGTGACCTGAGTTTAGTGCAAGCCCAGAGTCACCTGGGCCCTGTGGAAGTTGTGGAGCATTGTGTTGAAGGAAGCTTGTGCTGACACCACCTCTTCGCCTGGGTCCATGTGCACACCTGTCTGCGGGTGGGAAGGACATGGCTGTTCCTGCGCCGGCTCACTGGCCTGTATCACTGTGCTTTAAATGAAGCTGCATGTTTTGCACAGCCAGTGTAAGACAGACATTAATCCAAGCTTTTTTCTAGAGGAGCTCTGATACAATATTGAGCAGAATCAGAGGGAATGTAGCTAATGCTGAACTACAGCTGTCCTCATGCTGGCAAGGCAGACAAACAGCACAGGTTAAGGAAAACTTATATTTTAGCTGATCCTTGGGCCTGTCCTCCACTGAACAGAATAGACAAGGCTAAAATGTCAGAGGTACATGAACCACAGTCTTTACACCAGATTCACCCCTGTGGGTATAATCTATATATGGGTCAAAAAACCCAGCCCTCAAATGGGGCATAGTTAACTCCCCTCCTTCTGACATGCCTTGAAACTTCAGATCGCTGGGAAACAGAGACATGGATTTTACCTTTCCCCTGGCTGCCTGCCTGCTCCACACAGAGATGGGCTTCTGCTTTGTCCCAGCCCCAAAAGCAGCAAAAGCAGTGGGTTTCCGTGGAATAACAAGAAGTGCCTGATCAGTGCTGACCCTTAAGCACAGCAGATTTTGAACAATACTTTAAAATTGTATCTGTCAGTGCAGTCATTCAATAAACAAACACATCCTGTGACATCCCAGCCAGACTTTGAACATGGATATGTGTCAAATGTGCTTTATTACTGTGATTTTTGCCAAATGCTTATCTAATCCCAATAACAGTTTTCTTCTGTACTTCTTGCTAATTCCTTCATGAACCTTCCTCCCTCCTGAATACTTTTTGATTTCAGACATCTCCCTCAGTCAAAGAGTCAGATATCCTGCTTATTGTCACATTTCAGTGCCCAAGTGGGAACCTATAACAAATGTACTTTGTTAGCACGTTCAGATGACGTGATTACAACCCTTGGCTTTCTTCTCGGCTCTTCAGACACTCCACGGCTTCAGTGCATCTTTCTCCTCTAGGCAGTATCAAAAGACATTATCCTGGTTGTAGATTTCTTCTTCAGGGCATATGAGAAAGCATTTTTTTTTTTTTTGCCCCAGAATGCCTTTATAAGTGTAGACAAGTAATTTTTTTTTTTTTCTTAAAGTCTTCTCTCTGATCTGTATCTGCTGTCAACAGCTACAGAAACTTAATGCATTTTTCTCACTGCTCATGAATGTTTTCATTATCAGGAGGTTTTTTTGGAATATCAAGTTTCTTTTATCCTTTATTATGTTGTTATTCTCCTGGCTTGTCTGTCTTTTCTAGGCATCAGTATTACAGTATGAGCTGTCATTTTAATCATACTTCATTTCCATTCACCATGTAACAGGATGCACTTATACTTGTATTTATCCAGATACGTAATTGTACAGCTGCTGATTTAGTAATTATTAATACAAAACATCAATATTCTGAGATCATAATATCTGCTGGCAGTCAGCCACACTCATCAGCTTCTCATCACCACACGTCTTCACTTTCCTCACGGATGATCCTAGCTCGCAGAAATACTGCATTTTCAGTGTCTTCCATCTTCCTGCCTAGAGAAACCTCTCCATCATGTCTCATCCCCATCCCAGTGCCCTGCCTAGCCATTTTTCTACATCCTTTGTTACACAAGCCATTTTATATCCAGCTCTATTTTTACAGAGCTTATAAATTCCTTTGTTGCCCTTAGTGTAAATGCCTTGTTCCGTCCGCAAAACAGTGTAGTAACAATTTAAGCCCTTATATAGGGTTGATTTTTAAGAAAACTCAGTGATTTCAAAGCTTTATATTTGTCATTTGGGGTGGTAGATAGAGAGGAACCTCTGTTGACAGCAGCATAACCAAACCCTGCTGGAAGGCCTTCAGCACGTGTTGGGAGAAGCAGGTGGTGGTTCCACAGCTGTGAATTTCTGGCTTTGGCTACTGTTGTTTGGGAAGAGACATGTGAGCAAAGAAAACCAGAGAAACCTAAATAATCAGGGTGAAAAGTACAAATTTTGATTAATGCTAATTGACCTTGATAGGATCTGATCCTGAGATGAGATACTTTGGACTCGTGGTGTTGTCACACTGTTATCTCATGAGCACACTTCGCTAAGCGTTTATCCAAGTGACATTTCCTGCAGGCTTGGATCTGTGCAAACGGGATCAGAAGATGGCTGAGAGGGGGCTTCTGAGAAGGGGATAGGACAAGAGAGCATTACGGAGGGATGGAAAAAAGAAAAAGGTTTCCCAACATCTCTATCTCATTAAATCTATTTTATAATCTACTGACAGAGGAATAAGGTATTATGTGTCATTTCAGTGTTCTTCATTACACAGTGTAATTTAAACTGAAATGTGTATATGAAGAGTATAATCATTCCTAGTCCTTCCTCAACCTCAGCATTTACATGACAGTTTGAGGTGTAAAGCAAAGGGATTTCAGAGGTGGGAGAGTTCCCAGTACCACCAGCTCTCCTGCTTGGATTCATACAAGACAGGAGTTTTTGCCAAGTTGTGTAAGTGACTTTCTGCATGACCAGATAAACACATCCCTGCAGGAATTTCCCGTAATGCTGATCAGAACACTAGCTGGAGGAATAACACACCGAGTGCCAGCTCTGTGGCTCTCTGAACAACTTTGGTACTCTCTTTGGTACCTTCAAAGAGGTAAAAAGGTAATTAGGGAAATGTAATTTTACCATTTCACTGGAGAAATGTAAATTACAGCACTTTTTTTTTATCATTTTACCACTGTTTAGACAAAATTAAAAAGTAAAAGCATTAGTTGCTTAGGGTATAGAGCCTTCCAATGCACTGTTCCATGAGGGGAAATTAAATATTGGAGAGATGAAGATAAAAACATTTGGGGTTTCACTGTTTGTGGTAGTTCTGTATAAGCAGTCATCAGAGACTGCATTGTAGCTCACTGAAGGGTAATGTGCTTTTACCAGCTTTCTATTAAAAATATTACTAGCAATCTGTGTCCTTTGAATGCACTTGTTATAGCAGAACAGTTTTTAGTAACTTTGTCAGCAATATTTCATCTAGTTACTTTCCACAGGAGCAACTTGTTGTGGATGTCTGTTTCTGAGATGTGTTTTGAAAACATCCCTAAACTGAAAACTCATTGATCTGTTTTTCCAATGAATGCCCAATCACCAGCATTTCAGACATGTTTTAATAAAATGGACTTTTTAAAAACAAAAACATCACAAAGCTGAATGGCCCCAAACAGGAACAACATAGTCAAACCACAAAGAGCAGGAATGAAAAGAGGCAACGTGGTGCATGATGGCTAAAACTAAGAGAAAGATAAGCTTCCAAGAAAAATTGCCTTACTAAAGACACGAAGCATAACATACTTCTTGCTTCAGGCCAAGAGCAGTCTACAGGTGGATACTTTGACCCCACACTCCTATTGCCTACTTCTGTGAAAGTCATTTGGAAGCACCAGGCTGGCACCCAGAGTTTAGAGGCCAAGCTAAATGGAGAGTAATACCGATCCTCCTCAAGGAACTCTCATGAGCTGTGTGATTTAGATCCTTCTGACAAGAAATTCACTTAAGAGCTGTAATATCTCGGTCATGCCAAGTAGTGATAGGATAAATGTGAAGGCTAAGGCAATTTGCCCCCAAACGCCATAAAGGCAAAATTAATTAAGAGGAGTTAACAATGAAAGGTCCTTCAAATTACTCCAAAATAGATAACTCGTATAACTTAATGGAGGCTCAGTTTAAAATGCTAATGCCATTACTCTGTAAGTTATTGAAACAATCCTGCAAGTCTAAGGAAAACGTTCACCTGTGAGTTAGTGTTCATGCCACACAAGGGAACGCTTACCTGGTCACAGCTAAGTGACAGTGACGTTAGCGCCCGCTCCACGTGCTATATCTCTGCGTACCTTCCCTCCTCCTCTTGAGCCCTTCCCTGCTCACCAGTGAAAGCAGGAGGAGAGCAGAGGCACTAAGTATAGTGCCTTTTCAACCCTGTGCTGGTTTGAAGCATTTGGTGTGCTACTTTGTTTTAGAGTTTTAGTAATTTCCAGAGCTCTAGCTGTGAGAAGCAACATCTTTGCACGTGGGGATATCTGGAGGAGAAAACCCCACATCTCTCTAAGTAAAAGCAAAGCTAGGACCTCGTTTGTTCCCAAGGTAAATTATGCCAGGTTAATTAAGGTAAGGTTATGAGTTACTGCACCCTTATAGGCTCTAAGAAACCCTGTCAACTCTCATTGCATATAACAAGTGAAAGGCAGATAGCACAGCTGTTGTCAGTGGAAATAGAAGTGAAAGTCACTGACAAATAAAAATTCAGTTTCTGTGTCTCCCTGCTGCCACCTTCCCTTGTTTTATGATTCATGTGGAAAGTCTTAAACAGTCGCTGTTCTTTTAAGGGAGGAAAAGCATTGCCTTGGTTTGTTTTCCCTCCCTTCCTCTCTTGAACCAATATTTCTTGGGGGTGTTTTGTCTTTGCTTTTAGGGAGAAAATGCCTTGAGTGCACCAGGTATGCATTTGGAGGTTTTTTATTCCTTGGTTGTCCATTATAAGGCATAATAATACTCCTTAAAATAGTGCTATTGTGTCTGAAGCCAACAGATATGCCATCAGAATGTCTCAGCTGAGAAATTTAGGATCAAAACAATACCCTGGGAAAAAAAGCAGAGTTTAGTTTTACAGTAGCAGAGAGCATGGCACAAATGCTCTGTACTCTGTACTCGATTTACTACAAGAAGAACAGAATTTCAGGCTGAAGTATGTGACATATCAACAGGATCATGAATTTGTAGGGCCGGATCTGTCTGCCTTGAGATCAAGCTGCTTATAATAACTTAAACCAGCTGATGATCTTGCACATAGTTAAATACCTTCCTTTAAAAGAGTTCAAAGATTAGGCACATTATTCCTCAGCAGGTGACTTTGCATCTGATTTATCCCACAGTGTCTCCTGCCTACTGGATTTTAAGAGTGTTTATTTCTGTTCTTCAGTCCTGAAAGCAGTTAAGTGATATTTCCCTGAAATTTATCACTTTCCAGAAGGGTCAGGACAGCTGACACCTTTCAGAAGTGTTTTAGGGTGTTGTGCAGATTCAGGGAGGCTGTAATGCCATCTGCTAGCCCCAAACCCAGGAACTGGATATAATTTGCAGAACAGTGAAGTTGGAAACCTGTTTGTTTCTGGATGACATGTTAGAGTGTGGAGCGTGATTCTGTGCAAACAGGGTGAAGTCTCATAGTTCTCACTGATGGAAAAGTCAGCTGGATACAGGATCCTACAGCACCTCTTCTAATACCGTTTTTAGTCTGGTTTCCTCTGTTTGCCTCAATTTATTACCCCTTTATATATAGTTGTGTCAGAATCTTTTCTTTTTCTGAATAACATCTCTGTTCCTAGTTCAGGTTCCCGAATTTCACAATCAGAAAATGTTTTCTATTCTTGTCTTCCTGTCTTTTAGGATTTAGACAGATTTTCTAACATTCTTTAGGCTGTCGTCTTTAATCAGTCTCTCAACCCCCCTATTGTGCTTGTTCTTCTGGGAGTCTAATAGTTTTTCAAGCCACATTTGAATCATTTCTGAAGTAAAACACCATAAGGAGCAAACCAAACTTTGAATATATCTAAATGATATTTTGAAATTAAGAGAATGTTTAAAATTTTTTAATCGCTTGAGATATCTTGTATCACATTAGAGTTTGTTCATCTTCTAGATAAACAATTCTGTCAAGTTTGCAGGTTAGTGATATTTTCAGTAAGATGTAAGTCCATTTCCTATTTTGATGCTTTCTGAAAGGATGCACATTCTTGATCGAGATCTGATTTGCACAAGCAAAACCACCTGGGTAGCAGCATTCCCCAGAACAGGGTGAGACTCGGTTGTCTGGTGCTGTTTAGAAGAAATGTAATTAGCATTTTGGAAGAGGTGAAAGCAAAAACTGTATGTTCTGGTGAGCAAACATCTACTTTTGAACAAGCAGATAGCACAATTTCTGTCACGGTGCAGATCATAAACTCCCATCTGAAGTCCAGATGAAGCATGAATGTTAAACAGTGATGATCCAGGTAGCCTCCAAGGGTAATAACTGCTCTTTCAAACTTCATTCAATTTAGTTGTAAAAATCATTAAGCATTCTCAAAATCCCGGTTTTAGCCCATTTGCCATGGAATTGTTATCTACTGTTAGCATTTAATTCACAAAGATAAGCAGGGCTATATCAGTATGGGCAATGAAAAGCAGGTACCTTTAAATCAATTGATGAGGGGGGTGAGATTCCACCCATGCCCAAGGCTTAGCCATTATTTGCACAGAGAACCTCAGAAATTCTCAGCTTTCAAAAATGCCGTTCATCTCAAATTAAAGAGATTAAAGAGAATTTGACATTGCTGTATTGAAACTGCCAAGCAATAAATCATCATCTGATATTTATAGCCCCAAATTAAGACTGGTAACTCAGACACACTGCTGACCATTTAGTAGTGAAGTCCTAATAATCCAATCTGGAGCAGTAAGGAAAGGAATAGCTTTCTGATGTGAAGTCAGACAAGTAATTTCCTATTTAAAATTTGATTAGATAAAATCTTTTGAACATGTGCTTGTAAAGGAACAGCCTGTTTAAATATGTATGCTGCTGCAGCACATGCTGTACGCTGTTACGACTGGAGCCAGCACAAAGAACATTTGTGCTAACCTGAACGTGCTGGGGGAGGCGTAGTGCCTGGGGCTAAACTGGATCAGGATAAATCTCTGGCACAATGGAAACATTAGAGCGGATGGGGGAAATGCAGTTTTCATCCTATAAAAAACCACAAACTTGTTTTTATATTGCAAAGGTATCATTTTCCAAAACAGAAACATTTGGTAACATACGCAATCGGAAGAACATTAATTTGAGGGGATATTTTTGTAGGTTTTTTAATGCAAAAGGAAAAATATATATTCAAGCTGAAATATTTTGCCACCTGCAAAAAAACCTTATAGTTGTTAAAGCCATCTAGTAAGCTTGATATTTTCAGCCAGGAAGTTCTTCTTGATTTAAAGGCATTATATATTATAGCATGTGGGAGAAGGAATAAAAGCCACAAAAACCAGCATGGGGGAGTTTGGCCTCGTTCTAACCCAGTAATCTTCACTGGGAATTTTGCCTTTGACTTAATGAGACAACAGTTTGAGCCAAAAATTGAAGGGTTCCATTCTGTTGCCCTCATCCGTGCTGCGCAGGACTGTATCCCGCAGTAGTGATGCTTGTGCCCGAGAGGCTGCCTGCAAAGTTACTGCTCAGGACTGGCTGCGGTGATGAGCCTGGCCTGTGCCAAAACACAGAAAATGACATTGTTTCAGGTTAAAGAACAGTGACACCATCTTTTTCTCATATCCTGATTTATACAATTTACAGAGGTCATGGCAGCATTTCAAAAGCAGCTATTGATAATAAAGCATGCTGTCAAAACTGGGATACGGTCCCATTGCAAGTTCAAGTACAGAATCCCATTACAACAGTTTAGTACAATTGTAGCCAAGCTGGAACATTTTATCACTCATTAAAAGTACTCACAGAATAGTCCTGGGAATTGGAATATTCATGTTATGTTCACACATTTTAAAAAATTACTGGTTTTGAAAGTGACCAACTGCTCATGTTCACTGGGAGTTAATTTTTCTCTTTCTGTCTTCATGGACCTCTTTGTTTTTGATTAAAGCCACAGGGACTGTATGTTTTTTATAGCCCATGGTGTGAAAAACATATTCAGGTGAACCGGGTGGTCTGGTAAATATTTTCTGTATTTGTGTTCATTCCACCGACATTAGGCGGAGGAATTTTTCCTGGAAGTTTCTTGCCTTACCCCTGAGGGTGGGTTTGCTTCTACATTCCTCCTCCCCTTGCTGGGTACAAAATAACATTTCCATTCGGTTCTCCTAGCAGAACCTGTTTGTTGGGGTTGAAGGCAGGGATTCTTCTGCCTGCTGTAGCTCTCCCCAGCACACTGTCTGTGTGGTGTCACCACCGTCCTTGCGGGTTTCATTACAGCCCTCCAAATTGTGAACTGAAGCCTGAAACCAGGCAAGGTGCTGCCTGGGTTTGGCTTTTCCAAGCTGAGAAAACCCTGAGCATCCACAGAGGCTCCTCGTCATGAGCTTCAGAATCACATTCAGTCTGTATTTGGAGGCTTTTCTTGCAGTTGCAGAGCAATTCTTTGATTGGTGCTGTCACATCTTTCATGTTTTTCCCATCAGACAAGGATGTACGTGGCATTGCCCTGTAAGAAAACCAGACCGCTTTTCAAGAATCTCCCCTATTGAAGTCCAGCTACTGCATTCGCAGATTCAGTACTTGTACAGGGAAGAACTCTCTCCCCTCTCTCAAACGCACACACACGCGTGCCCTGAAACACTCGCTGGTGTGTGTTGTTCCCTGCGGCCTCCTGATCCCATGGGTCTGGGAATGTGAGGTTTTGACAGAGCGGAGGGTTTCCAGCTCAGGTCCTTCAGTACTTAGAGGGGATTCCTGCACTGGTGAGCAGCACACGAGATTCCTCTGCAAACAGCACCTGAGTGTGAATGTCTCCTGTTCCCACTGAACCTCTTGGATATGCACTCCTGCCCAGTTGAGTGGCAAAGTACTGGCTGTCTCCAGGCTCTTTTAAGGCTTTGTCTCACTTGACATAAACTCCTCATGGATATCGTGAACTGGAAAGAGCTTAATCAAAAAAACCCACTTTAATCATATTCCAAGGTCCTGTGACATCTCAGCAGATCCTTGACAGCTTGTTAGTAAATGAAAAAGATGCATGACACTAATGGGGACACAACAGTGGTTCAGTATCTTACCTGAATGCATCACCAAGAAATGCCCAGTGGGAGTCTCCCCATTCATCCAAAAAAAACCCTGAGTAAGCAATGTCCAGCCATGACACTGAAAAAAAACACAATCTTTTTTTTATTTACTGTAGAAGCTTAGGTACTGTCAGCTGAAATTCCTACATTAAAATCAGTTTGCCTACTTTTCGTCAAACAAATTTGCATAATCTGTGTTACAACAAAAATTGGAAGTGTGTTGTATCAAAATTAATTTTTTAAACTGCAGATAAATCATCAACTTATTTTTTCAAATTATATGAAAATATATTGCAGACTATAAAGAAATCTACTCAAAGGAGTAAATTTGCAACCACAGAAAATATTTTTATATCTGTATAAATACACTGAAACCCCATCAATCTGCAGAATACATCAAAAGAAGGTTTTGTAAGAAATAAGCAAATTATAAATTCCTAGAGTGACAATTTTCTTCTACAGATTATGCAAACGTTATGTATGCTTCAAGTAAAGTTGCATTTTATTTAAAAAGTAACTCATGATAAAATAGATGTAACATTTGAATAGTAATTTAGAATATATATTATTCTTAGCCTATAAAATTATATTGAAGAAATGAATTGAGCTAACACAAGTGTATTCAATATGCATGAATTTTCTATTTAGTCTGTAAAATGCAAAGCGGATAGTAGCCATTTCCCAGTGCTGTAATTACTGTGCCACCATTTGTAAAGTATTTATGTAAAGTACAGTACTTCTGGCTAACCATGTACAAACTCTCTGCATCTTGTTAAAAATCAGGTCATTGATTTTGAATCCTTTACATTGTGCTGATATTGATGAGTGGCATGTAATCCATCACTACTTTTGTGTAACCAAACACAATCCCTTACTTGTGTATGCATTCTTTTTAGGCACACTTATGTATTATACACACTACCTTAATCTTGTAATATTTAAGGAGCAGCAGACTATTATAAAAAAGAAGTTCTTTCTTTGTTCCCTGGTGCTACAAAGAAGGTTTGAACACTGGCACAGACAGGTCTTTACTTAAGGGGCCTTTCTCCTTTTTTGCAGATATGTGCATTTATTTTGGTGGAGATTACTCTTCTGTGTTTGCTGTATTTTCCTGGAAGAGCTTGTTGTTAAATCTTTGCAATGGTCCTTTTTCTATACTGGGCACAGTTTGAAAATAGATAAATGCTAACAAGTTTAGAAGGTTAATAGTCAAAATAAAAGTTCTTCCCTAGTGAGCATTCAGGTTCTCTACTCTGTCCATTTTATTCATGTACCACACATCTCATTGATTTCTGAGATTTGTGATGTGGTCATAAATTAACATCCCAAGGTTTTCCCTCGCTAATTCTTTCTTTGGGAGTGGCCTCTCTCATTTGCAGGAGCAGGCGGAGGATCCGTGCCCTTTTCTGCGCTGCCAGGCACATCTCAGTGTGGCTGTTGTACAGCCGCTCCTCAGGCAGGTTGGCCAGCGGAGCGTTTGCAAGGGCAAGGGGTAAGTGCTGGGAGGAAGAGTTTCCCAGATCAGAGATGCAGGGCATGTTGGCACGCAGGTGGGAGCTCCCTCTCCCTATACTCTGGTCCTGTGTAATCACGTTAGTGTGGCATTACTGATCCTGAAGTCGTTGACCTTAGCCCTCAGCAAGGCTGAATAGCTTGCACTCACAGCCCCATTAAGCCCCAGTACGGTATGGTTGAGTTGGTATGGAGCGTGGCAGAGTAAGCTCACAGCTGCCTGCAACGGCATGTCTCTGTACCTTGCGTTTGCAGATGTGTAATCTGTTTTCTCCCGGGTCTCCTACAATTCATGGTTATCCTGAATGTGTTATACATGGACTACATTAACACTGCTGTCTTAGAATGTAAGGCTTTTGTTCTTCGAAGGTTTTAAGATATTATGAGCTTAAGGAGATTTGTCCTGAAAAGAATTTAGTGAAAATTGCCCAGCGTTAATGCCTTAAAATGCCCATCATCAAACGCATGACTGCTAAACTCTCAGGCAGTATGTGGTAATGTAGTAACTGATGAATCTGTGGGAAGCTCACACCTTTTTCTTGAAGTACCACATTAATACTCCTTTCTAAATTCTTCAGTAGGCTCAGGTAGTGTGCATGTGTTATTCAGTGCTAAGGAAAATGAGTTGTTATAGGTTGTAGAAAAATTTAATTTGATTATTGCCTTATTTTAATTGAATACTTTTCAGGAAAAAATATACAAGCGTGATGAAATTAAATAACTACAGATTAATAATACAGTGCACCAAGAGTGATCTTTTGTTTGGCTTATTTTTAACATATTTGTTAGCATTGGAGTCTTGAATACTGTAACCGATACAAACAAAATTATCATTTCAGAATGGACAACAGGAGTGGTTTCCCAGAAATCCAAGTCGTGCTTATAAATTAACAAAGGCTCTACATGAGAACTGGCCAAATACTTTTAATATTATTTAGCTGGCAAACCAGCTGTATGTACAGTAAAGCAGTTACATGGCTGCAGTCATCTTTTTCCCTGTTCAGTCTAATAGCTTGTAAAATAATGTTAGGAGTAAATCTCAGGAAGTGGGGAGATGCGTGAAGTTAGGGCTTTCTTAGGGCTTCAGTTTTGACAGTTTCTTGAGGGAGAAAATGATTTGATGTTGGCTATAACCAGATGTGTGAGCACGCGGATTAATGGCATTGAGAATGGTTCTATTTTGAATACTGTCTGAAACTATCACGGCTTTAAGATTGGGGGGCGGGGGGGGGGGCATATATTTCTGTTTCATTAAAAAAATCACCTTTCAGCTAAATAAAAAGAGTTTCAGATTAGCTCCTGAATAGCTGGAGGTATTAAACACCTACGGCATTTTTCAGATCTGCAGAGCAGTTCTAATTCAGTGTGGAACGATCCCCAGAGAGTGGTACAAAGAGTTTGTATTCTCTCCAGCACCAGATAAATGTGGAGCCCCTAACCCCATGATCCTTCCAAAATAACATTCTCCTTCACCTGTCAACTAGTAAGAATCCTGTGGAGAACTCCCACAAGAATGGTTTCTCATAATTTCTCATGGAAATTGGTGAGAAATACTAATAATGAAAAAAAAAAAATGCTAAGTTCTGTTTTTCAAACCCATATCTTCCCTTTACTACAGTGAGTCAAAAAATTCCAGACTATTAATATGCCAAGATGTTAATGTAGCTCCACTGGATCTGTCATCTCAGCTAACGTCAGCTAAGTACCTGCCTTTGGTATTTTCATCGTTTGAATATGTATTAAAGAAATCAAACAAGTTTTCAAAATAGTAGTACAGTAGCAAAAAAATTAATTGTTGTATATAATGAAGAAAATACATTGGTATTATGTGCTCTATTAAAATAAAATTATCTCCAACTTTAAATAATATTTGTTTTAAAATTTGAAACAGATAATCTTTGAAGATGAACAAACGTGGCCCCTTGCCAAAAGAACAATCAGATTTTCTACTGCAGAATATATAGAAAGTCATAACAAACTTAATTACCTGTACCACTGCTAAAGGCCCTTCATATCTTGGCACTCTTGAGATTAGCAGATTGTATCACATCTTCCTGATTAACAATTCTGACTGAGAAATGAAACATTCAGACTTACTGAAATTAAAAAAAAATATTATTCCATTTTAAAGGAAGACAATATGTGAACAGCCTTGATTTAAAACAGCATAATGGATTACAGTAAATGTTCAAACTTCTGTGTATTTTCCCAAACTATATGAATTGTTTGTGCTTTGTTGAGTGAGTATCAGCATAGTTTTCATTTTCTCAGGTCTCTCATCTCTTCAAACTTTCTTAAAGGTCAATACCTCAGCCTCAGATTTTTAAAATTATTATTATTATTATTACTTCTTTTTAGTTTTTTTTTCTCACAGGAACTTAGTACAATGTTCCTTTTTCACAATTTTTAGATGCCAAGAATCTAGAATTACTTTTCTCTGAAATTCTTGGGGTCTTTTGTCATACAAGTATGTCTTAAGATCTCAGAAGTCTCAAATCTGATTTTTCTCTGAGAGACGTGAGAGGAAAGCCCAGGTGCTGGAGCAGGTTGCCTTGGTAGAAAGATGCTCCTGGTGAGAGCTGAGGGAAGAAGACAGAACCGCCTTCGTTGCAGAGCGCATGAGCGTGGGGAGAATAGCTGAACATTTCAGAGGGACAGGCTTTTTCTGGCTGTGAAATGTAAACCCAAACTTTTGCTCTCTGTTCTTTATTAACATTCCCTTAGTATTGGGTATGAGTATAAAAGTTAAATACTAATTTTCTGGCACTGTCTCAGAAGCTGTCAGTGCCTTATGATTCAGATATTGCCATTTTTTATAGGCAGGAAGGAATGTATTCAACAGGGGGCTCGAGGTGGGAATAAAATCTCCAGTGTCCCTTTACTGCTCACGCAACTATGGTGGTTCGTGTGGCCGTATGTCCTGTGAAAGCTCTGCTCCTGATGTTTTTCAGCCTCCTTCAGCATCCTTCTCTGAGCTCCTAGTTTCCCTCAGCTCTGCAGATAGCCTGTGTTGCTTTTCTCTCGTCGTGCCCGGGCTGGTGCTCCTTGGCTTGCCTGACACCCACTTTCCTCAGACACCGTTTCCGGGCAGTGCTGCAACGTGATCGCATGTAGCACCATATTTGATCACAGTAACTCTATTTGAGCCTAATTCTCTACTACTTCTTCGCAAGCCTTCAGTGCCAATCAGAAATATTGTTCCAACATCCTCCAGACACCGTCCGCTCCCTCGGTTTGAGAGATTCCAGTTTCTACAACCTGGCAGTGTGTAGTGAACAAAGGAAATCCCTCACCCGCCCGCCTTCAGTGCCAGCTCCTCCATTTCAGACCCAGCTGGCTCCAACTGCAGCAAAACCTGCCAAGGCCAAACGCAGAGCCTGGACAGAAGTGACTGATGAGGGCAGGAGCTCTCAACTCCTCGGGACTTAGGCTTGCTAACAATAACAGTACTTGGGGTCATTTTCTTTGTATAATGGTCATTTAAGATGAGAAGAGAAATGACATCTCATTAGTGTTGAGAGAACGCATGGTGCTAATCTTATTGTGCAGTGCATGTGCCCAGCGCATGGCTCACAGAGCTGTACTTGAGCATTTGCCTTCCAAAGGCTTTAACCCAGGGAAAAGCTAAAGCAAATACTTAGTTAGATCTCCCTCCTTCACAGTTAGGGCTATTTGTATGCATAATTTTAGCTGATTTGTTGAATCAAGAGCAGATAAGAACAACCTTTCTTTTGCATCATACCAGATTTTCATAGTGTTTTCTGTTGCAGTGTTGGGACCACAGATAATTTTCCCCGATCCGTGCCTCTGTGGCTCCCTGCCCGTGGGGAGCTATTGTACACAAGGGACTGATTCTCCTGCCACTTACGCTGGTCTGAAGTGGGAGAGGTGACCAACAGAGAGAGGGGAACTTTTTTTTTTCTGTTCTAAGGAAGCAGTCAGACTCAGGCACTGATCACTCGAAGGCATGTCCTGTATTTGGTCTATTACAGAGTGTGATGTGCTATCTGGTGATGTCATGTCAGAAATCAGATTATCCTTCCAAATCACCACCTTTTCTACTCAAATGGCATTCTGAGGAGTGCATTTTACAGCTGCTCATTAGGCTGCAGGTCTGCCCTAGCTGTGGCAGACCTTTAATTGTGTGTACGTGTGCTCACACACATGTGCGTGCACGCACCCCCCCCCCCCAACCATTCTGCATGTTTGCATTCGTATGGGATCCAATTTAATCTCCTTTCACTCCTCTTCAGCATGTGCTTATCAGCTGAACCGATGCCTATTTGCTTTCCCAGCTGCACATTACAGGCTTGGATTACTCTCACTTTAAAAGGTAACATGTGTTTAATTAAAAGGTGTTTCCAGACTGTCACTGGAGTGCCAGATGCAACAACTGGAATCATCCTGCCCCTATTCTTTTCCTCTCTCCTCTCTAAAACACTCTACACCAACCAAGAAGGAAATTAACAATAATGAGCCTATGAAAGAAAAAAAAAATAGACAAACAGAAAAACAGCATTGACAGGCATGTCAGCCCCAAAGAAGGAGCCTCAGTATATCAACCCACCTTAAAAAAACTAAACCCCAAAGTCCTCCCTGCTTCCTTTGCCATCATACTCATTAGTGTCAAGGGTCATATTTATTGCTCTGTCATATTTGAAGTTGTATTTTTAGTATTGAGAAAACTGTCATAAAACCTATTGCAATATTTAAATATCGCTGTGAAAGTGAAAAATTGATTTTTCCATAAAAGGAGATTCTGTAGTGGAATTATGGCCCTAGTGAAAATGTACTCCCTTTCAGCAGGCTTTAAGTGTGCTTCTTGGATAGCATGCTGATATTATACCTAGAAGTATGGTCTGCAGGCACTGGACACAATCCTCTGGGTGTGCAGAAATTAGATAAGGAATAATTCTTTTGTATAATAGTATCCCTTGTGTATTCTTCTGTGCATTAATTCAGCTTCTCTCCATACAGCTTATCTTCTGTTCCAGCATTGGAGTGTACTTCTGCATTTTACCTGGGCAGCAAATATTTTCTTACTTCATTGTGTTGGGAAGTTCAGCATTGGTAATTTACAGAACAGTTTTGATTCCAGAGTCAGCCTGTAACTCCATGTATATTTTTGCAACACGCAGCTCCTGGGTTAAGTTGAACAGGGAAACGTAAATATGCCCCGACGCAAGCTGGTGTGCACGTCGTGTGGGGCGAGGGGGGGTATACTGCTTGTGTTAGGGCACATCTCAGAGCACTGCTCGGGAGTGAAGACCCCCGTCCTTATGAGAGCTTGTGGACATAACTTAGGTTATTTACAATCTCACTGACCTGTAATTCAAATCCCCTGTTACTCCTGAGACTGTAAGTTCTTTTTGTCTATATGTTTCTATATTTCTGAATATAAATTACCATTTAACTTTTTCTTTGGGGGATTCATGACTGCTGTTAAGGCCTGAACGAAAAGAGAAGAATCTCTGCTGCTTACTTCATTGTACGGTGCTGAAAATTTGATTCACCTTTCTCCTGTTTGCAAAAAATATCTCTAGACCTATGCTGGCCTGGTTCGTACTAGAGGAGCGCTTAGCAATGTGGTCTGTCTCTGGTGACCTGGCCTTCTTCAAAACTTTTTTAAACCAATCAGTCTTTGGGTTTTCTACCGTTATTCCACTGCAGATACTTTCTGCTCCTAGACAGAGCTTGGTATAGACTTCACTATAATCACAGTTAGACCTCAAGTTTTGTGCTGTAATCAGAAACATTACTATGGGTTGCTCTTTATGGTGAATCACTATGTTCCAATGTTTCTCACAAGCAGAACATCTGGCATTGGGGCATTCCCATATACATTTCCTACAAAAACATTGCAGTCTGTGTTTCCAGTTACATATATTCACTGGCATAATCACAAAGCTGAGGAACTGTACAGCAGCGTGCTGAACAGCTCCTCTTTTACTTTTCTATTTTTATGTATACAGTTGCAGAACATTTTTTGTGGTTTTGTATCTTTTAGAGTCTCAGGTTGACTTTTGGTATCTCATGCTCTACCCTTATACTCCTTGGTCACTAGAATCTACCTAATCATCCCCTTGTCCATTCTTGGCAAACGCTCCACTTATTTCTGATGTTCAGCTGGAGTGATCTTTTGTCCCTCAGTGCTTGCAGAGGCTTCTGAGTGACCCCGGGCTGTCCGTGAACCCATGCAGAGCCACGATCACCTCACATGAAACCAGCACTGTGAGGTACTCACATCTTATGCTTTTGAGTGCTTAAAGCACAGAACCTGTTTTTTTCTTGTTTTGCTTCTCTCATTATGGGAGCTGCTTTTAGGGCCCAGGTGGAACCAGTGACCCTTAATTGCTGGGAGCAGCCTCACCTGGGATGCCCACTCACATGCCCTCCAGCTGTGGGCCCGGGAGCCCCATTTAAGCTCCAGCCGGGGCTTTCAGGACTGGTTTGATCTGTGTTGTAGCTGGGTTTGCTTCTGGGGCTGTTGCTGAATTTTTTGTTTTCCTGCTTTGCCCTCGAAGCCCTTGTTTCCTTGCCTTTGCCTGATGATCACCAGCTCATCAATGAGAGGTGCTGCTGCCACCACCCTGCTCTGCTCGCCTGGCTCCAGTGCTGTGGGACCATCCATGGAGGTGAGCTTGCTGCTCTGTCCCTAACTGCAAAGGGTCAGGGGGAAGTTTAATAAATTTGTCTTTACTCCAAAAAGTGATGATCAGGAAACACAGCATAATATTTAGAGCGTTGTGGAGGAGAGAACCCTGAGGTCTCTGTAGTAGAAATTGGCAGAAGCACTAGGGAATGGGGAACCTGGGGAAGGAGTCTGTTTTATTCATGCAGAGCTCTTCATTTTGGTTACTTCTACATGTGCTGTTGTGGCTTTGACTCTGCTGATGTTTTATGACTGTAGTTATCCTGACTTTTGAGATGGAAAAGTAATTTTGAACAGAAAGTGGTTTTTTACAGTAAAAAAACTTATCAAAGTGCTTGTGACCAGTGCTGCCGTTTAATCAGTTGTGTTTCACTTAGCTTTTCAGTTGGCTTTGGCTGAGTCCTAGCTATTCTGCTTTCAGTCCTTGCGCGCACTGTATGCCTGTGACACACTCTTTCATTGCAATGGATTTCAGTAGAGATGTACCTTCGTGCTGGGCTTCCCATCAATCTAACAGTTCTCCTGGTAGGCACTAGAGCTGAGCTGAGTGCTGCAGTTGGGCCGTATTTATGTAGCATGGCTGACAGTGAACAATGACAGTCTCTCTTCTTGGCACCATAAACCAGCAAATATTGTCTGTCTTTGCTCCATCATATCTGAAAGGTTCTTTGATTGTGTATATTCCAGAGGCTCAGTGCAAAACATCTGGCCTGGTGCAGCATAGGTGTGTGTCAGCCTTTCCCTTAGAGCCCAGCTCTCACAGTATCCAGCGAGCGGGTGACCGTGGCTGCGGGTAGGCAGTGCAGATGTACTGCAAGAGGTTTGGTGTCCCAGGAAAGAACTGCGTAGCTCTAAGTATATCATGGAAGGTAGGACATTATTGGAGAGTTTTAAAGGTGAGCGTGAGCAGAAGTGTGTTTGACTTCCCTAGTGAATCTGCACTTGTGTGCTGGATGGCCAGTTTTCAAAGTCCTCTCCTGATATTTGTGGTATTTCCTTCCAAACAAACACAATTTTGTATTACTTGGATACTCTTCTCTAGCCCACCTACTTACGCGGTATCCGTTATGGCTGTATTGGAGCTCCTTAGTCTTTCATCTGTTTTTCCTCATTATGCTTCCAAGACTTGTTTTCTTAATTTTGCAGCTGGAGAACTGGAATAGACAGTCAATGGGAAATAGGCCAGCCATTCTGCATGAGTTATGTTTTGCATTGGTTTTAAGCGAGACTCTTTAAAATATAATTAAAAGCTTTATTGTTCCTTGATTAATATGCTCCTCTGTTTATAGTATAACGCTGCGTTATCCATATTGTTCCTCAGCCATTTACAAATATTTCTCTGCTGTGTTTATTTTGGCAACTGCTACCAGATGTTAACTATGTGAACTCTTTCCAGCTTTTAAGAAGCTGCATTGCTGTTCTGTGTAGAAGATGCATCTGTGCCAGGGTCCCATGATGTGAAGAACCGCATCATCACCTGGGAGACATGGCCTGCCCCCCAGCCATGCCAGGCTAAAGTGATGGGGAGCAGAAGTGGGGTCAGAGCACAGGGTTTAGACATGTCCTGACACCTCCCAGCACCAGGATTGGCTGTGCAGCCAGAGTCTCGTGATCCCTGGCTACAACCTCACTGTACTGCTGATCACTGGAGGTTTCTTATCAAGGCAAGAGTGACACAGGAGGGAAGATGATAGAGGGAGTAGAATGACCAGCTGGACCCACTTCAGAGTCTGATAGGTGAGGAGGGCTGAAATAACCCTGGGAAGGTGAAGCAGGGATTTAAACATGTATCTCGGTCCTGTGGAGCTCCAGGTGGAGAGGAGCCTTTGTGGAAATCGGCATGGGGCGTGACCTGGCCTGCTGTGCCCACACAGAGTTCAGTGCTTTAGAAATCCAAAGGAGCAGCAGGTCAGCATAGTGTTTCAGCGCTGTGTGAATACATATGCATTAGTTTGAATTCCACGAAGTAAACTTCCATGAAAATACATGGTTTAGGCCAAGTTTTTGAGTGACACACACTGGCAGGCCTTGTACAACCAGATACAAATCTGGTCCAGACCTTGTAGTTTAAGGTATATATTAGACGTATGACTCCATGCTTCTGAAGCTTTTAGGGGAAACAACTAGTTTATGTTGCATTCTGTGGCTTACATAATCTTGTTTGGTGTTGTGTGCCAGCTTCATGTCAGGACTTAGGGCCTCGTTTGTACTGTGTGAAGGATTGTTTCCCTCTGGAAAAGGAAAGGGAAAAACAAGCAAGCAGGGACTTAACTTCTTCTGTAGATTTGGAGTTTTTTGGGGTTTTTTGTTCTTTTTTTTCTGTAGACTTTTTGCTCTGAGCTTCAAGACAGAGAATCTATCATAACTGGTTTCTGTTCAGATCTGGACATGGGAAAACTGTCAGGAAAGTCTGAAATATGAGAGGACTGCAAATATTGATACACTTCAGACTCTGACACCTTTTAAACGACCTTTCTAGAGCAGCTAGGAAATTTGAGGCTGCCAGGCAAAACAAATGGAATAAAACCAACAATGTCCCTTCCAGGCATCTGTGGAGTGGCTATCACTCTTAGGCATAAACTGACCATGAAGAACTGTTACCGTGTGCCATCCATCCTGTGGCTCTCTGACACTAAATCAAGCACTTCATTCCTCACAGTGTTTCTCCCTTCGTACTGCTTCTGGTAACCATCAGAACTTAAAGTATATGAAGAAGTCGTCTGCTGCAGTGTGTTCATTTGGGATAGGCTTTTCCACTGAATGTAACATTAGAAAATATAATTTGATTGTTGCCAATTAACAGACTAGCCATGCCTCTGGTAGTTACAGAGATTAGCAGGTTTTATTCTGCATCATTTGAGATCTTTGTATTGCTGACAGGTTGCAACATAGAGGACTGGATAGTCTATTCGTGTGCTGCAAAGCACACACAAGTTAAGAGGTCATTGCGCTGTTGAAATCAGGTTTGTAAAATAAATCATCTAAGGTTTTGCAGGCCATAATTCATTAGGCAGATAGCATAACCTTCATTTTATTAGAGCAAGAAACTGATTAACAGACATTCTGCAACATGCCCAAAGGGACTGGAAACCATCTCCACAGCAAATTTAGATTCAGCCAAACGCGCAGACCATGGCAGCCCAAGGTTACGGGTGTGGCCCCCATAGGCAATTGCAAAGGCTGCAGTCCACCGTGATGCCCCCTGCTCAGGAGTCTTCCTCCAGAGGGCTGTGTAAAGGCAAATCTCTTCCCTCTCCCATTCCCAAAAGAAGAGTGGCTCAAATCTGTGGGTTTTATCTTCTTTTTTTTTCCAGTCTTTCACTTCACCCATGCGTAAGCCCTGCTCTGTGAATATCTGCATGAAGGCCCAGCCCAAATCAATTAACTGTGTGTGGAAGTGAGGGTGGGAGGCAGAGCCAGGGAGCTGTCGTTCACCTAGGAATCACTGCAATCGGATTTTATCCTGCCCTTAGTAAAGTCAGGCTTCTGGCCCATGCAATTCCTGAAGCTCTGTCCCTCCAAGTGCTCTTTCGTTTAGGCCCATCACTGTCCTCTGAGTTTTACATTGCTGACTTATTCTGGTGTTTGTCGAAGTCAAGTTAACAGGAATAAACACCAGTTTGTTCCTTTCTTGCAGTGGTTTAAAAGCCAAAAACAGCGTCACAAAAATCAACTTCAAATTCTCTTATCTTTGGCTTAGTGTGTCGTAAGCAATGTTACATTATTTAAGGGTCCTTTAAAGAACAGACTAAACAAATCACCATTTCCTTTGTATACACCCTTCAGTTATGTTACACAGAGCTCATCTTTTTTCTACTAGTCACTGGTTTTGTTGTTGTGGATTTTTTTTTTTTAAGATTTCCTCTTAAGCATGTTTAAACAGGTTGTGTTCTAGGTTTTGGCATTGACATGAGCCCCACGCATGGCTTTGCATGTACTTACACAGATTTTTGGAGCAGATACAAGGCAAATGGGCTGAACTGGAGACTGATCTCTGCCCTGGTCAGACACCCAAGGCAACACTTTCCCTTAGGCTGCAAGGGGGAAAACTCTTCATCTGCATTTGTTGGGAGGAAAGTGGATGTCCCAAAATACTTCTATGTTCAGATAATTCTTGATAGCTGAGTCTGTCAGTGATTGGGATGCCCTGTGCCTTCTTCCCATCCTCTCTGGCCACACTAAATTAGCCCACGGCACAGGGTTTTACTTGTTGAAAGTGTTTTCTGCAGAGCAGAATCATTTGTGTACAGGCCTCTGCAAAGAAATGACTTTGGAAGGGAGTGGGGAGAGGGAGTGGGAGCTGTGGTGATATGTAATACCCAGGTGGCAAGGATTTGTGTTTCCCCTTCTTTGATGTCCTAGCTGTTTTTCTCGCAGAGCTCGTGAGATCTGACTGGAGAAAAACGATGCCCAACCATTTTTTCAGTGTGCTGCTAGTTTGCATATGCTGCACATCTTCTTCAAAATTGAGTGCATTCATTTGCAATATTTCTGTTCCTTAATTAGTTTTACCGATTGCTAATGTGAAGAAATGTATTCTTTGGGTTTGGGGATAGTTTATGAAAGCAGCCTGTGCAATGCATCTTTTAGCATGGAGGCTGGTTCATGGCATTTCTTTCAGGACTCAGCTTCTCTAAAGTAAGAGGGCTAAAACTGTAATATATATATATTATTTTTCCAGATATTGGATAACTTCTGGCATCTGAAGGAAGGTTCTTTTTTTATTATGATAATTAATTGACATCAGAGAGATACCAAGACAATGAAATTGTTGTATATGCCTTTCTTTTGTTGTTGCTGTTCTTTTTTTTTTCCACTCCAACCAGCTCTATGAAGCCAGTTCCAAAAGATACATACACTGATTTTAACCATCAGTATAAGCTCACTCTGGAGACCCAGTTTATGAAGTAATGATTTTATCAGCTATGAATAAACATTACTGTTTGATAGTGTATCAACAAAGCCAGGCTTTTCTCTTAAGGCTAGTATTGTACAGAAGGTCTTGTAACAACAGAGGTACCAGTTGGTGTTGGGGAAAAGGTTTTAATTCCTGTTTTCAAAGTATTTTGAAGCTACTTGTACTTGTTACTATTTTGGGACTTCATCAGTTTATTTTCAGCCTCTGTGAACACGTTATGAGTTCTTTTGCTTCCTTCTAAAGTTTGCCCTCTCATTTGGCTTATGGTGCAATTTTGGGTTGTTGGTTTGTTTTTGTTTTTGTTTTTTTCTTTTCTGGGGATTGTGTCAACTCAGGAATGTAAGCAGCTCTGGTGCATGCTGTGGCCAAGGCTGGAACGTGCAACTAATCAGGACCTGTTTCCTTATCACTGACTCTGGCAGCAAATGAGGCTGCTTTTTCCTTGCCTCTGCAAACTCTTGTTGGCAGTCACAGCTGCTGAGAGCAGGCAGAGATTGCTGATGTGTTCCAGGCTCAGCCTGCAGCCTCTTCCTAGCCAAAAACTAGACAGGCAACTCTGCTGATTCAGAAGAAACACATCTAATGTCAGAAAGCCTGAAGGGAAAAACACTGAGCTCAAAGCAAGAATCGAAAAGTAGCAGCCAGCACTGTTGGTTTGCTCTTTTGAATTCCTAACTGCAAAACCTCCAGAGCACCCTTTTAGGATGGGATGATTAGTACCAGCCTTCTTAGAAGCTGTGATATTTATCATTACAATAAGGATGCAATGATATCACAAATAACAGCTTAAATGAAGTGCCACCATGAGATGCCACTATACCCTAAGCCAGTGTCCAAAATGTGGTGCCAGGCCCTCAAGCCCCTTACCAACAGGCTGGGGAGAGCTGGCTGCAGCTTGGATTTGTCCTCCTGGAAACACAAATGAAACAGGTCACATCTCTGATGTTTGAGATCCTGCAGTTGCCAGGAGGCTGGTGCCTTCCACTGTGAAGGAGGTGGTTTAGGAACCTGTGAATAAGAAGGATGCTGGATCTCTAGCCAGTTTCTCTGTCAAATTGGTGCTGCCCTTTTGGGATAAATTATTCCAGTAGATTAAAAAAAAAAAAAAAAAGAAAAGCTCTGTAATAGTCAAGAAACTTCTTAACAGTGTGGGCTCAGAGGAAGCTGCTGAGCCAGGCTGTTCTTTTAGTGCCAGAAGCATTTTCAGCCCTATCAATGAACCATTACTTAAAGAGTTGCTCTTTCTTTGTTTTCAAGATGCATTTTCTGTTAGTTAGGGACAGAAAATGTTTCTAATTGCATCCTTTTGCCAATTGAAATTAAACTACCAGCAAACCAAAGACACTTTCAGTTGGTTGGAAATCCTTGCATGCAGTGCTGGAAGAAAGTGTTGAAGCCCCAGCAGCGATGTGGCTGTGGTGTCAGTAACTGAGGCTGCTCCTTGGGTTTGGACGGGAAGAGGAGCAGGAGGTTTTGTTTGATCTCACTGAACATGAGCTGCCAGAACGTTTGGCTTCCACTTCCACTGCAGACATCTGTGCCCGCCTCGAGGGGAGAATATCTGTGGGGGCAGTTTACTCATCACCTGAGGAGATGTCTCCTGCCCTTGGCTACAGAGTGATGCAGAGCGGGGTTTACACTGCTGTCTGCTGCTCTGCTCACGGATGGTAGGTGAGAGGAATGCCACCCTCCAACTGAGAAACAGAGATCCTCTTGACTTTATTTACTGATTGCCAGGAGAGGAATTAAATTTGTCCTGCAGGGCAACTTGGCTACATTCCAAACAAAGCCAGATAAACAATAATACTATTTTTACAAGACGTGCCCAAAGGAGAGAGGAAAAGCTCTGCTGATTTTGAGGCCAACACATCTTACTATGGGAAGGGGATTATTCCAGGGTATTGACCAGAGGCAAACCCATGTCTCATTCTACCAGAGCTTAAATTCAGAGTGCTGGAAAGGGATTTGACAGAAACAGGTTATGCCTCCATGGTCACCATGATCATTTTCCTTGTTTAGCCCTTTGTACTGAAGAAATTAAATTATCGCCTAAGAAAGCATTTGGTCTTATTAGCTTAGCTCTATTAGCTGAAATTATATATTATGATGCGTCTTGGTCTGGTCCTGTTTCTAAGGCATTAAGTTGCTTCCTATAATTTAACGCTATAGATACCGTTAAATATCCAGCAGACATTATCAGGCAAAAAGGACTCAAAATCAGGGCTGTTACAACAAGGTTTTGGCTGGGGTAGAGTTAATTTTATTCACAGTTGCTGGTATGGGGCTAGGTTTTGGATTTGTGCTGGGAACAGTGTTGATAACACAGGGATGGTTTAGTTACTGGTGAGCTGACACAGAGCCAAGGCCTCTTCTGCCTCTCACCCCACCCCACCAGCGAGGAGGCTGGGGTGCACATGAAGCTGGGAGGGGACACAGCTGGGACAGCTGACCCCCAACTGACCAAAGGGACATTCCATACCATACGGCGTCACGCTCAGCGTATGAAGTTGGGGGAAGAAGGAAAGGAAGAAGATTCAGAGTGATGGTGTTTGTCTTCCCAAGTAACCGTTACGTGTGATGGAGCCCTGCTTTCCTGGGGGTGGCTGAATGCTTGCCTGCCGAGGAGAAGTAGTGAATTAATTCCTTGTTTTGCTTTGCTTGTGTGCATGGCTTTTGCTTTACCTATTAAACTGTCTTTATCTTAATCCATGAGTTTTCACACTTCTACTATTCTGATTTTCTCCCCAATCCCACTGAGGGGGAGTGAGCAAGCAACTGCGTGGGGCTACATTGCTGGCTGGGAATAAACCACGACAGATGCGTGATATGAATTTTAAACTAGTAGAAAAGTAAGATTTCTGTGATGTTCCATATTGAGTCAAGTTTTCTTCATGTGGGTTTTTAGTCTGCAGGCCATGTCAGGGAGAACCAAACATGTGACTGTGACCTTGGTTCCCAGTGAGAAGTGCTGGAGTCGGCGCCTCAGCCCCGGGCTGTTTCAGGGTCTCATGTTTGAGAATACGACCTTGAAAACAGGCAACAAGTGCAGAACAGTGCAGCGATGCCTTTCTGAGCCTGCAGGCACACGGGAGCAATGACAGCAGTGTGAGCCCTCCCGTTTGTCTTGGAGGGCGCTGCTTGAGCAAGAAGCACAAACATCTGAAGACGGTTCCCCTTCCCTCTTGCAGAAGCAGTTACACCATTGCTAGGGAGTTTGTACCTTACGATGTCTGTGTGTAAAGAAAGGGGAGCAAGCTGTGCTCGTGTAACCCTCTGATACCACTGTGATCGCCTGAGGGCCTCTGGCCAGTCTGTCTGTTCTGATGTGAATTGACACCCCTGATCTGGAGGGTGTTACCAGCACAAAGGTGGATATAAAGCAGATTTGAGAAATAGCATCTCTCTTTTGCAGTGCATTATATGAATGGTGAAAAAAAGCCTCTCTGTTTTCTCACAATTCGTGCCTTTTCTGATAATGTAAAAGCTTGAATTACTTACATGTGGAACTAAAATAGCTTTAAGTGCATTTTTATTGCCTGGCTCTGCAGCTGCCATTTACAGGTTAACAGCTCTAATGCTTTTAAATAATAGGAGGAGTGTATGTAGTACGGTGTTAGAAAATGATATATGTCCTGTTATTTGGACACAAGTAGAGCACTAAAAGCTCTGTTCTGTTTTCTACAGAAAAATTGCTGTTGCAGGCTCTCATTTGTTGTAAATATCTTCCAGTGGACTAGTAAACATTGAGGGACTTTAAATGTGTAAAATGCTGTTACGTAAAGAAAATAAAGCTACTTGTGTATAACCATCTACTGCAAATGTAATACCATATGTATTTTAACATCCAGCATTAGTTTTACACTTTTTGTGATAAGAATATTATTCTTGCTTTTCTTTCCCCTCCTGCACAATTTCTTGGATGTATTTAAAACACTGAAGTCAGGGAAATAGTGCATCGGAGGAGCAGAAAGCTCTGGGATATCCTGCATGTGGGAAAACACAAGAGGTGCTAAAAGTACCAGCATATGATTTTTTTTAATTATTCAAAAAAGGGAAAGATTGAAATTCAGACTGCTTAACTTTATATTCATAAATGCCAGAGTAATTCCCTGGAGCTAAGGGTGATAACTTCCCTTCTATAGATAAGGAGAGTGAGAGACAGAGGCAAAGTGGCTTGTTTTGGTTCAAATAAACTTAACTGTACAGGCAGGAGAGATCCCAGATCTCTCCATCAACATCCTTGGTTACTGGGCTTCATCCACCTGCCTCCTGGGCTTGTGGCTGCCCCCGAACAGCAGCACAGGGGCTGTGGAGAAGAGGCTTTTCCCCTTCTGACTGCAGCACACAGTGGCTGATATGCATTACACTTGTAAAACACATAGCCTGAACTTTAAGCAAGTGCTAGCTATTTCTTAGTGTATTTAAAGAGACTAGTTTTTCCTACACGTACCTCCTTTAAACTTCATATTCCTCTTTCCAGATATAGAGCTTGTTTCATACTTATGGCTGGTTGGAGGATGCATTGCTTTTAGGCTTCAACTGTCCCCCATAAAGTTAGTGAATAATCAAAACCCTGGAAGTCAAAATAAAAAACTTTCTGTATCAGATGTTCTGTGGTGCCTCAGGAGTGGTGTCTCATGTACTTGCTTCTGTCAGGTCACACCTGGTCCAGATTCTCCCTCCTGTGATGTGCCATAAAATGGTGAATGAAGTCAAAACCTATTCTTTGTTTTCTATAAATGTTTTTTGTTTGTTTTTTTTTTTAAAAAAAAAAAAGAATCCTGAATTTATACTGCTGGACTTTCAGGAAATATTATCTAATTGCCTGTTCCATTTGAATTTACTGTTTAATTCCTGAAAATATTTTTATAGGTCCCTGAATCAGTATTGTGACTTGGGGTTTTTTGCACCTTTCTTAATAAGAAAAAAAGTGTCTTAAACTGGGAAGTTGGCACTGCAGATATGCTGACCAAAACTGAGCCTAGCACTGTATACTATTCTGTGTGAGAAAGGGGGATTATTGCAGAAGCAAGCTGCTTCTTGTATCTCCTGTTGCAAAAAGTCGCCTGTATTGGGCTGATGCACTAATCTTTCTTCTCTGTGCTGTAATTCCCAAAGTATTCTAGCCTTTTCCATTTCCTCCAGCAAAACCTTAATCATGACGTATTTTGCTTTTCTATTAGCCATTAAACACATAATTGTTCTTCCTTAAATCGTATTAAATTATGCAGCTGATTACCTGTTTCAGCAGATTGTCTGGATCATCTTGTATATTCCCTACTAAGAGCAGTATCAGTCAAGCGTCTCATCCTTCTGCAGCCCTAAAGTAAGGCACATGCAGTTTCTTCCAGATAAGTAGGTTGCAACTTTTTCAGATTGCCAGTCATTTATTCAAACTCAATATCCCCTTCAATTTTTTTTTTTTTGTTCTCACTCTTGAAGTCCTATGTCTTTAATGATTGCACAGTTAAACCCATAGAATTTACTTTCTTGTGCACACTGGATAGCCTACAGAGGATACTCTGCCAGGGAGGTGTTTGGGTGTGCAAGGAACAAACTCTTTGGGGATTGCAATGCAATTTTCACCATCTTGTGACCTTTTAAAGTGCCTTATTTGCTCTCTTGCCTAGTATTCCTGACCCACCAGTTGAGAAACAGTTTCCTGGATAGCTCACATAACCAGTAAAATTTTTCAGGTTTATTGAGCCTCATGACATATCCCATTTAATACTATTTTCTGTGATCTGCTGCTTGTTATGGATAGAGCCTTTGATCGTGAATGCATGTGATATTTCTCATAAAGAAGTCACAGGTCCCTGCACTGAAAAACCTTCAGCAGACTTAGTGTAATCCCCTTGTCAGTCAGACTTCTACCAATACCCTTCAGCTTTCGGCTGAGACGTCGCTCAGTCCCTGCGTTCAGCCACTACCATATCGGATGAGCATTTCAGAAAGCGGTTCTGTGGTTAAAGCATCCCCTGTCACCTTCCTGCCGTTAGGCTTCATTCACCCATACCTCTTCCCTGTGGCTTATCCCTAGTGTTTAGACAATTTCAGTGGAGGAAGTGAGCTTTTATGTGCAAATCTCTTGGTTTGAAACCAAAAGGTGATAAGAGTCAACATAGAGTTTTTCAGGCAGGTGAACCCACAGCTCAGTAATACCTGCTTGCATCTCCCAGTGGCGTGCAGGCTGTAGGTAATGGGCTGAATTGAGACATCAGATTCATGATTTGTTCACTTTGGCTTTGCCAAACAGCAGAGATCCCAGCAGCATTCCCTGTCCCAGCTCTTGACAGAGGGGGTGCCTGCAGATTCCTCTGCCTGGGATCCAGAATGCTGCTCCTTGTCCCCACCCCTAGCAGGGCTGTCACAGCCTCAGGCTCCCACTCGGCTGCCTCTCCAACCTTCCTCTACCTAGAAAAGATCATGGCTCTACTGACATCATTGACTATGATTCTATGATTCTATGACTTGCGCACCAGGTTCTTGCTCGGGACTTACAGCTGATACAAACTGCCTCAGAAACCCTCTTTTTGGGTCACACAGG
Organism: Tetrax tetrax; assembly: GCA_009806455.1. Taxonomy (NCBI): domain Eukaryota; kingdom Metazoa; phylum Chordata; class Aves; order Otidiformes; family Otididae; genus Tetrax; species Tetrax tetrax. Next base: position 340,953 of record WHYT01017926.1, read on the forward strand.
GCTTGTTTGATGCCTTTTTGTAAGCTTTTTCTCACATTACATGGGAGGGAAAACATGCAGTTTGAATTCTTTATTCTGATAAAACACTGCTTTATTTTTTGTGTGTGAAAGTTTTATTGTGGCTTGAGAGCAAGCCTGAAGAAACAGAGGAGGAAGCTCTTACTGAGATCCGAGTGATGCAGCAGGGCACAGTATACACCTGGATCAGCTACGTCTTCCCTTCTGTTCTAGTCCCTGAATTTGTCTGTGTGAGTGGCAACTCGCGTGTGGTTGTAACACCCTGGGGAAGCAGGATATCACCTGAACGTGAAGCGTCACTGTTCTCTAGTGTAAATGATGCAGGCTGGCTGTAACTCAAGAACAGCGGACTCTGTTTCTGTTCTGAGTGAAGTCTAAAAACTGATTTTCTTTCTTTACCTAGGGCTTAGTTGAAATTTTAGTTAATTTTGTGTTCCATAGTAATATATTTACAGGCAGGAATACCTTTCAAAACACCTTGCAAACACAAACAAGCATTTTGTAAGTTCAGTAGAGAACAGAGATTGAGAGACAGTCCGCGGTGCTATGACAATGTAATCACAGAAGCTATTACAAGGATATAATGTACAAAGACGTTCCTTTCATTCAGTTGTTAATGGAAAGGTTTAGGTTTATGCCTTTTTGCTTTTGCAAGCCATGGACTTCATGTCCTCAGCCTAAAGCATGTTCTCTTACTTCTACCACCTCTAACTCATCCACAGCTGAAAAAGCTGAAAAACACCTAAGAAAAATGGGGATGGGGCAAGAATGTTGGTGATGAGCTCAGTGCTGTTAAGTCATTGTCAACTAAAGCAGCCACCCTCGTCACTTATTTTCCTGCAGTCAAATAAGTTTCTGCAAAGGGCAGTAGAGTATTTTTTTGAACTGCAACTGCAGAGACCTGTTACGGAGTCCACGCTGGGATCTGTTTGGGCAGACCTCACTGCAGGCCCTGGTCCCGAGCTGACTGATTTCCAGTCAGTAATTTCATTTCACGAGGGTTTTAACCGCCAGGAAGATAAGACATTATTTGCTCAAGCTTTACCCAAACCCTACTCTTCGTAGGAGCTGCCCTTAGGTAGAAGCACAAAAAATGCCCCAATATTGACAAACCAGCACTCGGCTCTTCTCCCAGGTGCAGGATGGGCACTACCGACCCTTCAGCAAAATGCAGGAGTGCTAGCCCTGCACAGTGACATGCGTAGTACGCTGTTTCTAATTCCTTTGGTGTGTCTGTGATTTGTGTGTTTTTTGGAGAGGGATTCTTCCACTTCCCTGGTTATTTGCCTATGCTAGGAAGAGAAGGATTTGGTACTCCCTGTGAGGAGCAGTTTCCAGGATTTGGAGCATTCTCACAAATAGTTACATGTGTGTGGTGGTTCTGCGTGCTCAGAGGTGATGTGCTCTGGAAACTGCATTATGGATCCTTCATGGACCATGAAATACTTTCCATATTGAGTAAACCAACCTTTTTTTTTTTTAAGAATTAAGATGTTTGTTATAGAAAACATAAATGACACTAGTTGTCTTCACATGAAAATCTTGGCTCGCTTGTCTAGGGCAGCCTGTCTTTAACACCAGTGAGCATCTTCAGCTGTGGTCAGACTCTGAGTAGTAATGCATTTGGATCACCCAGGGCTGTGCAGCGCAGTGCAGCTTCTCAGCTGTGAGAAACGTCATTGTGGTCAAGGATTTCTGCATGTTGAAAGCAGTGAAATCCATTAATGCCCAAGAGGAAGGTTATTTATGCTTTTGATGTGGATGTGCTTGAGGAAGAGTCTGTGTTGTGTTGAGAAGATTCTATTTATAATTTTAATTCCTTGCTAAAGGTTTGTATCCAACTGTATGAGAACCATGAATGTCAATTCCTTTGCACAAGAAACAGTTTAGTTTCCTCTCTTTGCTTGGTGTATTTATTAAGTCAAATTTATGCATATTCCAGTAGTATTAAATTCATCTCTTTGCAACAGGAAAATTCATCTGTATTCTAAAAATACTTAAGTAGTTTTATTTTATTCTGTTATTTTAGTAGATAAGATTGCTTCCTATAAGCAAGAATTCAAGAAGTAGCTCAGCTCAGAGTAGGTTGCCCTCATAAATTATATCCTCCTAGAAGGAAGAGAAAATCAGAAATAATAAGAGTTTTAGCTAGGGAAAAGACTAATAGTGTCACTGACCTCATGATTTCAAGTATGGAAATGGTCTTACAATGGGAAATTCATTATGTTTAACATTCATGGTACTGCTGGACTGTTTAATGAGAAACAGCATAATTGATTTTCCATAATGAGCCATCTACCAAAAAAAATATTTAGAGGAAAATTTCCTATCGACCATCTAGAGAACTCTTATAAACACATTTCTGCATGCTATTCAAAATAAGGAACTTAAACGCAGAAAGATTTAAAAAAGAATATATATATATATATATAAAAAATTAGCTGGTATTGTATAAATGTGTCACTGTGGAAAGTAAAAGCAGACGTCTTAATGTTGGCAGCTCTCTCTTAATTTCAAACTTCACACCAGAAGCTGGAATAGAATCATAGATCCATACCTCCTCCCCGATCAAAATAACTGTGATTTGAGTTAAAATAGTGTTGTATTTTTTCATGGTGTTTCATTCATAGTATTTACTGATGTTCAGTCCCTCTGTGTTTAAGAATGCAAGGTCCATGCCATGGATCAGCATAGAAAGGGGCTCTGCCCCGCTGGCCCTGCTGTGCCTTGTCTTGTGGAGTATCGGTTATGGAGTTCACCAGCAAAAGGAGTATCAGGGTGTGTGCTGCGGTCAGCACGTGTCTGTGAAACAGCTGAAATTCTCACTTGTGTATCTGAACAGTGAAACGCTTCAGCTGCACGCGTGGTGAACCTGGGGAAATGGAGACCCTTGGGAAAAGGAGCTTTCCTGGGGTGATGCTCGGTCCTGTGTGCTCCCTCTGGGCAAAGATAGGATCAACGGTGAAAAAAGCACTTAGATGCCCCACGCCAATTTCTGCTTTAAGCTGTGTTTTAGAGATGAAGTTAGTAACACTACTGCACATCCAGTGGTTCCCCATGTCAAGATTCAGCTGTCACCCACATGTCTCCATTAAACTACTCCTAAATTTGGCTAATTATTCCTAAACCAGTTCTCAGTATACAAAACTGACTGGAAGGATCTAGCACCCAAACCATGTGAAGGGCATGAGCCTGGAGAGCTCTCAGCAGAGTCTGAGAGTCTCGGTTACCCTGACCCAACGTGCCAGATGCTGTGCACAGAGCAGGAAGCTTTTTTTACCATGCAGAGCAAGTAAACTGCATGCCCAGAAGGCAGAGGGACTGTGGTAAGGCTAGCAGACTCCGTAGAGCTTTTTAGTACACATTAAGATGCTTTATAGGTATTTAGGTTTGCTGTTTGATAGGGCTGAATAATCTTGTAGTAGTCACTAGTAAAGGAAGGGCTCAGTCCAGAGATGATGGCCCTCTGACACCTCACTCCTGTTCATGCTGAAGCTACCACTTACAAGATCCAAGGAAACTCATTTTTTTTTTTTCCCACCAAAATAATTTTGGAGCTTGGGTAAGATCTACTCCAAACAGCTGAAACCTCACTACCTTAGACTTCTTTAAAAATTAATATGCTTTAAGCTTAATACTCCTGTTTATTGATTAATTTTGGAAGTGTTACACTAAATACGTCTAACACAGTGGTTTTGTTCCATTACATTTCATTCATTTGACGAATTCATGTTGTATTGCTGCTGAAATTACTGAAAGTGAATCCTATGAATGTCTTTTGTACCAAGTTCCTTGAACTCTGTTGCTGGCTGCCTAATGTCTGGAAAGTCACTAGAAAGAGTTAGAAAAATGCTGCTTGAAACTCCTTCAAATAACTTCAAGCGTTGCTCCAGTAGTCTCCAAAGTATTGCCCATCCAGGCTGGCTTCACCTCACTGGCACTACGCAACTCTATCATACCACTGTATAGGCAGCGTAAAGGACGATTTCGGCAAAATCATGTTTCTGAAGGAAATTCTCAGCATAGCGGCAACTAGCACTCTCAAATTCTGTAGTTTTTATACACCCGTATTCATCAGTGGCCTTGTGATTATACTGAAATAAAATGTTCTGGTTAAATTGTTTCATCTTCGAAACAGTCCACAAGTAAAAACCCTAGGGAGAAAATGAGCATATAATTTTCTCACTATTTTAAACCACGTAAGCACCAAGAAAAATAGTATGATTCATTTGTTTTGGAGTATGTTGATTAACTAGCAATTAAAGCTTTATGGTATTTTCTTTATGGAAGGACAAAGGCCAGTTTAATGCCTTTACTTTAGTTTCAGCTCATTGGACTGGCTTCATACCTGGTACAGCCAGATAAACGCTCTGAACGCGTATGAAGTACCTGCACGCAGCTGAGCACGGCCCGCTTAGCTCAGAAATATGATGGGTGTTCACAGAAGGAACTTTCATTCATTCACAGCATCTGGTTCCATTACATTCAGCCCAATCAAGCCATGAAATTGAAATTAAATGACTTTTGATGGTGGTAGTATTATAAGAATGAAAGCAAGACTGGGGAAAGGGAAATATCTGCATGGCAGAGAGGCTCTTAGTGAGGACAAGCTGTGTAAAGTGCCTTTAAATTGTCTCACATAAATGGCTCGGTGCATGGGAAGATGAACTTGGAACTATTTGATTTACGTGAAGTGCGTGTCGCCGGCTCTTTAGAATCTGGGTTGTGTCTGTGTAACACAGCATTGTAGCATAACCTCTTCCTGCAAGGGCTCTGATGCCCGCTTTCGGGTCCCTTTGGTGGGTGACATGTGAACACCGCCCACCCTGCAGCACCCCTTCCACCACCCCGCTGTGCTCCTCTGCACTGCAAGTCCTGTTGTGACCCAGTGTTCTCCCGGCTTGTGGGTGTAAGTCCTGCTGCTGCCCCATTCCTCAGCTGTCCTGGGGGCAGCAGCATGGACGGAAGGGCTTGTGGGGGAACAGTTGGCAGGAGGTGTGAGCTGGGCAGGAGGATCTCTACACTTGATGAAAAACTTTGTGCAGCTTCTAAGTCTCTGTTTTTGCCACCATTACAATAATCGTCATTCACTGTGCAGCTGTGGTTTTCCAATGGCATGTAAGCAGCAGGGTAGGTACATAGTGCAAGTGTACTGTGTACACATAATATAACACACATTATGCATTATATAATCTGTTTTATTGTAATAGTTACATGTAGTACATACGTACATATTACATAATTATATACACTTTTAAATGTTAGAGTTTGGAAAAGGGAAGGTGTTCCTGTCTCCCGAGGCAGTTAGCCACTGAAAATGTCAGGGTGGTGGCATGTTTTTAGTGAAGGTGTTGACCTGCTTAGGACAGCTTTGAGTCATGTGGGGAGAGAAACTCTGTTCATACGTATGCCAGACTCATATACAAGATAACTCCTGGGAAATGTAGTCAGCCTGCTTCCCAGGCTGAGCTGCTAGGTCTGCGGGAGGACGGGACTCAGCTTAGGGAATACGCTAGAGGGTACAGAAACACTGCTCACCTTACAGACATGGCTACTGTCTCTGCTCTGCCAACGTTGTCATAGCTCTGGGTGACATCTTGCTGCCACAATTTTCCATCGGTAAAGTGGTGATGTCTTCCTGTGTTTGAGGCCTTGTGGAGATCATGGATGAGAATACAGTGGCAAGTCATTGTCCCAGACAGTCTGCTTGGGGTGTCCCAGAACAAAATGGAGAGCTTATGCCCCTCCACGTCCCATGTGCTTGCTAATAGAGCTGTTGTAGCCTTATTCATTCATATATATATAAAAGCTTGAAAAACTTTTTAATACCTCTTAACTGCAGAGTTGTTTGAAATAGTTGTGGACATCTAGTGATGTTGCTAGAGCTGTCGGTGCCCTGCCACACAGGCAGCTAGGCACTGAATGGATATTCTTGTTACGTAGGACTAGATAACCACTGTCTTCTGCATCCTCATAGCTTCCAGGTACAAAATCAGGTGTCTCCTAACTGTACCTTCTTGCTCCCAGGAAAGAGCAAAGGCCCAGAGCTGTCCAGGTCCCAGTGGAGCTCCCAGCACAGAAAGCAAAGGCTGCTCGTGCCCCTAGCCGTTTCCAGAGGTTAGGAAGCACAAGGCCTGGAAACCTTGGCAGCACTGGAAGCGCCCCGCAGATGTCTGACAGTCCTGGCAGCACCGGGCCGGGCTCTGTGCTGGTGGCAGACGGGGCGGCTGAAGGCTGGGTGTTACACAGCTTGCTCAGGGTACCCGGGCAAATCAGTGCCAGTGGAAGGAAGTGTGTCTGTGGGCTGCTCCCTCATCTAGTGCTGAGCTTGTTGTGGAGAACAAGCTTTGTTTGATTTCTCTAAATATCTCATTGCCTCTAATGATAAACTGCACTTACCCAGCAGCTTCCCTGGTCCTGCACCAAGGCTGCGTGCAGCTGTTGTGTTTCCTGTTTACGTTCAGTCACCAAAATAGTCACTTTTTTCTGAACAGTTGCACTGACTTCCTAATGTTTCTGTGATTGTAGGGGAAAGATTTATTAAACGTTTATCCATCTAGGCTTACATCTATCTGCCTCAGGTTGGCTGGAGGACTTGCTGCCATGCATCTCTCAGGCGAGCTGGCTCCCACTCACTCCCATCACAGTATGAGCTGGGGCGCTCACCTCAAGCCCTGGTACTCCTTTTCCTCTCTTCTTCAAAGCACTGTGGAAGCAAAATACCCATAAGTGAAAATGTTGGATATTCCACCCCGTGTATGCTGCCCTCTTGGTGAGTCAGGACTTTATTGTCCAGGTAAGTATAATAAATGATTAAGGGATGTCAAGACAGGAGAGGATTGGCAGTGTTGCCATGATGTATTGAGTTTCTATCTTTGGCAAAGGAATGTTGCTGGTTTATAGGTTTTCTGGTGTTTGTTTGGGTTTTTTTGTTTTTTAATTTTCCTGAGTGCATTAGAATACACCATTTATTTTTCTAGGTTAGTGGGTAAGGTCCCATGCAAATTGTTTCTGAAAACATGCTTGCTTTCCTTGTCCGGGAACAGCATGCCTTTTCATGTCTATATTTAGCCTTCTCATAAACATGGACAGTTCCTAAAAAACCAATGTCTTTCCCCTTACACAGCCAACTCTGCCAGAAACCAGTCCAGAGAAAGCAATTTCATTTACCACCGCATTTCTCTAGCATTACTATTTTTGGAGGTGTTTTCAAAGGCAAATGCACAGAAAGCAGCAGCCATTCAGACACACACATTAAAATTGAGTTCCCTAATGTTAGCTGAGGAATGAATTTTACAACACATCACTTTTACTGTCATACCTGAAATGAGTGATTTAACTGATGACTATAGTTTAAATCAAAATATTGCAGGCTTCCTTCAGGAAAAAAGAAAACGTGGGTGAGACTTAAATGAGAAATAAATCTAGATTGAAACTCTAGACTTTATTTTCTGATGCTAATTTTCAAAATAATGAACATACTTCATCTTGTTATACACGTTACACAACATTAATCCCCTGAGGCATGGTCCGTTGTGCCGGTGTCGCTCGGCTGGTCCTGGCAGGGCTGCCACTTCGTCATCTTCCAGAGCTAACGGGCGCCTTGCCAGCGTGGATTTCTGCGTGAGCGCAACCCGCCGCCAAAGCGTGTGTGTAACGAAACACGCCTTTTCCCATGTGAATTAATACCTGCATGGCTACGAAAAGAGATTAGTGCAGAGAGGAGATGAACTGCTGAGACTGGGGATGACTGGTAAGCCGGGGAGTATCCTGTATGAATAACAGCTGTCCAGAAAAACTGGGGGGCTCTCTTGTTAGGAAAGGCACCCTGGGAAGGGACACCTCCTTCCTCCTGACTTAAGGAAAAAATCACCTTCTCATACACATTAGCGTCTCCCTGGTTCTGTCTGCGTCATGCCAGCAGCAGGTGTGTTCCCAGCACCACCTTCAGCTGGACGTGGATCTGGCAGATCTGCGGTGAGGACTGGGCAGCTCACAGCCAGCTGAGACGCTTTGTGGGTCGCCTGCCGCTTCACCAGCAGTGAGACTTGCGTTCCTTGTTGTTTCAAAGTATGTTTCTGTGAGTAGCAAACTAGGCATTCCCTAGGCCTCTGACCTACAAGACACGCAAAAGCGCAAGGGAGCACCCTGAGTCCGGTGCGTATACGTAACCTTGACTCCTAAGAACTAACCTGAAACTAGATTCCACAATGAATCACCTGCAACAGTGTTGTCCGAACTTTTTTTTTTTGAGTTTTAACAAATCACATGTCAGCAAACAATTGTGTAACTCATCCATCCTATTGTATTTATCCGCAATCAGAGGATATTTTGGAAGTCAGTCATACCAAGTCAAGCTTGTGACAGCCCGTGTGAATCTGAGTGAAGCTGAAAGGTCCCAGAGCTGATGAGTGCTTGTGGCTGGCAGGCTGCAGTGTGCAGGCAGTAATGCAATGAGGGTGAAAGTCATAAATCAGATCTGCTTTTTCTTTTCCTGCCACTATGTTCCTTCTGTGTTCTCTCGTGATGTATTAGGAAGCCACCTTGGTTTCTATAGGCTCCATAATTATGGGATTTTTTTCTTCACGTGTACATTTAATGACAGTTAGAGAAAATGAAGATTTCATTAGTCACTGAAGTGTGTGTTCATACAAGATGAGACACTCTTAGTCTCTGTTTCTAAGTCTGCTCACATGGATAAATGAGGCTGAACTTCACTGAATGCTTCCAGAGGAAAGGAGCCAGGTGTCCTAAGCTTTTAGGTAACTTAGGGCTTTTCTGTCTACAAAAATGAACCAGATCCCTACAGTTGAGTTCTGTCCAGCAACAGTGTATGTAGATAAGGGAAGTTCTCCTGAATAACTGTCTTTGCAAATAGAGCATCCTTTTGGGGAGTGTTTCTGGCACAGCTGTCAGAGGATCCTGTAGTAATCAGGTTTGTGGTTGTAGCTGAGCTCTCCAGTGGGTCTTGTCATCTCTCAGCTGGAGCAGGTCTGGTTCTGTGAGGCAATAGAGAATTCTGAAAAATCCCCAGGCAATCTGTTATTTTTGGACACTTAATGCTGACTTGGTTGCTTAGTGGTAACAAGTTTGAGAACTCCAGGCTTGGACTGGAAAATGTAAAGCTCTTACTTTTTCCTGAGCAAGAGCCAAGTGCCAGGGTTACATGGAAATGGTTACCAGCTTGTCCTGGTTGGTTGTTGCAGGGTAATTAGTTTGGTATCTGGAGGCCAGATCTCTTCATATGCCTAAGCAAGTGAATTTGCAGCTTCCTTTCAGAAGATGCCATCCCAGTTGCATATGTGTTCACTGACTCTTGATGCGCAGAAGTTACGAATGATAAAAAATATTTCAGTAATTACCTCGGGGTGATAGGAAGGGAATGGAAAAGTGCTAAGGCTCCTCTTTTCTCAGCTTTGAAGTTTAATTATTGTCCTTATTCCCCTCTGGCTCTGTTCCAAAGGCCACCTTAACCTGAAAAGGAGGAAGAGGGAGTTGGGACAGGGAGCCTGGGAAAAGGGGCCAAGCGAGGCTGACAGTTCACTCTGTATTGTTGGTCTTGGACGCACCAGCATCGCTGCTTGGTGTACATTGAGAAAAAGCAGGGCAATCTGCTAGGATGTAAAAGAGAGAGACTTCTGCAGCGTGGCCAAGCTATGTCTCTGGCTGGCTGGGGACGCACTGGCTGAAAAGGAAACAAAGCAGCTCCCACACTTACGTGGAGTGAGCGCCCAGTGTGATGCGTAAGGTGCTTCCCAGGTCCAGGGTGAACCGTGCTCCGGCAGCCGTGCTGGCATGCTGCTCTTGCTGGCATGGAAGCACGGACACAGCTGCCTGCTTTTGGGGAAGGACGGAGGGCAGTGCGAATCTCCTCTTCCAAACTGAAGGTCTTTGTATTTTAGTGAAGAAAAGGCATAACATCAAAATAAGCTGAAAATTATCTTAAACCAGAATGAAGAGGTTTCAAAGTAAAAGCCCTCAGAAAGGGGATAAACTTACAAATCTCTGTGCAACTTTAAATGCACCCCAGTCAAAAGTGCCTGTGGGTACCCTGAGTTTTGAAGAACATCATTGAAAAGGGAAGTAAGCTGGATCATTGCTTGAAAAGAAAATTCAATAGTGGCACAAGCCCTTCATGATTTCAAATATAAAGTCTCCTCTGGGAGAACAGTAATGTAGGAATCCCAAAATATCAATGAGGCTTTTCTGGACTTTAGGTTTCTCTGCTTTAAAAAAAAAAAAAAAAAAAAAATTAAAAGTATGTTTAATCGTTCCCTGGAAATGAGATCCCTGCTGTAACAATTAATTCATAAAGCTGCCAAAGACTTCCAGGCCTGTGGGAGTCAGGCTGGCATCTGTGATTAATGTGAACTGCAGGTGTGTGGCTGCGTTTCCAGAGAACCAGCCGTAGGGAGGCATCACAAATTACTTAACCCTGCCCAAGTGGGCTTAGTCAAGAGACCCCCTATGAGCAGGTAACAAGAGGGAAATTGTAATTTTACAACAATTCAACAGGTAATGTCGAATGCCTCTTGGGGTGCTTTTTGCTTCAGCAGAGGAAAAGTGTTGGATATGATGGAAGGGCACTCTCCATATTACGGATCTGAAGTGACTCAAGGAATTTGTTCAGTCAGTTGATGCAAAAGGAATGACCCACAGCTCTTGTGCTTGGTTGTCCTGCAGCTGGGGGAAAACCAGGAGAGCTAATCATCTGCCCTCCTTTTCTCTTCACCAGCCTTCACTGGAAGATCTGATACTATCAGGAGGTTCAAGAGGTAAATCAGCTGCTCTGTGGGCTGTGCTCAGTAACCCAGGCTTTGTCAGAGACCCAGCTGGAAGCCTGGCTGGGCTCGGATCAATAACGTGTGTGTGGAGCTTGGCTCTAGGAGTTAACTCTCCCACCAGGAGGAAGGGAGGGCAGGCAGAGGGCCTCCAGTCATGATTATCATCTCATTAGGAGGGAAACAGCAGTTCAGTTTGAGGGAAAGAGGTGCTTTTCTGGTGTAACTGCGGTGTAACTAGATTAAGGGTAGTTTTATTTCTTTGTGTGTGTGACTTGTATAAACACGTGTCCCTGTGCTGTCTGTCTTGGACATTTTGACTTTTTTAAATCTTAATGTAGATTATTGTTATTTGAGATTAAATGGATGAAACAATATTTTTTTTTTATTTGGTATGGCAAATCCATAAATTAATTTTTGTTGTTGTTTAAGAAGCTTAGCAAGTGCCCCAACTCCCTAGCATGTCCAAGGGGGATACATCCTGCAGTATCCAAAGGACAACACCACAGCGGGTTCCCATTTGAGCTGCACGGACGAGGTAGGGGCCAGGAGGGGATGTGTGTACATTTAAGAGAATGTGTGTACATTTAAGAGAATGATACCTAATGCTGGGGTAGGAGCAGTGTCACTTAGTGTCTACTGGTGACACTGAAGTCTCCCTGGCAGGCAGGAAGGTGTGGGGCTGCATGTGCCAGCCCCCAGACTGCCAGGGAGTGTTTCACAGGTACCTGATTCCTACCAAAATGTCCCTGTGCAGTGAATTGCATCACTGGGTGATAGCGTTCTGAACAGTTTAGCCTTCAGTGCTACAGATGACGCTCTCTGGTAATGTGATGGAAACAAGGAAAAGCCAGACTTGCAGATGCAGTGTGGAGCAGATGTAGAGAGACTCCTGGTTGCTACAGTATGGCCCCAGCTGGGAAGGCCCTGGGAAGGGAAAGAAGCACAAATCCTGATTTAGTGCTTCTCCTGAGCATTTCCATCCTTGAAGATCTACAGTGTGTGGTTTGCATTTACACTGCTTATGTGGGGGGAATACCAATCTCAGATGAACATCACTCAGTGAGGTATCATTCTCTTACATGTACACACATCCCCTCCTGGCCCTTTTTGTTGAGCAAAAAAAAAAAAATGTCTGAAAAATTTGCTAGGAATTGAGCTGCGAGCCCAGGAGGGGTGCCAGGCATTTTAGGTCAGAGTTGATTTTTTGACGTAGCTGCCAGCATTCTCACACCAGTGTATACCTTCCTTTCCCTTTCTACCCAAAGGCTTTAATTCACTGTATTCTGCTTGACTAATAAAATAATCTTTTCTTTTTTTTTTTTTAAAAAAAAAAAAAGTCTACCCTGTGTCACCACAGACACCAACAGGTTGTGTAGCTCCCGGGGGAATGAGGTCTTTAAAAAGGCTTTGGGTGTTTCTGGATTCCCCATGGAGGGAGCAGCAGCAGCCTGCAGCAGGCGTTGGAGGCGAAAGGTGAGGTCCCCAGTAGTCCATGACCCGTGCGAGGAGTCTGACAGAGCTTGGCACATCTCGTTTGTGTAATCAGGTACTTCATATGAAGAGATTGGTTTTCTTGAATTCATACACTAAGTAATTTAGGAAATCATTTAGGATTCCAAAGGGTGATATAGGTCTGGTTTTATGTTGGCATAGAAAAAGACTATGCATAGTTTTGTGTTTAATATGTATTTTAAATGTACTGTGATAATGGATCCTTTTTAGTCAGTGTAACCCAAAAAGAATCAGAGAATTTATAATGAAATTACAGGAGTGCACAGTTTTGGTAATTTTTTCTTAAAGCATCAGGAAAGTAGAGAGGCTGATTTCTAATGGAGCCCTCTGTGTGCCTCTGAACTCATGACAGCTAAAACAATTCTGTTAGCTCGCAGATTAGATTAGAATTGTAAAAATGAAATAAAATGCCGTCTAGGTAAATGATCCACTACCACAGGTGTTGAAAAACAATCCTGAGTAGAAGTGGCCTGGGCACTAAATAATTAAATTATGATGACAGATGATAGTTTAATAAGGTGATTGTTATGAGCCTTCTTGGTAGGCTTGCGATCTTAAGTGCTTCTAACAGCATTGGCTGGCACATTTGGAGGGAGGCAGCGCAGAGGACTTGAAATGAGATTTCCATCTGACAACTGCCAGTTTTGCAGGGAGAACTGTTTGTTTGCTTCCTGTAGTGTACGCTGCTTAAGTTGTATTGTCTGTCTGTACATGCTAGGCAGCTTCTTCACATTATATAGTCTTATTTGGTTTCAAATGTGGATTTTCAAGGGTTGCAATACACCTAGCCTTCTCTCTCCTTTGTTCAGATTTTTAACAGGTTAAAAGCCCACTGCATAACAATTAAGAACCAATCCTGTGAGTTCTGAGCACATTCAAATCTGATTCTCTGTGTCTTTGAAAGCTGGTAGATTGACACAGGCTGATGAGAAGAAACCCCATGAAATCGGAAGAAGAGATGCATTCATTTGATCCTCAGAAACACGGAATTCTCACACTGTGCCACTGGCAAACCTTCCCTCTGAACTAGGTGATCTTGCATTAGAGAGGAGGAAAAAGCAGTTGTTGGCCTTCAGGCTGACAGGAGTGTTTTCTCTTCCAATAGATGTATTTGGGTTTTGAGTACCAGTCTATTTGCTAGAGGCACTGCAGACAGCAGCACACATCAGATATTTCATATCTAGGCCAATGCATCTGATGGGATTAGAGGTGAAAGGTGCCCTGATGGCAACGTGCTGTTGACACCCACTCAAGTGTTTCCTGTTTTTCCTAAGATGATTCACAGAGCACAGGTGACTGGGCAAAAGGGAGAAACTTGGTCTCACAATGCAACCCTGACCCTACAATGATTTTTTTTTTTTTTTCCTTGGGAAAAAGCCAGGATTTAAACTCTTTCCCCCTGCACCCATTTGTTTTGGAAGCTTGCATATTTTCTTCCTTTGCATTTATGAAAGGGCCCGTGTTGTGACAGAAGCTGGCTCACCTGAGCAGCAGTGCAGATAGACAAGTTTGAGGCAGCTCTAGGAGGTCAATCTGCTTGCATTAGGCCAGCAGAGTAGCGGCACTTGCAGCATCTCAGGAAATAAATCACTTGCTAAAGAGCCAGTTCTGGTTTAGAAGCCCATTGTTTCCCATCAGAACGCACACCAAGAAAGGACACGTTGCAGCAGAGGCAGCTTTACTGCCATACATTAAACGGGAGTGGTTTGGGGTTTGCAGTTGCTCTCCTGTCCAGTCAGTGGAAGATGAGAATGAGTTAAGACATCACAAGAGGTGTAAGTCATGGTAGCTCAGCTTCATGGCTGAGCTTTGCTTTCACAGAATTTATTTAGATTGTCCTGTTGCCTCTCTTGATGTGAATTTAGTGGGCATAAGCATACAACCTTCAACATGAAGGCAAATGTTGCGGCCAGTGGAAGCCTCTATTAGATGGCAGAGTAATAATGAGTGATTTTCATGAGCTATATTGACTTAAGTGTAGAACTTATTAGTTGGTATCTCTAACACACTGTAGTGTTAAAACTCATCAATACGGGTCTCATAAATGCCAATATGTAACAGCAGGTGCTGCTGTAATTTAGAGAATCGTTATAATTTCTATTTAGTAAATCAGTTGCCATCACTGTTAATGTTTAATTTGTAAGTTAGTGCATCACCCAGCAGTATAAGAGGAATGAGGCTGCAAACACATTTTCAGTAAATATGATATAAATACCATGACTCCTGTTATTCAGTACATCCCATATGTTAGCTGTTGATAACTTATGATTTTTCTATAAATACAGCATTGTACCCTGACCTTTAAAAGGATGAGATGTGAAAATGAGAAATTTACCGTGACAAATATCTTTTGAAAGAAAGTGAAAAGGATCTGAATTCGGGATTGAGCAAGGGGAAAGATTAAAGATAAGTATGTGCTGCTCTTAATGAGTTCTTAGGTCTTGACCTGGGTTAAACAGGAAATTCTGATCTTGAGCATGCATTTGTTCAGCAGGGATGTGTCTCCTGACATGAGCAAAAATGTCAGCTCTTGATTTAGATGTGTTTGGATGGGATCTAAAGAGCTCCCAAGTATATGATGGTGGTGTCTTCCCAAGGTAAGACTGTAAGCCCCGTGAAGATACCTGGTCTGCACATCTGTGCTGAGCTCAGGTGACGTGGCAGCATGCCTGCAGCACCGCTGGCTTCATGTGCCCCTCCCAGGGGGCTTGGCTACTTTGTGCAGCCTGTTGTCCTGTGACGAGATGATTGCTGCTGCCCACACTAGCTATTTTGCAGCTAACTTGGGTACATATGATCTGCTCTCATGCTCCTCAATTGTGGAGGAGATAAATTTTGTGTGTCCAGGTGCCAGGAGGTGGTGGTGCCCAAATGACTGGCCAGGCTGTGTCCCAGGACAAATTCTACCATCTTGCACAACAATCTTTCTCTGTTTTGTGGCCTGAAACACAGCAGTTGTGTGACAGATGTGCATGGTATGCCTTATTGCACCACCCAGCTTTTCACACGTCCTCCACACGCAAGCAGCGTGAAGCCGTGGCAGCACCGCGGCTGTGTCCGAGGGGCTCTCGGGAAGGAGAGCTGCAGAGAGAGCCAGAGCCCTCAGTCCAAGGAAGCTGTTGTGGCAAACTGCCCCCATACCGTAACCGCCCTTGTCCCACGGGGTTCACGCAATTGCATAGCCAATTTAACTCTCAGCCAATGATAATTACACAGCCAGCCTTACTTCAATGGGCCACTGATACTTTTAAGTCTGCAGCAACACAATCCATCTTGAAGCGCATATTAGGATGGTTGTGGCCAGCTTGTCGTAACAAGGCCCTGAGTATTGCCAGTATCGGTGGCTGTGAGTGAGTGAGCAGTAAACAAAGGGTCACAAACTGCTGAAAGTCAGAAAATGCTGATCCACAGAAAGGCCTTTGGTAAATGCTGCCTCAAGAGCTCACAGCTTAGTTAAAAAAAAAAATAAAATCCAGTGATACTTAATTCTCTGTTGGAAAAGACACTTTGAGTGGTTTCTCTGAAGTTTTTGGTCATTAAGAGGTTAGTGATTTTAAAGACAACACCCAGGTAAATGGGAAACTTCTCCCAGTGTGGCTGAAGTTTTCCTATCTAATTCAGAATCACGGTCATCTTCTGACCTGGGTCGAGAAGAAAGCATAGCCTCTGCTTCTGTGACAGATGAAACAGTGAAAAAACTTACAATGAGCAGAACTAGTGCTTCCCAGAGTAGTAAATAACCCATCCTTCCTCACAGGGCGCTTCTGCCTGCCCAGTCTGTGCAGTGCTGGGGTGAAGTCCCCCCGCCTGGTAAAGTGTTTGCAGCGCGGGGCCTCTGACTCTGGTTCTGTCAGTTGGTGTGGTGGTGGGTTTTTTGGGGAGTGTGAGGTGTTCAACCTG
Source organism: Tetrax tetrax (assembly GCA_009806455.1). NCBI lineage: Eukaryota > Metazoa > Chordata > Aves > Otidiformes > Otididae > Tetrax > Tetrax tetrax. The sequence goes on from WHYT01017926.1 coordinate 357,167, forward strand.
AGACGAGCATAGAAATAAGTATTAATAACACTTAAAAGTGTTCTGCCAAACGTATTTTTTAAGTCACAGAGGCAGTCAAATCAGCTAACAGACATTGAACCACAGAAAAAGCAACCAGAATTCAGTTTTCAGAGAGAGGTCAAGGGGTGCCAGAACTTCTCCTCAGGTCCCAAACAACTGCCTCCTTTACTATCAACCTTTCTGTATTTAAGAGGGTCTGAGGTTTAAATAAGCTATTTTAGTAGCCACTGCCCAGCTTTGGAGCTTTCCACACAGGGATTTGCATGTCCATTAGTCTTTTGTACAATTTTACTGTAATTGCTGTCATCCTAAACTCTTCCCCATCACCTGTGAAGAACCTGCCCAGTGTGTGTTCTTTTCTCCCAAGTGCAATAAATGGCATGGAAAATAGTCTGGAACATCTAGGTTATTTGCAAGTTGTGTCAGCTTAATCCAGAGGAGCTTGTTTATAGTCTTTGTTGCTATTATTTTTTTAATGTTTGGGTTTAAGATGAACTGTATATTTGCTAGAATATCTGTCTCTTGAGCACATGTCATCTTCACAATTACCTGTTTGGTTACATCCAGAGGTGAAAGATGCTTCAGCCTTGCTGTTCTTAAAGCGGTGTTGCGCAAGATACTAGAGCTTCCCTTAGGCTGAAGGTTTCCCAAGGAAACAGCTGTTTTCTACCAAGCCTTTGATTCATCGTGACATCTTGTCTGCATAACTTGTAATTGTCTCCTAATTGTAAACCCTTATACATAGGAAACTATTTTAGTAATGAGCTTCCCACCAGGCTGGGGTGTGTGCTCTCCCATTTGGATTGAGAATTCCCCATAAAATTGGTCTTTGTTTCCCTTCAGGAGTTGATCTCTATGTATCCCCTCTAATAGGAGGAATGCCAGCCTAGTATCCTGTCTCTGGTGAGTGGGAGTGACTTTGGGTTCGTTCCAAAGAAATCCACTTACCTTTCCTTCCTTACCATTCTGTGTCCCGTACAGCTGCTTCTCCCAGAGAACTATTGCAACAAATACTATTAAAATCCTACTGTCATTTTCCATGTGAGCTATTTGCAGCGCTTAGTATCACAGGATTTTCCCAAAATTAAACAGTACTCAACTGGAATTTAAAATACCTTCCCCTGGTTAAGATCTTTATAATTGAAGCGTCAAAAAAAAAAAAAAATGCTGAATGGTCTGATTATGATTGATTCAGTTAAAAATACTCCCTTTCCAGTATGCCTTCTGGTATGGGAGCTGCTGATGCAACTACATGAAACTCACTGGGCTGGGGGAGTGGAAATCTCCTATTTCATTTGCTGCTTTTTCTGCCCTCAAGGCAAAATTCACAACGTACACTATGGAAATGCTGGTTCCAGTGACATGTTTTATACCACTAGCCAATCTGGCTACAATTCTATTATAAGCATCACATTAGCAAGTGTTTTATCTCCCTAAAATATCTTAGTGTTTTTAAATGCAGTTCTTTAAAGCTTTCGCAACAGTTCAAGTATGTATTATTTCTTCCTTTCTCCATTTTTTCCACCTCCTGCCATTCTCACCAGCTTGGCAACGTTTCCTTGGTCCTTTGGTGACCGAACTTTCTCTCACTGGTACAAAATTATAGCTCAGTCTGTTTTCTTCCAGTCCACGGGAGGCAGGAAGAAGCCTCACATATCATGACTAAGTGACATTTAGCACATTGAGTGTAATCAGCTTTGGCTCTTTTTGAGCAGGCACTGGTAGATTTAAGAAGTCAACACAGTGGGAAGTGTCTTACCCACAACAATCTGCCTACTCAGAAACAGCGAGCTGGACTTTATTTAATCTGGAGCTCCTTTAAAGTGACAGGCTTGGTAAATAGGATGCTTGTTTGCATCTTTGCTTCTGGAAAGCCTCTTGCTGGTTCTGCTCAGTGGCACTGCGCATCTGGGTAACTGGGACTGCAGGAATAATGTTATTGGCAGCAACTCACAGGTCTCCAAGGAACTACTGAGGGTTGTGCTTTCTGGAGACCCTTAGCAATTCCCCCCACACCCTGGAGGCACCAATCAATACCTGACTTTCTCTCGCTGGTGTCATCTGCACAGGATATTGGCAGCATCTCTTACAGCGGGTGCTCATTAAGAAAACACAAGCTTTCCCTGCTCACACCTCCATTCACACAGCGTTTTGTGGTCTGCCTAATTCCTCGTGCTTAACATTTTCCAGGAGAGCAAATGAGATTGGAGAATCAGGGAAATGTGCTTGTGTAAATTCACCCCGGAGACCTGGCTATCAGCTAACCCCAGCTCACGTGATCGAGCCGTGTTTGTGATTTATTGTTCATGTGCTTATGTGTACATGACCTTTTTCTGAAGTAAAATGTACAACAGAAAAGTCAATGAAGCTGTTCTGAGGGTACAACATGGGGAAATACAAGATAAACGATGAGGAGAGGTTTGAGACATCATTTAGGGGAGGAAAGGAAAGCAATAGGATCAAAATCGTATTGTTTCACAATTTCCTTAGCAGTCATATCCCCAGACAACGCAGGCCACGTACTACTCTTATTTATACTGGCTTCAGACAACAGAGAACAACTGATCAACTCTTACAGTGCCAACTCATGTAGTTAGAGGATGGAACAATTAAAGGAGTGGGACAAGCCACCTTCAAGTTGCAGAGCGGTACACAAATGTGTTCCCATGGGGCGGCAAGTGCAGATGGTAAAGGTTCGCTACCGGCAGTAACATCAGAGTGCAGAAGGTACGTGAGGAGGCAGAAACAAATGATGAGAGGCAGAAGAGAACCATTTTCTTCAGTCAGCATCCTGTAGCCGTTTACAATGTGTGTGTTACAAAGTACAGTGTAAAATGTACAACAGTAATTTTCATGACTCATTGCTTTCAGCGATAGTTCCTTTGGCATTGGGAATTGCATATCTCTATGGGTCTGTGTGCTTAATGTTGGAATAAAGAAAAAATACAAGCTTTAAAAGTCAGACATAAACTCCACTTTATTTGGCCTCTGCTTCAAGTAGCTGTCTTGTTTCTAGTCTTGTTTGAAGGCCAGGCGAAGCAGTGAACTGCAGGCAGTTTAAAATGCTGATCGGATGATCAATGATTAACATGTTCAAAGATGTTTATAAGGTCACACTTGGTTCCATTAAAGTATATTTCCTGTGAATGAGGTGGGTAATCTGGATCTGTTAGTATAACCACCCTTTTTTCTTCTTTATTTACCGATGTTACACACAGGTTTTAGTAGCAGTAATAATTCATTTGCATCTGGAGCATGGATGAAAGTTTTGAAAAATATAGGGAGAGTGCTAACAATGAATTAGGAAACCCCATTAGAAACATCTTTTAATGATTCTCCCTTTGGCAAGCTAACACTTTAATTTTTTCAGTTGACTTGTTATTAATGTGTTTTTAACCAGAGGATTATGCTGCACTAAATCAAACCCCATAAAACTTATCACAATGATGAAATGACCTGTATCAATCAAACGTGGTCTTGTTAGGGCTTTTTGTTTTGTTTTCGACAAGACCTATTTTCCATAAAAACTTTAGCTGACATTAATTGTACTTACCCACTCTAAAGCTTCATCAGATGCATTGCTTGCAGTCTTGCAGGTTGTTTGCAGCGTAGAAGTAACGCTTGTCCTCATGATCTAATTTGGTGTCTAAGAGCTGACACTGCGCTGTGCTGTAAGAAGGATATGCAATGTAGATTACTGTCAAAGCAAGTCTTTATTTTGCTGTGGAAAATAAGAATGTTTCATCTTATCTGCCGTTAGCACAGGTAGCAAGAGATCCCCTGCTGAAACTCAGTGTCTGCTTTCTGTTTTTCTCCCATCATGTCTTACATCTTTAGCTGCTACATAACTGCATCGAGAGCATCTCTTACCCTGCATTGTCTTTTTTTGTAACCGTAGTACACACGAAAGTACAAACAAAATGTAAGAACAGTGGAAAAACAACCTGTGACTCGTACCTTAAGCAATTGAATATTGTCAAATATATTTTACATCCCTTATTGTACCTGTCGGTGGCTCAGGGTCAGCTGCTCCTGTCTCTTTCCAGCTCCCCGTGTGCTGTCTTTACCTGGGCCGGACATTCTGCTGTTCCCAGACCTTGTCTTTGGTGATGATTTCCTTTGTCTCAGCCGTGCCGTCCTGGAGATGTAACTGAGTTTTAGGAATCTGTACTCCAACAAACCATGGAGTGACCTGGGCGTGTTTCCAGAGCCAACAAGCTGGTTTTCTTTTTTTTTTTTTTTTTTTTTTTTTTTTTTTTTTTTCCTAACCAGGAGCAAGGGATGAAGAGTAAAAGTGTTTTGTAAAGGCTGTCTGGGTTAGTGCGTCCCCATTTATTCCTGCCCCATTCCTCCCCTTCCATTATTTTTTTATAACTCCGTATGCAGACATGTGCTGAAGTCTGAAGAACTGATGTAGAGTGAAAACTAGTCACTTCTCCAATCCTGTTTATCGTAATGGCACCCAGGCACGCGTGCTGGCACGGGTGGGGATTGTCTGAGGGGGTGCAAGGCAAGCGCAGGGCGCTGGGGACGCTTAGACTGGCTCTGTCCCTGGGAGCGATGCTTCCAGACCTGTCACCTTTACCCAAGAGACTCCGGCCTTTTGGGAAGGCACTGCTTTAGCTGTGTGCTGGTGCCTTTTGTTGTGGCCATTTGGGGTGGGAGTTTCAAGGCTGTGTATTGAATAGCAGTGTAAAACAGGGATGTAGTACTAGTTTCAGTGTTATCTTATGAGACCTGCTGAAAACAGGCCCTGCAGTGCGTTTTCCTTTGCTTACTAGTCAATAGATACTTCTTTGGCTTACAGTTATTTCCAGTCCTAGCCTTAAGTGGCCACAGGTCACTAACCTTTGGGTCGTGCTGTATGCTCAAGTGGCTAAAAAAGCTAGGATCTGATTGATGTGGATTCAGTTGCACTGGAGAGAAGAATTATGTTTATTACACTGGTTTTGGACATTTTTTTTTTCCTAAAATGTTGACCACTACTGTTCTGGTTTTTCCTTGATGAGCTGTTCTGGATATCTTGTGAGGACAAGTGTGTGTACCAAAAAAAAACCCCCACCAAACCAACAAAAAACCAAAACCACCACCCACGAAAACCCCCAAAAAACTTCGTTACTTCTTTATTAGCAGTGTAGCACTGGTATCAGTGTTGATGGGAAGGAGGTAATACTGCCGCTACTGCTCATGAGCTTCAGCTTCATCCCAGCCACCAGCATCACATCTGATGCTTTTGGCTAATGCCTGGTAAAAATCACCGGCATTAATTTTCACAAAACAAAGGGAAGAGGCATTTGTTTTGTCCTGGTTTTTTTTGGTTTTGTGGGTTGGTTTTTTTGTTTGTTTTTGTTTTTTTCCCTGCTCTAGATCCAAAATCAAGCAAGATTACACTTGTGTTTCACAAATGAGAGTGAGGAACTCTGGAGCCATTTCATGGCAGGTAGTTAACAGGATCGGCCACCTTAGCAAAGCAGGTGCTTCTCCATCCTCTCTCTCTAGTATTAGATTGACAGCATGCTGTACGTAAATCAGAAACATGTCCTTTGTAAAGGAACTATTAAGTGTAAATTGCAATATTCTCTGCCTCTAGATATTAGTGGGACTAATTTGAAAGGGAGAAGGGGGAACTACTAATTTAAATAATTTTTTTTTTTTTAAAAGCAATCAGTGTTTGATCTTTTGTTAAATATTTTGCTACTTGTACTAGAGAAACAGCTGGTAATATTTCAAGTAGAGATTTGCCACTTTGCAGAAGAGGAAAAACAGATTGGACTGTGAAATGATAAAGTGTAATAGGAGCAGTCATGGTGGGAGCCAGTGGTGAAACCTGATCTTCAGTCTAGCACGATTAACAAAGTACTTTATTTTTCATACCTGTGTCTGTAATTATTTTGTGTGGTTCTGTTTAAAAGCTTTGTTTGTGTTTCCAAATGGGATAGAGTGTAATTAAGTGCAGAAGGATGGAGATGACCTCTGATTGCACCTTACGGTGGTGGTTTATATTCTGGCGCAGCAGCGAGTAACCTGTTAATATGGTGCGTTTCACACCTCATTGCTGACCATATTAAAAGTTTTTATCCTCTCTAATTCCTTAGTAAATATTAATGTACAGTATTCACTAGTATCTGTCTATTTCATTTACTTCACCCATTCTTCTTTGTAATTCATTTTATTCCCTTTATCCTATGGTGATTCTAATCAAAGCCAAATCCAGTTGTTTTAATGATCAGTTTTTATTACTCCTCCAGGCGAACTGCGCCGCAGAGATATGTCATTGGAGCCCAATGTTGTTATGCTGCTACAGAAATGATTAATTTAACCTTTTTGCATATTGCAAGAATTAAAAACATAATAAATCAGCAGAGGCTTATTATACTAAGTGATGTATGTAACCTATTAGCCATTTTGTTTGTTTTAGTTGTACAGTTCTTGTCAAGATTTCTTAAAAATAATCATTTATGGTCCTGATCCAAAGGCTGCTAAGCTGGTGTATAAGTTGCCGTGTTAGTTTCGTAGCTGACTGATCTCAGCTGTTCCCGTATGAGACTCACAATAAAGAAAAGAAAATATGAAGTTAAACCTAGAGTTTCCACAGGTTTCAGTAGGCTAAGATTGCAGTAAATAAATTGGGATTTTCTTAATAGTGACACTGTTAGTTTTTTTTTTTTTTTTTTAAATCAATGAATAAAAAAGCCCCAATATGCACATAAAATTATACACATTGGGGCTACTTGTTTCTCAGATATCTGCTCTGCAGTGTATTGTGGACAAAACCATTCGGGCTAGCGGCTGCAATGCTGTCATTGCCGGCACTGCAAAATGCAGGAGCTGTAGTCGAGGATCCCAGCACCAGACAGCCAGGTTTACTCAGCTGTAGTGACTCCTGTTCCAGCACACGGTGCTGGCAGCAAGAGAGGCGGAGGATGAGGGCCTGTACGTGGCGGCAGCGGTCTTGGTGAGGAGGCGTTTGGGGCTCAGCTGTGCCCTGGGCAAGAGGCAGCCTCCTGGGCCAGCGGATTTGTTCAGAGGGAACCGTTTTGGCAAATAGAGACTGGTCATCCAATTAAAAGAATCAGTGGGTAGACTGAATAAATATGTTGCATCCCACATGAATAAACACAGAGTCGTTCTCCGAGTCACAGAAATGGTTGAAAGGGCCAAGGCAGGGCTTGGTCACCGTGCTGCCAGCCTGCCTCGCACAGCCAGCCTGGCCAGGAGGGGGGATTCCCAGCAGGCAAAACAGCAGGAGTGGTAATAATGTTCTCGATACTCCTACCATCCCAAGTAGGGCAAACTACACACTGTAATTGGTTCACAGTTCCAAAATATTTCACAAACGCCAGACGGTGAAACGTTTCAGTGCTTCTGAAAGGTCCCAGCTCCGATTGCCAAGCGGGAGGCTCGGCGGCTGGTGCCGCACGGGCACGAGGCAGCCCGGGAGCGCGGCGGGTAGGACAGCTTGTCTGCTGCCTGGCTGGGACTGGCACAAACCCAGGCTGGCTGGCAGCAGGTCAGCAGCTCGTCTACCTAGCCGAGGGCTTGCATAGAGGCTTTCACTGGTATCTGCGTGTTCTGTTGTCTTGGTCTTGGCTTTTTCTTATTGAAAAGCTTTTGTTCAGTGGTGTTTGACAAGCCCTTCTCTTAGCTCACTGCTCCTAACTGCTAAAAATAGTGGCTTGTCCCAGGCGGAGGGGCTTCTCCAAGTGACAGGGATTCAGGCCCTGCCTGCCCATGTGCCACATCCCATAGGCTTATGGGTTCAGGCTGCTCAGGTGGTCACAAACCTGATCTTCTCTTACAGTGGGAGGGACTCTGCTCCCCTAGTCCACGTCTTGTGGTCCATTCACTCTGTAGATGTGGGACGGGAGGTTGCCAGTGAAGGCTGGGGCAAAAAAGTTGTTGAGTAACTTTTGTTGTTGTTTTCCTCCTTCTCTTCCCTTTCTTCTTTCTTTGCTCGCAGCGCTGAGCTAACCCAGGTGGAAGCTGCCAGGAGCTTTCTTCCATAGGCCTGAAAGGGCAAGGGGGAGCCTGGTCGTATATGTACCTTTAAGGACACTAATACAAACTCTTGCAAATAAAGACCACTGTTTTGTACTCAAAAGTAGAAAGGAATAGGTTTTGGAGAGGCAAAATAAGCTGGAAACAGCATACGTGACATTGAGGTTTTTTTATTGAATCAAAAAACTTTTCTTGAATGCTGAGAAGCAGGGAAATGATAAATCAAAGGGTAATAAAAATTATCTTTTATTCTAGGCTTTTTTTCCCACTTTGGGAGCTGGCCTGGATTTCACTTTGTGGTATAGCATATCTTTTAAAGAAACATCCATTCATAATTACAAAATTATCAGCAATTCCTCCAGTGGTTAATTCCTCTATTATTAACAGTGTGTGGCTTTTGCCAGCCTAAATTTGTCTGGTCTCGTGTTCTGCCTGTGGGACTGTTGCACCTTTGCTAGGATGAAAAGCCTCCTCTTATCAGTTTCTCTTTCCCCAAGTAAGTATTTACTTAATGATCAGACATGCCTTAATCTTCTCTTTGATAAGCTAAATAAATTGAACTCCTTGAGACTGTCACTGTAAAATGTTTTCCCATCCTTTAATCAATCTCATGACTTACAGCAGTATCCAATTTATCAAGCGCTCTCTTGATGTGGGAACACCAACGCTGAAGGTGGTATTTTGCTGGCAGTAGTGGCAATAAATGCAGTGGTGACAGAATTTATTTAGATTTCCCCAAAGCACTCTAGTCCGTGCAGCCAGAAGGCGACTTTGCAAGCTCAGGCTGAGGTCACGCTCTGCCAGGATGCTCCAGTCAGGCTGTGGGCTTTCTCCCCGTGCGCGTGACTTGCTCGGTTTACCTGCTGTCAGGTTTATCAGGTCATCCAGCGCACACAGGGCTTGGGGGTTTCTTTTCCCCCATGTTTACTCTTTGCTATTTGTCATATAAACGATTAATCAAACAAATTTCACTTTGTGCTAATCACTGGCTGCATGCAGACAATTAAACGGAGTATGGGTTTTCCAGCGTTCCTGTGCACGTAGCTCTTCTCGTTCTATCAAAAAGATTGAAGTCTTTTTATGCTAGAAAACAGTTTTATTCAAAGAAGGAAGCGTTTGCTCTGTCAGCAGTTTCTAGAGACTCATTTTCTCTCTTCTTACGGTATTTTGTAGCTGTCCAGAAAGGCTTTCCACAGCGATAGAGTTGCCTGACCCATCCCGTGTGCCGTGGGAATTCCCAGTCATCTCCATTGTAAAAATCCCTTCCCCAGGTTCTTTGCCATAGCGTGAGGAAGGAAGAGCTTAGGTTTGTCTGTTTGGGGTGGGTTTTTTTGTTTGTTTTGGGTTTTTTTTTGTAGTTTTGTGGTTTTTTTTTTTCTTCCTTTTTTGTTTTCCTTTGTGGGAAGAGCGGGGAAGGAGGAGGGGTCTGGGGTTGGAGGGTCTGGGTTAAAAGGTAATTATTTTTGTAACAGAATTAAAACCTGAAACACATTGAACCGATTTCTAATACAAACAGGATCAGCATTAGCTTTTAAAGGATTGCTATTATCATTTCAGGACTGCAATGTGATTTAAACTGTAATAGATATTGATTTCTGTATTAGTGTACTTGCTCCCTGTATTGCATTTCTGCTGCCATCTGCTAAAACAGGAATGGCATTTTTCATTTTATTGACTGGACAATAAGCTGGAATACTGTATTCCTGCACACTCTGGATCGCTGAGATGACTGTAAGCTTAGAGGGAAAAGGAAGGTTAGGGGCAATGCAGCTGCTGAGACACTTGCAGTTTAAAGTTACAGGTACCAATTAAGTGTATATAGAAAAAATCTTGAAAGATTTCTGGGTCATTTACAGAAAGGCAGACTTTTACTTAAATTCCACAAGGCACTATTATTTTAAAAAGAGAAATAATTACTGCAGTGTCCTGTGCTGGTGGTCTAAAACAGCATGGGTGGGATTTCCCAGGGCGGTCAGTTTTGACTTAGCTGAGCTCCCACTAGAAGCAGTGGTAACCTCACCCACGCAGGCAAATGCAAGTGCTGTCCTTGTGCTGGTAACCCACCCATCTTCCTTCCCGGTCCAGACCAGTTGCTGAGTGGGAATTCTCAGTCTCTTCATTGAGCTCGGCATAACCATACTCACTCCGAGGCTTTCTCTCCAAGATCTCCTCTTTCCCAGTTCCCACATCCATCTCTTTGTTCAGCATCAGCCTGTTGCCTCATACCTTTGCCAAAACCATGGGAATCTCCTTTGAGAGCTCGTAAGGTCCAAGCTATGGCTCACCTCTGCAGGCTCGCCGGCCTGCTGCGGCCCTGCCCGTTGCCTTTCATCCACGAGCAACATGGCAGCTCCTGAGCAGCCACCTTTCACACCGGCAAACGTGCATCTTCAGGCTGCCTCTCCTGTGCTCCTCGTGCTGGAGACCACGCGCGCTTCCTTGTTGTCTCTCCTTGCTGTGATACACCTGAGGGGGTGCCGGGGGAGCTGTGCACCCATAACAAGTGTGCCATTTGGGCTTCTTCTGGCCAAAGCTCTTCATTGCTGGTGTCTCCTGGTCCTTAAGAAGGGGTGGCTCCATTCTCTTCCCTCCCTCTTTCTGGAACGCTCTGCAGGCACGCTGGCCACTGCCCTGTGCTGCACACGCAGGGGTTTTCACTGCTGCTGCCCAGAGGATTTGTGAAATGATTTGGAGTTGCTCTATAAATGAACTTCATTACAGCATGCTATTCAAAATGGGAATATTCTGAAATGAAGTTGCCTCTTGATTATGACTTTTCCCAGAAAACTGATTTTGCCTAATGATAGAGAATGGTAATAAGTGGTACTTAATTAGCATGAATTAAGTTTAATGGGAACAAATTCTGCTGGTGCCAAGTAGTTAAGAGGTGTTTAATAGAACTGGAATTCTGAGAGTTCATCTCATACTACCTGAGGGTGCCAACTAAATGTTAAGGTCTGTGTTCTCCATGGTGTTCAGGGGGCCACTGTCAGGAACACAGCTAAAGTTTGGTGGCCTGTTTCAGGGAGAGCTGGCCCAAGCCGTTCAAGTTCTTGAAAGAAGCTTGTGTAGGAGCCCTTTTTGTTTGTTTGAAGGTAAACATAAATATTTATTTCAAAATTTAGACTCGGACTATAGGGATATAAGGGTAGTTTAATTTTTGTCTCTTTATTCTGTGTCTGACAAAAACCTTACACTGAGGGAACTGTCAAGTATACACTTGCATTCTCATGATTTCCAGCAGTCTATATCCTAGGGACTTCCTTAGCCATTTGTTGTTTCTGTATTGTTGAAAGATTTTATTTTTTCTGCACTGTTTAGTCACTCTTGGACAGAAATCATAGTGTATAGCAAAAGCCCGAATTGCAAACTGGACAGTAAGTTTTCCAGCTTCTGTCTCCATTTCCTGATCTCCGAATGCTCGGTTTCTCAGTCTGCAGTTGTGTTATTGCATGTGGTTAACGACAAGGGAGAAACATCAGTTTGCTTTAGTTAGTGCAACGTGCTGTATTCCTCCTCACCAGGCACACTGGGCTGTGCGTCCCGAGCCACAGGGTGATGGGAACTGGCATATCTCTTCAGACCCCTTATAGAGGGGCTAATGAAATTTCTTAGAAAACACGGATTGCTGTTATATTACGGCATAAACCCTTACAGTCATAAGATATTTGCGTGGCCTGTTGCTGTAATAAGAGGACCTCACAGCCCTCCTCTGCATTTATTCTCCCAGAGTACCTGTGCTCCCACGTACAGGCTGGGAATGGAAAGACAGAGATATAGATAATTTTCCCAAGGCTACAGGGAAATATTTCAGGGACAGAGGAGAGAATCCCCCTCCTGGGAATTGCAGCCTGGGGTCCCTGCTGTGCTTTATGGCCGGCGCTGTGTGCCGTGTCGCTGAGGGTATCAAACAGAAGGAGGAGGAGAGCTGCTGCTGAAGCGTAGCCTTGTGTTTGGTAGCTGCTTCTGAAACAGCCTGCGGTTGGGGATGTTTATCATCCTGCTCGTAATGAAGCCATTACACTGCAGTCACAACTCTGAATTGCAGCTAATAGATTTTCATTTTGTTTTCTCGGTTAAGTCATATTTGATAAATGCAGAAATGTGTAGGGAGCAGCTTATCTCAAGTAGACAGTTTCTTTGTAAATGGGTGGCTTGAATGTGCTTTGCATGAGGATTTTTTGAAAGAAAAAAAGACATTCTGGGGCAAATCTTTACAGGTATTGAATGGCAAACACAGTATGCACTTGCTGAGTATAAATCTTCTACCTTTTAGGTACTTGCAGCTGTAGAAAAAAAAAAAACATTAATTTCTTTGTGTATGTGTGTGTATACATTTACTCATGTATTTGTGTGTGCATGCAAAAGTTTTACAGTGTTGGATATGTAATTCTTTGCAATGCTTTCTATGTTGTCTTAATGATTGGCTTAAATGAACCTTAGTAAAATTCTTTTATAGAAAACAAACAAAATTTCATTACCTGCTTCTCTGCAGACAAATGCATCAGGATGTAATTTTTCTCTAATTTATTATCTTATTTTGAGTTTGCTAAATGGTGCAGACTGGTTTGCACATAGCCCAGTAGTAGTCTGAGAAATTATAGTGCCAGTGTGTGGTATATCATTGCACTGGGCCATCTATTTCAGAATTACTCTGGAAAAGTTTTCAGCACAAAGTACCTCAACATACATTGTACAGGAACATACATTGTACAGGGAGGTGGAGGTGATTAAAAAAAAAAATAAAAATAAAAATCCTGTATGGATAAGTTCTTACATAATTAAACCAGCATTCTCAGAAATACTGAAGCTAAGCCAGTCTCCCAAAACTATCCTGAGGAACTTTGCCAATATTTTGAAACTTCGAGGCCAGAATGCAAGCATGCAAATCTGTGTTTTGGACCAAATTTTCAAAGGAGTTTTATAGCTGCAGATAGAATTTTCAAAGGTAGTGGAACAAATCTGCAGCAGACCCCTTCCAGCAACTGAAGGAAATATAATAAAATCGTGAAGAAAAATCTGTCCCCTTGGCATTTCAGATGGCATTAATTTCAGAGGTGTCGAGCATCTCATCTTCCTGGGAGTTAGCTTGGCGTTAAGGTGAAACGCAGCCCAGCACAGCGACTGCCTGTGGTGGAAGCCGCCAGCCGCCGTTCCCAGTGAGGACACTCATCAGGTTGGGAAAATTAAGCCCTGTGTTTCTGTCCTGGCCCCATGCCCAGCTCTGTCTGTTAAGGCAAGTCCCTAAATGTCATTAACTGGATCAAAAGGCTGAAGTGTTTCTGTCACAGCTACCACTCTTGGACAACAGTTACCCTATTGTTGGCAACTCTCTTGTCTCCCTTTTTCCTTTTGCCCCCTTCCATTTCTGGCCCCTCCATTTGCCTTCTGGGTCATCTCCTCTCACCCCAGTGCTGCCCCACATGTTTTCCCAGGGTTTTCTTTATCAGTTCTTCTGCCTCTGCCACTCATTCCTTGCCTGGGGCTCCCTCTGCCATGGTTCCTGCTGCTGCAGGTCAGTTTGGAAAGCCCCATCTCTCCCTGTCCGGGCTTTGGGCTCCCCGTACCTTCACCTCTGTGCCACACTTGTGCTCTCCATTCAGTTCTCCTTTGCCCCCATTCCCAAGGCGTAGGTGGTATGACTGCAGCCCTGCTGCTTTCTGTCTGTCCGTCCCTGCTTACTAACTGCTCCCATAAGTGCATCCCTAGGCCCAGGCTGTCTTCTCCAGTTGACCTTCACCCCAGCCCAACTCAGACCTATAAAACAAAATCAGCCAGTATCCCGTATTTCGATAAACAACCTAGCGATCAGATCGTGTAAACTGTCAGCTATGCACCTACAGTAATATGACCTCAGACCATTAAAATCACATACTTTGAGTCCGGTTTTTTTTTAGGATTTGTATATAAATGTTGTACAGAGAGACTTTATGAGAGCTTAGTGCACCAAAGTCTAGTCTTGGATTTCCATAGTTCAGGAGTTACTGGCTTGAATGCACTACAGGGGTTAAGAAGAAGGAATTAGAAGTTTGAAACCATGTTTGTTGAAATTCCTGATGAATTATACAAAGTTGGTCTGTTTATCAGAGTACTGTCATCTTTGTAAGACAAAATGATGGGAAAAATACACTCGGTGAAGAATCCCATGTCAAGAGAAAATGGATTAATCTCCTAAGCTGCTCTTCCAAATATTTTACCAGAGTGAGACATACACAAAGTAGACCTTGGGAGGACACCAGTGTGAGGATATCGCTATGAACCCGAGAGCTCTTGCCTACCTGAAAGCTTCCGCAGTCCCAGACCATCAGTTCACATTGCAGTGCTGTTAAGTGGAAAAGGGGACTTTTCAAGTAGATGGTATGAAAGTTGTGGTGCATGTTGTCAGCAGATTCTTCAGCTGAAGTGATGTTTCTCTGTCCTTGGGATGATAAAAGTAAACAACAGTAGTTGCACTGTTTGAGCCATCGTTTCTTCACCTCAAAAATGGCCAGCATGGGCTTGCAGAAGGGCACCGTTTCCCAAGGCAGTTGCTTGAGTCAGCCACTGCTTTTCTGCCAGATTCGTGTCTGAACTCTGAACTACTGCTTTCTAAGTCACTGGAGAGCAGCAGTGAGGAGTGACGTGTTGGAGACAGTTTGTTGGCACGCCACGTTTCGAAAATGCATGGGCCTGATCCTGACAGATGCTGAGACTCTGCTAGTCCTACTGGCCACGGGGCCCATGCTTCTAAGGACAGACTGCTTTGCTTCTGCCCCACGTATCCGGACAGGAATATGTGTGAAAGGATCAGGCGTGCTAGGTGTATGCCATTCAGCCACTTTGAGTGTGTACTGTGCTGCTCTAAGGTTTCGGTACCGCCACAGCCATGTTCAAACCACCGTGTGTGTGTGTGTACCTGTGCCCAAGCTCACAGACGGGCAGAAAACAGCTGTCTCATTGGTGACATGGAGGGAAAGGTTGGCTGTGGGAAAAGAAAGCACGCTGAAATCCTGGGAATTGTATATTTGCATCTGAGACAATCAAAATCTTTGATTCAGAGCTAAGTGGCAAGAGTCTCTCCATTGAACTCAGTGAGCATTTAAAACTGGCTTGAAACAAATGCGAGGTGATTCAGCCTAAAACTGACCAATTCTTCTTTTCCTTTCCTTGTACGAAATAGGTACAACGTTTGAAAGGGGTGTAATTAAATGCTCTTTATTTCTGTGTAGCAATTAATTTTGTACATGCAAGTAGTTGCGACTGAAACATTTTATTACTACTTGTTTGGCTCCTTCAGTGGAATTTAAACTTTCTTTGTGCATCCCCATTTTTTTTCTTTAATTCTTCTGTTTCATTAAGAAGAACTTAGACTTCCAGACTCATCCATTAGCTTTCTAATGATGACATAAGAGTTGGTGTCTGCCAGTGTCTCTGTCAGCAACAAAACAAAAGTAAACATGTTTGAGACAGTTTTTTTTTTTTTTTTTTTTTTTTTTTGCTTGGATTTACGTAAATATCCCCTGTCCAGTGAAGCATTCCCTGTTCATTTGTACCAGTGTCCCTCACACTCAAAGGTGGATGTCTGAGCCCAAAGCAGTCTGTTACTTGCTCTGCCTTCCCATGAGGATCACTTTTCTGCTGATGTTGCTTACACCAACGGTGTGAAGGAAATCCAGGCACTAATGGTCAGTTGCCCCATATGATTTCCTTCCTAGACTGGATCTCTTGGATCCTTTCCTCAGCTCCCATACAGAGGCGTGGCTGAATTTCATCTGCATCAGGAAATTAAAACACCTGTTTTCACTCCCAGCCTCATAACTCCAGGCTGAAATACCCTCCCACGTGCTGAGCGCCTTTCTTCTCACACAAGCCTTTCAAGCGGTCTTGATGGCCATTCACGTCACTGTGCAAGAGATCAAAAGCTGCAGGCGTCTCCCCAGAGGAACTGCCTCGTTGCAAACCAGCTGTGAAAGCCGGTGCTACAAGGTGGCTAACACGGTCCTGCCTCCGAGAGGAGGGCAGCCCTCACTGGAGCATCACCCGTGTCGCTGCGGGCTGTCTCCACCGCTGGGAGCCCCAGAGAGGCCGTCTGTCCATTTATTGCCTGACTGGGAGCCAGGCAGTCACAGTAAGGTGGTGTGTGGGAAACTGGTTGTGTGGTGGTTGCTCTTTTGGATGAGTTGCGATGAGAGGAGGACCTCTCACAAAGCTCTGAGTGGCTTGCAGTGTGACTGTGTATGGAGACATCTCCAGCGATACAGCTGTGGGTGGGTAACCTTCTCCTGTTTCTGAATGGCTCTCGAATACTGTGACAAGCTGTCAGGAGATGTCAGTTGACTTGGTAGAAGCTGATTCATTGCAAAGGACTCCTAAACGCAGCAGGCCATCCCTGTTCGGCAAAGCACTGAAGTGCATCTCTGTGATGTTAACAGGGTGTAAGTGTTGACTTGAGGAGTTCGGTGCAGTAAGGATTGTAATTAAAATATGCTTTCTTCAGTAACGTGGCTTAGACAAAATCAAACGTTTGGACAACTTCAGTAAAGAAATGTTTCCCTCAGTATTTGTAAATATGTGGTAGAATTATCTGTGATTTTAATGCAGATGTGACCCTTAATTTATTTTCTTGTTTTCAATACATTAGCAAATCTCTGAAAAATAAATTTTGGAAGACAGAATATAATCCCTACTATCAAATGGTAGTTGTGAGAGCAAATACCTGTCTGTATTCGTTTTGGGATGGATGCTAAGCAGGAAATGCCTCTATGCAGAATGTTTCCTAGGGAATGCAGAGAACTGCAGGATCTCATAACGTCTTTTCTTAGAGGTGATAACAAGGAGAGGTGCTCTGTCTGCTTTTACAAATGGGTTCATTTCTGAGCTGGACCAAGAAAGAAGCACTTCAGGTGCGAGTTGCATCTCTGATAGACATAAATAAGCAGGTAGCAGTAGAGGTTCTAAATATGGTTGGTTGAGGTTTTTCTGCCTGGTGTACATTTCCACAGAAAACTGAAACCCACCCAGGTTTGCGTGTGGGACACCTCATTGTGCTGGGGCACAGCCCAGGCTTGCTGTCAGGGGTATTTTGGTATGTGCGCTTTTCCTCTCCGTTGTCCCCATTCTTTTCCTGCTTGGCACCCCAGGTTATATTTAAAGAAGGATTAAATGTGATGGAGCTTTTTACTGGAGGGTTCTGAAGGTTTATTTCCCCACAGGGACTCTTTTGAGCAGATATAGTGACTACTTCAAGAGGGGGGAAAAAAAAATCTCCTTTCAAAACTCTTATTTTTGAGGTTCTATTAAAGGACTGGGCTGCTCTGTGCTCTCCTTTGTACTCATGCATAACACAATGTGATACCCATCAGACTGCAAAGAGAAGTTGCTGGGTACAAGCAAAAAGTGCCTTCAGCTTTCCTCTCAACAATGCTTTTAACTTTAAGCAAGTCAGGGGCCCTTATTTCTCCCCAGATCATTCCAGGCATCTCTCCAGAATAAATAAGAGTACGTAATCCATATTCTGAGATGCCAGAAGTATCTAGGGAAAGATTTTTTCCATCAAGCTTCTCTTTTGATTTAGGCATCGCTCCCTACTTTCTTACCCTCTCTTTGGTTTGCCACTTTGTCACCCAGAGAAGTCCTTCCCTTCCCAGCCACCTCAGAGGAAATAAGCAGATTGTCAGGGGATGGGGTTGGGTGTAATATGAGCTTTTGGAGTGAAAAAAAAAGCACTTCAGCAGGCGTGGCACGGGGATATACAGCTGCTGCTCCAGCCCGGGAGGGACTGAGCGCAATACGGGCACCCCCATCGCTTGCCCTTGCCGGGTGGACAGGAGGGGAGGGAGGCCGGACGGCACGCCTTGCCCTCCCACCTCCCACCAGCAAGCCCCCCTTGCGGGTTTGTGTACCTGCACCCGAGCACGGGAACAACCCTACGCTCGGCCTCCTTTTCCTGCCTCCTGCATGTGGAGGGCTGAGCAACCACCCATTTAAAGTATTCAACTGCAGTGTTGCAGTCACCTCTTTTTAATGCCCTTTCTAGTTGTGGGGTGGCTGACAGCCTTGGTTCCTGACAGGGCTAACAAACCTAGCTGCCAAACAAGCTAGACCAAAGGAGAAGCAATAATATACTGATTTGTTCATTTGATTTACATGAGAACAGGTTTATAATGACCATAAATGATTATTTTTACAAGAGGTACATAAAGAAATAAAATTGAAACGACTGCTCTGCATGCTACTGCACATTTCTAGTGCTGCATTTATACGTGTACAAATGAATTCCTGCCCTTCTAGTAGCCAATTACTGCTGTAAAGTGCCCGTGGCTGTGCAGAATGGCAGTCCCTCCTGTAGTGTGTGTATATGGGGAAGCCCATTCCGTTCCCTTCCACAGAGAGGGGATATTGATGAGAGGTTTGGGGTTACCCAGCTTCCTGATCAATCTTAACCACCTTTTGGCTTTTAAAACGGATGATACTTAACACTTTTGTGGATTAACCAGAGTCACACTGTATGTTCGCTCTTCCTTTAGATGCAAAATAAGTGCCAAGTTTTTCCAGGTAAGCAGTCCACTAAGGTCTCCCTGTGCTAGGGCTCTGCACCCCAGCAGAGCTCCCTACACAATCACCACCCCTCCTGGGTAAAGGCTGAGCTCTGTTCCTACACAGGTGTTACTGTGGCTTAGTGTCAGGCTGCTCCTACCTGTCAGAGAACTTCTGCTGTTCCCTTTAGCACCCAGGACACCCAAAAATGTTTGGAGAAAACAGGAAAAATAACACTTTGAGGGGAAGCAACTGGGATGTGCAGAAAAGCAGAAATGTCAGAAGAAAAAGCAAACTGCTTAGAGATCCCTGAGGAAAGAATCTTCATTGTCCTTCCAGAAACGCGGGCGTGAGGAGTGTTTTATGCCCTCAGCATCTCTCTTGGAATGTATCCATGATTTCATGCATGCAAAAGGCAAAGCAGCTGAGATGCGAAGAGACTGGGAGAGACGCAGAGCCAAAGGTTGACAGCTAGACTGGGTCTGTGCCACGTGTGACAACAGGAGAAGCCCTTTCTGCCTGTTTCAGCTACACAAACATCACCACTGTCGCTGTCCCATTGTTGCTACAATCAAAGCACCCACTTCGGTTCTGAGCATTAGGACATCTTTGTCATCTGTAGTTCTTCCTTCACCCAGCACAGTACTAACCAAAGTGTCTTACCTGGAGGTTCAGGTGTGCTTCTGGCTGCATCGGGTGTGTGTGATCAGATGAGAATATTCCAGCTGTGCTGAGCACAGAGCCCTTTGCAGAGCGTTAAGTCCAAACCTCTCTGTTTCTGTCTCTTACAGAATCCAGTTCAGAGTTATGAACGTGTGATAAACGTTTATGGATGTTTATGATGTTTCTATCTCATGTTCACAACCAAGCCTAGCCCACCCTTCGCTTCATGCCAGTGTGCCTGCTGCCTACCACTGAGCCAGCTGTTGATTTATGCTGACTTGAAAGGAGAGATTTGATAGCTCAGCATAGGCCAAGGCAAAAAAAAACCCCAATAAATGAGTAGCAGTAAACATGGGAACTGGGAAAAATAATGAAGACAGCAGTAAGATTAGACATGTACCGAATGGCTTTAAAATGTTAATTGTTTTGTTTACTTGGTCAAGCATGAAGTTACCTCTACATAATAATTCAGTATATTTCAAGGGTAATAATCTAACAATGTAGCAGGTGGGCCAAAAAAGCAAGCTACTGCTTCCCTCAGCCTTTGCAAACAAGATTTGATGCATGTGTTTCACGGTAATCTCCAGATACTGAGGCATATGTTGTCACTGGGTAACTTCATTTTTTTAGAGGCAGGTTGGGTGGCTTTGTGACTTCTATAGAAGCTAGGAATTTCTAAATGAAATACCTGTTTGTAATAAGCCTGTCTAGTAGTGCTCCACACACACACACACACAAAATACTGATCTCATCAGACCTTCACTGTAACCTGTATCACATCAATGTGAAACTTCTAGGAGGCTGCGTAACTTGGCCATTTCATCTTTCACTTGCACATCTGTTTGCTGAGAACTTTCCCTATTATAACACTACCTTTGACACTTCCCACTTGCAACTTAGTGCACCTCACAAGACCAGAAGCTGTTGTGTACTTGTATCATCACATTTGATTTTTATTTTTTTTTTTAAGAATTGTAACAACATTCTACATTCTCTATTTTGATGCCCACCCTGTTCTTAACAAGATCAGGCATCCAGTTATAGAATCATACAATCATTTTGGTTGGAAAAAACATTTAAGATCATCAGTTATGGTATGCCCTAGATACAGTACATAAAGTAAATGATTGATCCTGATCCAAGTATTCCTGGTTTTCACTAATCCAGGAGCCCCGGTGTTAGATCAGAACACTGTTGTGCTTGGAGCTGTACAAGAACAAAGACAAATATTGTGGGCCAAGAATCGTAAGCTAGATGTGAGCTCCAAGCTTGAAACCCAGCATATCATTACTTATGCAGTTTGATTTTGATTTGGAGATATGGTAAATTAATTACCTTCTAGTAAATGCATGAACTTAGAATGAAATTACGTCTGGCTGCCTCGGTTTCTGGACTGAAGGATGCAAATGTATTGCTGACTCTGAAGGTAATCACAGGTTTCTTCAGTGACTGCCACCCAGATCATTTTAGCCTTTTCACGTCTCCGTTACCTCATCTGAAAAATGGGAATAATACTTGAGTGCTGCCATGTTTATTGGTTATAACATCTGTTAGGATGCTGCAACAACAGACTCTTTAGAAATGTAAAAAGTTACTTCTTCCATTGATTTGTACGGGATTGGTGTCAAAGCAATAATGCTTTGATTTAAGGACTCCCGGGGTCCCTCGTTACCTGCTCTAGGGGTCAGCTACTGAAACGGTTTTCCATCTGCCCAGGTCTCTTCTCTTTAACGCGTGTGTTACAGTAGTGAGTAACTGTATTCATTTCAACTTATGTCATCATGGATCTTTCTTCAGGCCAGACTGAAACGCTCCTGCTCACAATTAGTACCATACTCCATAAAAAGTCTCATTGATTTCAGAAGGGCTTGCACTGGTGTGTTGTACTATTCATTGTTAAGGGAGGGAATAAATATCACAGTCTGGCTCTGTGCAGTGAAAGCAGCAGAAACTGGAGGGTGAGGAGTGGGAATTACAGAGACAAGGAAACCTTTCATTTAAAAAAGATGCAAATAAAATGTGATTCATTTGAATGTCTTAACTCTAAAGAAAAGCTTTCACTGGCAAATGACAGAATATAGTATAGAGGCTGGCATCTGTAGTAAAGCAGAATTTAGAAAGCTCATTCTAAAGAAGAATATAAATTACGTGGCTGCTGTATCATAAATTTTACCCAAACACTGGGAATTCAACTGAAGTATGACTTTAACCACTAAAGAATTCCAGGATTTAAAGGATATGGTCTTTCTGGGAGTGAGGCTGGGGTTTGTTTGGGTTTTGTTGTGTTCATTTTTCAGTCATGTTTTACAGGCAGCTCTTTCAGAAGTTATGTAATAGACTAGCAGTGCAGCTTCCGAGCTACTGAAAAAGTGTTTCTGATTTTGCAGGTGAAAAGCTAAATAAGGGCACAATAACACCTGAGTCAAAAGCATTTTATACCTGCAATGTTTGCGTTTGTGCTGGCTTTCTGTCTCCCTGCTTGTGCTGGCTATGTTGTTGTGCTGCACCAATCCAGCTGGCACTGCAGAGCAGCGCTATGCTGAGCTTGGCACGTTCTGCAGCGCTGAAGGTGTGGTTTCCCTCCATGCCTTGCTATCCAAACCAGAGGGAAGCAGTTGATGGTTGAACTAGGGAGAAAAATTATTCAGACTTGCTTCACCAGTGCCTTGACCTTAGGTAGTCACTCAGAGCCGTGCACGGCGATTCTCCTTGTATGTGCAGCGGTAAGCAGCGTTGTACATCGAGCTGGCAGGCGTAACTGTAGCGTGGTGCAAGGGCGTGGAGCAGGGCCCCATGGCTGCACGCAGTGCGATTTCCATTTCAAGAGCCAGACCTTTTTTAAAAGAGAAATGAAACTCTGTTTTAGACCAAAGTACAGGTCATACTGGGAAGCTGCAGTACTTTTTCCTCTCATCCTGATGCCATCCCCATGCCATCCCCACGCTGTCTTTCACAATCCCCCCTTCTTTCCCCGCTCCACACCCAAGAGCAAAAGTGTTGCCGTTCACATCTGCTGTTGAGTGCTAACATTAATCTGTGCCTTCCAGCTCTGGCAGCTGTGAGGTATGTGCACTGATGTGTTTTGGGGCCTGGGTGCTTTCTCCCTAGTATGCACCAAGAAAAACTGTTCCAGATACTGACCTTGCTGAAACAAGTTGTGTGCAGTCCCCTCTGCATCAGCTGCTGTAGAGTGCCCTATGAGAAGATACAGTGGAAGACTAAAAAACGTTTCTGAGCACGCTGTAGCTGCTCCCTCATTGGGTGGTGCACCATGGAGAACGCTGGTGAGCCGTGCTCCCTGGTCCCACTACAGTACTGCAGTTGGATTTTCTTTGAGATGCATTTCAAGGTCTTGATTTTAGTGGGAGTTATAGATGCTCATTTCACCTGAAAACAAGACAGCTTACTTAGACACACCCTTGGTAAAGCATTTGGCTGATGTTTGCAATTGCCTATTTCCTATTATTTCTACTGTAGAGCAGTGAAGAAAGTAAGTTGATGGGAGTTCAACAATCAAAATCTCATGCATGCTTTATTATTTCTATTGCTGCACACCCAGAATCCTCAGTTAAAGCAGTCACGTTTGTAATCTTGGAGGGGTTTTCCTTTTCAGTATGTAAGCAAAAAGATGGTAATGAATTTTTAACAGACTACCTCTGCCTACTCAGCTTTTATTTACAGCAGACTATCTCATAAAAGGGAAGAATTAAAGCACTGGTAATTTTCAAATGGGCATGTAAATCAAACTTTTGGTTATATTTGTGATTTTTCTGTCTTGAAATTTTCCTAGATAATGGGTAAAGCAGAGAATAATCTTCCAATACAACCTTGAGCTTAATCAGTCCCTTTATGTCTATAAGCCAAGCTCAACTTTCAGTTATATCAAATTCAGCCACTTACAATTAATTTTCCCCTAGCATAAGCCATTATTAACAATATTGCAGACAAAGTCAAATGATCCATATTTTCTCTGTAATGGAAAAAAAAAAAAAAACAAAACACCTGAGGGTGCTTAGCTGCTGCAGGTTTCCACCATTTGAACTAGCAGAAGTCCGTAACACATTCTTGTTCATAAAGTCGTCTTTTTTTTTTTTTCTTTTTTTCTTTAGCTAGCAGATTAAAGAGCAGGGCTCCACTGTATTTAATGAGAAAGAAATGGGGAAAAGGCATGTCTTGAGAAAACCTAAAAAGTGAAAAATAAATCAAAATATAAAAATAAATAAAAATCAGGCTTCTGGTTTTAAGAAAAAACAGCAGTCGATAGACTTGTGAGGTCCTACAGCTATCGCCTCTCTCGCAGGTTACTAATGTATAGGATAAGGGGTTCAGAAAGTAAAACCCCAGCAGCAGACCCTCCAGATGTCACACACTCGAGGTGCCAGCGACACCCGGTACATCCAACCACGTGCCCAGCTTATTCCTCCCTGAGGAATTCGGGAGCTGGGCCTTTCAAGTCTTCCTCTTTGGTGTTTATCCAAGAGTACTGAGGCTTTGAAAAGCAGGATTGTTCCGAAAGGGGGATGGCAGTTCCAGGCAGCCATTTGCAATGGCATTGCACATC
>WHYT01017926.1:392687-412952 GCA_009806455.1 Tetrax tetrax
TTTTTTTTTTTTTTTTCTTTTTTTCTTTAGCTAGCAGATTAAAGAGCAGGGCTCCACTGTATTTAATGAGAAAGAAATGGGGAAAAGGCATGTCTTGAGAAAACCTAGAAAGTGAAAAATAAATCAAAATATAAAAATAAATAAAAATCAGGCTTCTGGTTTTAAGAAAAAACAGCAGTCGATAGGCTTGTGAGGTCCTACAGCTATCACCTCTCTCGCAGGTTACTAACGTATAGGATAAGGGGTTCAGAAAGTAAAACCCCAGCAGCAGACCCTCCAAATGTCACACACTCGAGGTGCCAGCGACACCCGGTACATCCAACCACGTGCCCAGCCTATTCCTCCCTGAAGAATTTGGGAGCTGGGCCTTTCAAGTCTTCCTCTTTGGTGTTTATCCAAGAGTACTGAGGCTTTGAAAAGCAGGATTGTTCCGAAAGGGGGATGGCAGTTCCAGGCAGCCATTTGCAATGGCATTGCACATCCATGGTTTCCCTGTAACGCAGGACCACGTGTGCGCTCCCATCGCAGACAGTGCTCTTTTCACTAGCTGAGCGGCTGGAACGGGTGCCAGAGAATTAGGGGGAACTGGCCAGCCTTCAAGATTTCTTCACAAGGACTTCTTAATCAGCTCCCATGCCTCTGTACTCTCATGTCTGTGTGTCTGGTAATTTGCTCTACTTTACGTACACTCTGTTCATCGTACAGATTGGCTTTTTGCTTTCTGCAGCAATTCCTCTCACGTTGCCAACACCTTGCCATTTGCAGCTTTAACGTCTATTGGTAGCACTTCATCAGCGATAGCTGCCAATGTATATTCCTTTTACAAGATGTTCACCCTCAGTTTTTTTTAGAGAGTCACAAACTGATTGAATAGTTCATTTTCATTTGCTTTTCACGTGGAATGGATTCATCGAAATTATTAGATCATTGGAAGGTTGAAAACAGAGATGAAGAAGCTTCTCTAGTGTGCGTTTGTGTTCCAAGGCAGAGTCAGATCCACCAAAACCTTTCCTGTGTGCCTGCTCTGGTTCTTAATACCTGCAACAAGAGAATTTGTACAGCTTCCCGTAGCCAGCTGCCTGCGCAGCCCTAATACTGGTCTTAATCCCAGCACCAACACCCACTCCTTAACTTGATTTTCTTCTACCATGGGTAATGCTTCACTCCTCAGCCACAGGAACCTGAGCGATGATGCTGTCAGTGAAGCCAAGGCAGAGAAGGCTTCTAATACCTCAGGCTTTTATGTCTCTCTCTCATTCATCCATGGGTATGGGTTTTTCTGAGTCTCCCTTTCACTGGTGATGAGCCCTTCTTGTGGCCCTTCACCAATTCCTGCCCCTTTCAATGCAAATGGAGGTTCTGCTCTCTAGGTTGTCACCGTGGGCCCCATTCCCATCATCCTGTACCTCTCCTTTTTCTGGCTAAACGGGGTGCCTGGCCAAGCTGTGTGTGGCCACCTCTTCTCCTGCCTGTCTGTGCTCTGCCCACTCTCATTCACTAGTTGGAGACAGTTTGATAAAATTATTTCTGTTTTTCAGGTGCTCAGTTTTATGTAAAGCCTATTACCAAAAAACATCCCCGTGTAACTGGTTAATAATAGTCAAGTCCAGAGCAAGCTTCAGGCAGTTCTCTGAGATCATTTCAAACTCACCTCGGTGTAAGGATTATAAGTTAAGCAATTTGGTTCTATTTTTTAACAGAAACTGGTGGAAATCGGGGACGGGGGAGAGACTGTGCACCAGGCTATGCACAAGGGACTTTTTTTTTTTTTCTCTTAAGGGACGATACTACAGTAATCCTTACACAAACAAGATTTCTGTCCCTTGGTATTTTAGAAAACTATGTTTATAGAGGTGGATAGAGTTGCACAACTACTGTCATTCCACAGCAATCTTTTTCATTTGCTATCAATGGCAGAACTAAACTGCCCTTTGATATTCAGTGAGGTGCAACAATTTCTTACAGAGATCGAGCTATGAGATTCTCTTCTCCTGCCTTTTCTTCTCCCATGCCATAGCTAGAAATAAATGCGCTTGGTGTTGCTAGCTCTTGTCTCACAGTATCTTCTGCTTTATGGAACAGCCAGGTCAGAACTTACAGGCTCTTATGGCCTGGTGGCATACCACAGGAGTGTACCTATTTTCTGTTACAGCAGCCTGTCTTGACTTGCTTTCAGCTTTGAAGATGTGATCAGCCTGCATTGCTCAAGTGTACTGAGTCAGTGATAGAGGGATGTTGTTCAGTGCATATCCCAACACATATCAGCTGGAGAAGGTTCAGTGAAATGAATAGTCCTATCTTTTATCATTATTTTGAATGTTTTTAATCTAAATTTGTAACTAGATGGCTGTAAATCTGCGGGGCTTTTAGTTTAAGGTTTGATTGCAACCTTACTAAATGGCTGGTAAATTGGTAGCTGTTGCAGATACCAGAAATTTTTGAGTTTCAATTAAATAAAAATTATCTACAGTTGTTCTTCACTGTCCTTTAATTATCAAGGTGTTTGTCTTCCAATTACTGGTCTGAGAGTACTGCATGAATGCCTCAATCAAGATCATGACTTTTTTTTTTATATAGGAACTGGTTTATGGCTCAGGGAATACTACTGAGCCAACAGTGATTAGAAAGACTCTTCCATACATCTTGCACTGTCTCTGCCAGTCTGGGAAACCATTACCTCTGCTTTGTAACACACCAGTCTTTATGAACTTTGCCTCAGATCTCTAATCTATCCTTAAATTTTTTTCCCCAGCTAGCTCAGTATGCAGCCCTTTCTCCATCAGTGTGCTCCAATTATGTGATCCTCACATGCTATCTCTGAATAAGTGTACTTTGAAGTTAGAAAGTAGAAAGATGCCCTTGGTAAGCTACTTTTGATTCAATTGCTTCAAATAGGGAGAGCACTGTTGAGGTATAAAGGTTAATTTCACCCATCTCAACTCAAGTTAAACAGGGATTTAATGAAGTCCAACAGATGCTGAGTTTACTACTCCTGAAAACGTAGTTTCTCCAATTTTTTATTTTTTTTTTTTTTTTTACCCAGGTAGATACTCAGTGATATTTGCTTTTCTAGCAAAGGATATATTGCTTGGACTAGATTTCTGTAAAATTTCAGATGCCAGAAATGAGCCTACTGAAACAATCCAGTATGCTCTATTAAAAAACAAACAAACAAGCAAACAAAAACCCCAAAACCTCCAAACAAACAAAATGAACCCTAACTGCTTGATTTAATTCCTGAGTGGAAGCTTGGCTTTCCTAATGACTACTGAGCACCCTGAGGAACTGAGTTATACCTATGGTGTCAAGCTTGCGGCTTGAGCTCATAGTTAAGCCCTAATTCCTGTTTGTCTCTGCTGATTACGTTTTGGCTCTCAAGTCTGACCCAGGGCCAGCAACAGGATTGCAAAGATGAAGAACCAGGACTCAACCCCGTATTCCCACAGGAGAATGAGCAATACAGCTTCATGCAGACATGTAGATTTTTGGCATACGTTAATTAAAATAAAGTCTTAATTAAAAAGAAAAACCCTGTGCAACCCCAAACAAACAGTGCATACTTCAATTCCACATCAGATATTTTGGAGCCCTGCTACAATAGCAAATTGAAGGACCTCTTAAAACCTGTGGTCTCAGTGATGTGTGGCTTAAGTAGATCATGACACAGTTGACAAGTCCATCACACCGAGACAGTCTGCATGCAGAAGAAGGTTTGCTAGGCCTAGAGAGCCACAGGCTGTAGCGCTGCAGTCCCCGAGTGCAGGTTCACGTCAGAGATGTAAATTGTCCCCAAACATCAGGCAAGTAATCTGCATTCTGAAGAGTCTCTAAATGGGCATTTAGATAATCTATGTTTTACAAAGTCCACTGATGCATATTTGCATAATAGACTGCAGCAGTGCCAACAGATCATCGCAACGCACGGTATCAGCTCACGTGAACTTCCAGCGGGTTTTTCCCTTTATTGGAGCTCTTATGACAGAAATAAATTCGCAATAACTGATAAATCTCACAGAGAAGACGAAGTGATTGTCAAAGCTTCTGGGGCTGGGTGGAAGCACCCAGAAATCAAGCCGCATGCTTAGTCACTGTAGAAGTGCTCTGTGTATGTCCGTGCCAGTTCTGTGCAGAGAACAGAGATGGTCCTTTATGTGTTCATCCAAGTTCATTCAGTTTTCTAATCTGGAGTCTCCCATTGCTCTCTGCTTACTTGCAGCAACACCCTGCTGCTTTCATGTTCTCAAACTTCTTCCTCCTTACAGCTGAATACATTTTCTCATCGCCATCCTTGGCACGATCCCTTGGAGAGGCACTGCAGGTGCCTGGCGAAGGGCTTTGGGGACCACGCTGGCTTTGTCACTGCTCTCACCTGGCAGTCAAGCTTGAGCACATCAGTGTAGAGAAGCCAGCTGAAAGTTGTAGACCTTTGAGTTATAATGAGATATTCATTACCCTCAAAATGATGTTATCATTCTCATGATGGAGTTAAAACCTCAAGGGGTTTTTATCCAACCTGTGTGCTATGGCCAGAAGTGTTTTTCCCACATAGGTAAGTGGGAGAACCCTGGCCGATGTAAAGTTTAGCAGTGTTGTTACCCTGAAAAAGGGGGAAAGACTTATGGCCCTCAGTCTGTTGTGTACCACAGTGTTAGCAGACTGGCTAAAATGAATCCTGGTGGTTTTGGTGTAGATGTCTCCCATGAAAGCTGGAAGGAGCAGCTCATACCCTCCCAGAAGAGAACTGGGGAATGGGATCATTGCCAGCTCCAAACAGGAATTTCCTTCCTTTAATTTGCTCCACAGCCTGAACACTGACTGAAGATAGTCTTCTGCATATGCTAATAGATAGTGCTTCATTTTGTAAGGCATTTTATTAGAAAAGTTTATTTTTTACCCCTGGTCGTATATCTCCTTTCCGTTTGTGTTGATTTGGGTATTTGTCATCCTGCTGAATGTGATAAGGGTTCATCAGTTTCACTGCATGCTACTAATAAGATAATGCTTTTAAGCCATTTGGTATTTTCACGTGAGGCATGTTCTTCTTGCTGCAGATACTCAGTAGAGTGATGGCTCTAATCATCCTCTCCGTCAATAACCGTCAGCTGTGATAGAGCTGGAGTTCTGGTTGGCCGGATAAACCCAGCAATGTGAAATAGAGGATATGCACGCTGAACCGTTGCCAAACTAGAGCAGGAGAAAAGACTAATTTAAACTTCCCATACCAGAGCTGAAGGCTGTGATGTTTTCCTTTACTGCTCTTGATACTAAGTCAAAAATGATTAATCCAGGATAATATCTTGCCACGGTTTCTTTTGATTTCAGTTCTGACTGAAACGAAACACTGAAAAGATTCAATAAACAAATATTTTCTACTGATTGATCTAAGGCCTAGAACTATGCTTTGGCATTACAACTAATCCTTTTTGTCATCTAGATTAAAAGAAATCAGATGATATGTGGATTGAAGTTATTCCAGTGTTCCTTCTATAATTAGACATCAATTATGATTATATCCTACTAGAACCTCTTTAAAAGATTTTTAGTATAAGGTTCTATCTGCGCTCAATAAAAGACAGAAATACAGGAAACGTTTTAAATCCTCGCTGCCGCCATTGGGATCTTCAAAAATTGAGACTTCAAAATCTTGCAGCAGGAATCACGTCTGCCCATGTTTCTTAGGGAGCAATGGGAAGATTTTAACTGGCTTTTCAAGAGTGAGGAATGATGAGAGCAGCACATTTGCAAGGTGAAAAGAACCTTTCAGATGTCTTAGAGATGACTGTGATTGTTTTTCTGGGTCTGCCATGCTGGGAGTTGATGCCGCCTTAGTGGTGGTTATATTCAGGGATTTAGTTGGGCTGCTTGAGGGGTACCTGTTGAATGCACCCTGCCTCGTTGTTATGATTTTGTTTAGTGAGGGGGGCAACTGTGAGCTAAAAGGGCTTTGCCCGGGGTCATGGAGCTCTTTGGTGGGAGGGGAACTCTTCTGAGGTTTATTTTCTCCTGCCCGCGCCTTACAGACGTGACATCTGCTTATGCTAAGATGTGAGAGTAGGGCTTCCTCATCAGAGAGCAGTCCATCCCCCTGACCATCGCTGGCGTTTCTGTGTGCAGGCACACAGAGACCTCGCTCAGTGGCATACAGCAGTTTCTGTTGTTTCTTCTCTTTTTGCTGATGCCCTGTTACTTAATTTGAATAGTTTTTTCCAGGGCGTTTTGGGCCAGTTTCCTCTCGGGGTAGAGCCAGGTAGTTAAAGCGTGTAGCAACCTTGCAGAGCCTGCTTCAGCCTGAGACGCGCCCGTCTCTGCACACCTTTTCTGACTGGATAGGGCAGGAGAGACCCGGGTTCAAGCACCCCTCCTAAATCAGCCACAGGAAGGATTTGAACTTAGATACTGTCTGCCATTGGTGTGCATTTTCCCTGCTGCCCTAACTGGCAGATGTCTGCTCTCTAAGCGTTTGGCGTGGACCTGCAAGCCTACGCTGAGGGCTGGCAGAGGAGAGGAGCCCTGCAGGCCACCCACCACCTCCATCACAGTGCCCCAAGGGCCGTGCAGCCCACAGCTCCCTGGGGCTTGTGCGTGCTGTCAGCTGCAGAAATGTAAACAGTGTAAGGCTTTTGGAGATTGAAATTGAGGGATTGAGAGAATTGTTATGCCCCTAGGGCTTGGCAGTAGCTGAACCAGAGCTTTGAGAATCTCAGTGGTCCAAAACCACTCGACATTGCAGCTAACTCATCACATGGAAGCCTAGAATTTCTTGGGGGATTGGTGTTGCTACTCAATTGCTACTCAAACCTGACCTTCCTCTCAAGCTACGTGATTTTCTTATGGTGTGGAGAATCTGTAAATGGTGCTTATGTATGACCTGTGAGGTTTTTCAGCTGAGAGAGAGATGCTGCTTTTCAATTTCAGGCCTCAGGGCTGAGACATACGCCTAACTTCAAGCAGGTGGTTGTGTATTCATTTTGGTGGTACAATCTCTGTTTAAAGTTAAGCAGATGAAGTTCAAATCCTTGCTGGAAGTTGAACTTACATTGCTGCTGTCATAAGATCATATAGTCTTTTTGCAAAATGGGGCTTTGTCTGTTCAGAACTACAGAACTAAATTAAAATCCAAATGGTTCCAAATGTCAATTGCAAATACAATAAGCAGTTTATGAAAAGGCTGGCTATTTGTAACATGTAAATTTTCAAGCAAGAAAAGGTGCAGTTTCCCCTTAAGGGAGAGTGCCAACAACACAGGCTCTTTTTCTGCTCGAGAAATTAAGGAGTATCTAGGGGAGAGGAGCTGAGATGGCTTTCAATGTTTTTGTACTCACTTCCAAAATAAGTTTATAGTTTCCCCGTATACAATTTAATTAAGCCTTTGACTTGACCTTTGTATTGAGCAATAAAAGTTAACTGGGAAAGATGTGGGTAGAATGAGAGCACAAACAAAGCATGCCCCACGTCAGCCAGTGTGAGAACTGTTTCTGTAACCAAAACTAATGAGATCATCAGGACAAAAGCAGCAGCCAAAGCATTTTCAATTATTACTAATATTTTTCTTCCTTGAGCCAGTTTATATTTTTCTTAATTACAGCTTAGAGCTGTGGCGTGATATTTAGCAGATGCCTTTGGCACTTGGCGTGCTGATCACTTGCACGCTCCAGACTGGCAGGGGCACCTAATCTTTGAAGTCTAGAGCACACATTCATCTCTAACCATAAAGGTCAATCCTGCATTCCTCGCGTCCCCCCAAACTCCCATTAAGTTTAATAGGAGTTGTGAGCATGTGAGGCATGTGGTATCAGGATCGCTCTCAGTCTTCTGGATATTACCAGCGAGGCATGTACAGAATTTCTAAACTTAACTAATTAATTGCACCATACAGTGATGGCAGAAGGCTGTTGCAGAGCTTTTTAGTTGTTTCTTTCATTACAAGAAAGTTACAATGCAAGTTCAACAGATTTACTGGGAACATCGTGTTTTACAGATACTTCCATGCTGTGTTTCAGGATATCATCTCAGCTGTGCTGCAGTACGTATGGGGTATCTGGCAAACTAAACAAGCTTAAACATGTAACCACAAACATGTGCCTAGGACTAGACTAAAAACAGATGTGTCCAGGAAATGTAAAAGATGTTTGGCATGTTTTAAGCCGATACTTTCAGCTTGTCTGCATTTGAGCAAGTCCCATATAAATATAAACAAAATGACAAAACCTCGTGTTGCAAATGACTGACTGATTAATGGAACTGTTGCTGAATCACATGAGGTTTGTTAGGTTAGGTTATTTCTTCCCAAAGAAAAGATGGATTGTTCTATCTTGACATTTACCATGGCAGGAGCTGAGGCAGCTATACGTGTGGGTTTACTTTTTAGCCCTCAGAACTAATACAAGTTTATTGTGGCTCATGAAAGTCAGGCAGAGCTGGCTATGGCAGCTGTATATCAAGAGCCAAACAAATACAGTGACGGGTTTCCTTAGAGTACGGCTGAGATAATGCCCCATTCTCTCCCTCGGTGCATATACATATTATATGCAAATCTATATAGACAAAAGACTGGGAATGGGGGAAGGAGTTGCCATTTCATTTAAGCGTGACTTCCAGGCACCTGACATCTCAAATTGTCTCACGGTTGTTCCTGACTTTTCTTTGTTGCATTTTTTTCTTTGTTGTATTTGACTTTTTTTATAA
Organism: Tetrax tetrax; assembly: GCA_009806455.1. NCBI lineage: Eukaryota > Metazoa > Chordata > Aves > Otidiformes > Otididae > Tetrax > Tetrax tetrax. The sequence continues at coordinate 401,373 of WHYT01017926.1, forward strand.
CGGTAGTTCCTGAAAGTTCCAGCCAACGTTATTTATTGAGGAGAGTGGGTATGGTTCTTCTCAGGCTGAAGAATTTACATCCAGAATGCGCAAAATGTGTAGGAAATATGGTTCTCTCACCGGCCTAGAGGGAGAAGTGATCTGCTAAAGATCACACAGAGTTTAATGCAGAATCACAAACTGGGCATAGATAATCCTAGTCCCAATTTATGAGTGGCCCCCCAAGGCCAACTTCTCTTCAGTCACACACTCCTTAAAAAAGAAATGGAAAGATCACAGAACAAAAACAGAACACATCAGTTAATCCTCATAATCTTGTCCCACGAGTCTTCTGCAGAGGCTGGCCTACATCTAATGCAACTTGGTGGTTAAGTGAGGAGAATGACCTATTTGGTTAGAATTCCTGTAGTTCTCTTTTCTGGTTAAAGATTTTTTCCTCCTAAGGCCAAGTTCCCATAAGAAGGTGCATGGGGAAAAGGCTTATATGGACACCATATTCTCAGGCTGAAATAGAAAGGGGTAAAACAGTACGTACGTGGGAGGCTGCAGAGCTGTTAATTATTCCCTTCTTCTGGCTCCAGAAGGCATAGATTACACCTGCCCTTCACTGACTGGTGTTATATAGTGGACAGTAACAGACTCCAGAATTTGGAGAATTGCATCACAAGTTCATCGCACTTTGGGAGTTCTCACATTCCCGTTTCCACATCATTCCTATTTCCATTTGTCTGCTGTAGCTGTAACTGGAAATAATTAGTGCTGGTCTTAATGTCAAGATAATATATTATTTGGAAATCGTTGGTACATTTTATGGCGACAGCATTGTTTTGCAATTTCAGAGCTCCTTCCTTTGAATATGTAAAAGTAATTTCAGCTTGTGCTACCAGAGGTGATAAAAAGCTAATAATAATACTGCAGCATCTACTGTAATTTAAGAGCTTGTTCCACCAAGTTGCACCTAGCTTTAATTTTCTTATGAAGCCGTCAGCCAAAACCAAGCCTGTGATCAAAATGAAATTTATCAAGCAACTGAGCTACAATGTGGAGAGTAAATGCAGGCACTGACCAGTTCACTTTAGACCTGCATTATGAGTATCATTACAACCGTGATGAGGCATTGAAGACCAAGGCTTTAATTTGCTATTGTAGATGCTGACATTCTGTCTTTTCAGAGAAGAGTGTCTGTGTGAAAGTCTAGGAAGACATGGACAGGTCTGACTTCATGTAATTAATGTGGGAAAGCAGAAATAAACAATCTCCCTTTCTTTTCTCCCCCCTCCCAGTCTCTCCCCAAATAGCTAGGTTGAAAGTTCTCCCAATGTTCTGGCCTTATTTAGTGACTGGGGGGCTGCGGTGGCAGCTCACGGTGTAAAACCGATGGAAACATGTTCCAAATGTCCACCGTGTGGGTACGGTGGACTGATGAGCAGTGCCCCACTCCATTACAAACTGGGCTGCTGTAATTAACATTTGCAGGACTAGTCTGAGAAATCTCTGGTTTGTTTTCATTCAGGTTCCTCACGGGGTTGTACACTTGTCTGGTGTGACGATCGGTAGCTGTAGATGCATGCGGGCACCGTGGCTGTTGGTTAATCACCAGTATACTGCCTGAGGAGCAGAGGCTGAGGAGCAAGCACAGTGCTGCTGCAAGTGTGAGTGCCTTGCGTTTGCACTGCTCTGCCAGCGCGCTCTCTGCTCAGCCGTCAGCGGTGAAGGGGAACAAGGGCGGGATCTGAAAGGTGCTGGGGCAGCTCAAACACAGGCTCCCCCAACACTAATGCAGCTTCCCTCAACATGAGGGAACCCGTTGAACTGCCCTGCCTTTTTCCTTCGCTCCAGAAATACCTTCTCTTCCTCTCTGTGCGCAGCAGCAGCAGGCTGTCTAGGCAGTCTTTGCGTATTTACCCTTCAGCTCACTGGGAACAGTGCTGAGCGTGGCTCAGGAGATGAGGGGTGTTCAGTGGCACTGGCAAGTCTTTGCAGGGAAGGACTCCCTATCACACTGATCATTTCCCGTCATAGAGAAAGGACTGAGTGCAAGTCAGCTCAAGAGAAAGACAAAAATATAAAGGGGATTCTGTCAGATAGGTAAGCGTGTTCATCCCTTGGCAGGACAATAGGAAACCTCAAGAGACATTTAAGCAGACTTTGCTGATGCTGTTCAATGGAGAGCAGTAGCATGCAAGTACACCAATAAATATTTAAATCTTTGGTAATCCCTGCCAGTAGCAAACTACAAATCATTTAGGCTAGGGAGGGGGAACTAAGAGCTGGGGTGCCAATATGGCTTGAACTTGTGTCACATAACCTGGTAATAACCTAAAAAAATAATAATTGCATTGTTTTTCCTCTGTATCATTACTAGCTCTGTCTGACATTCTGTACGTGAACTGGCAACGTGTGCTTGCAGCCTACAAGGCCAGTTGTTTCCCAGGCTGTGTCAAAAGGAGCGTGGCCAGGAGGTTTGAGAGAGGTGGTTCTCCCCTTCTACTCCACTCTGGTGAGAGCCCCCCTGCAGCACTGTGTCCAGCTCTGGAGCCCCCAACAGGAGAAGGAAGTGCACCTGTTGGAGAGGGTCCAGAGGAGGCCACGATGATGATGAGAGGGCTGGAGCACCTCTCCTCTGAGGACAGGCTGAGAGAGCTGGGGCTGTTCAGGCTGGAGAAGAGGAGGCTCCAGGGAGAGCTGAGAGCGGCCTTCCAGTACCTAAAGGGGGGGCTACAGGAAAGATGGGGAGAGATGTTTTAGCAGGGCCTGTTGCAATAGGACAAGGGGTAATGGTTTTAATCTAAAAGAGGGTGGATTTAGACTAAATACAAGGAATAATTTTTTTACACTGAGGGTGGTGGCACACTGGCAGAGGTTGCCCAGAGAGGCGGTGGATGCCCCATCCCTGGAAACATTCAAGGCCAGGTTGGCCGGGGCTCTGAGCAACCTGATCTGGTTGGAGATGTCTCTGCTCCTTGCAGGGGGGTTGGACTGGATGGGCTTTGAAGGTCCCTTCCAACCCAAACCATTCTATGAGTCAATGTGTGACTCGCCAGATGTGTTTGAAAGACATGCTTAGCCCTTACTATAAGGGAGGTTTCCTGTTCCTAAATTAGATGACAGTGCCGGTTTTGACTCTCCCTTTTATCCTGGCTAGTCCCTCTGAGGAGTAGTATTGATCCACCTAAGTATTTATGAGAAGTTCAGTGCCATCTGAGTGGCACGTGCATTACTGGGTAGCAATCTGCGGTTAGATCTTTGAGGTGAAGATAATCCTAAATGCTCTGAACATCGAGGTCAAGCAATTTTTATTATGTTCTTTGTTTATGTTGCCAAGATGTGAATTTAACAGCAGTTAGCACGGATTAAAGTTGAGCTAAGGAAGTGGACTCAGTCCCCTGGACTAACTGAGCTGTTCTCCGCGCTCACAGTAATTACAGGGCCTAGAGGGACTCTGAGCCATCTCCACTCACCCCGACAGACCTTGTCCTCAGCAAGAGCCCCAAAAGGCTGTTCAGGAAGGCTGCTTTCGCAGTCAGCTGCCTTCACTAAGTATGCCTTTTGGCAAGATTTGAATGTCCACACTGGGAGCCTGGATAAGGGACCAGCACAGTAGCTGTTACAGTGGCCCTATCGCCATTGTGATGCAGTGATAAATAAGCAGTGTAGAACCGTATTCAGATGCCAGTGTCCAAAAAGCCACCATGTGTGCCAGCCTGAGGGAGCTGAAGTCTTCAAAGATTTTAACTACTCCATTTCTGGAAAGGAGATAGGGAGTGATGATGGGAAGAAAGTTTCTAGCGCTGGAGAAAGCGTTTAATTGGGAATTATAAAGCCTTTAACATGCAGAAGGTAAATATGAGAATGGGGTTTGGTTGGTTGGTTTTATGAAGTCATGATCCTGGGGTTTGATTCATGGGTCTTGAACATCTGGGGTTTGCTTTGTTGAGACTGGAGTTTCATCTCTGTGCTAGTCTTCACGCTGATGCCTTTTTTTTTTTTTTTTTTTTTTTTTTTAGTTTGCTCACTACTTTTTTGTCTTTTGAATGTCAGTAGTAGTCTGAACACAACCATCTCTGACTCCGAGAAAAAGATTTAAGAGGAAAAACTCATTTAACTCAGAGTCTCTCAGCCAAAACCCTGGAGTGAGTAAGCAACAGGAAGTATGAGAAACTGGAATAAAACATGAAATCTTTATACTGCTGAAATTTGTGCCTTAAAAACTAAACATAAGATTGAAGAAGATCTTGAAGTGAATTTGGACTGAGGCTATTTTTATTTATTTTTAAGAAGAGAGAAAACAGAGCATTTTAAATAAAATGCCAGTTTTGCACAATTAAATCCTAAATTAGAATTGGCCATGAATAGCATCAGAAAATACTCTGCTGTAAAGGCAGAGAGAGAATTCAGAATGTAGTCCTTCCCATGGAAAGAATAAAGGCAGGATTTTCTAATGTATTATTTAATGCTTGTTATGTAGTGCATTAAGCAGTCACTGAGAGGAAAGCTTTTAAAAACCAACAGCCTCTCTGATAGCATTAAATCTTACCTTAGATTTTTGGTTAAGTCAATATTAAGAAAATAAACCAATTAATACATTTCAGTCTGCCCAATTTATAGAGGCCAATCAAGTTACAATGCTGGGCATGGCCAACTGAAAGAGGGGAATAGATTTACCTGAGTGAGGTCTTAATTTAATCAGCTGGCCCCAGAGAGCTGAAGTCAGCAGGCTGGGATGATCTAAGAGGCAGCAGAGAAATAGTGCCTTTACTGCAGCCGAAAAGGAGAATGACAGTGATGGAAAGGAGTCTAGGCAGTGTCAGAACACACCTATTTCCATGATTTATTCTTAATTTACTTTAATGACAGTCTGAAGGTTGTCCATTTTTCTTTAAGTGTCCTCAGAATACTGATGTTTTCAAAACATTTAGAGCATACTTTTTCTCCCCCTCCTTTTTGTTAGCTACATTGCAAGTTGGAATTGAAGAGGAGCTATGTCTGCATTTTGCCATAATGAATTTTGAGCGCGGGGCAGACGACCCTTTTCTCACAGTTTACCTTGCCAGCCAGTGTCCCTTCTCTGCAGTCACCCTTGAGTTAGCTCTAGGAATCACAGGTTCCTCCTGGGATTAATGTTGATATTATGATAAAATGGAGGAATTCATTGCATTTCTTTTACAGTTTATACTGGCAAAATACAATAGCTCATTTTAATTATCAAGTGAGTTTATTGATGGCTGTTCAGAACTACTGACATGTAGACAATTATCTCAGATTGTATTTGCATTTCTGGAATACTTTCCGTCTTTCCAGCTTCTGCCAGGAACTTGTTTCTGTGATTCAGAGTTTTTATTTTAAGATCGGACTGTTTTTTAATCTGCATTACAAATCTATGCCTTTTGCTTCCCTGTGTATGTGCACTGCATTCATTAGTATCACAAATCTTTTAAGCTTGGACCAGAACAATTATTGTTAATTTATAGATTCTTCCAGGTGGGAATTTGTTTCTTGCCAAGCATTTGGGTATGCTTTTACAGATTGACTAAAATAATCATCCCATGATCAGATTAAATAGTAATTCTCCCCCCCCAAATGCCAGTGAGAGGGTTCAAGGGCAATACGATCTCAGTAATACGTGCAAATAGCTGAGAACATCACGATAACTGGAGATCCTTATCAGTCATTTTCTCATTTGTAAAAATCCATGGGTTTGCAATAAAGGACTACTACTACTTTCTCATTAATCTAGTCTTTTATATAAAAGACGCCCTGAATTGCCCCAAAATACATCTGGAGAGAGAAGAAAAATCCCAGTGATATTGTTCCGTACTTTAAAAAAATGTCCTTGTACTTGCTAGGAAAAACCATTAAACAAAAACTGAAGCATTTTCTCTTTGTAGACACTTTTTTTGCCCATGTTGCTGAACAAGGCATAAGAGATACCTATGTATTTCCTCGTGTCAGCAATCTTTCTTGCCAAGTTGTCTTACCATATCAAGGGTTGCAAGTTGCTTTAAAGTTAAGAGTAGTGTGAAGAAGCCAGGAGCTGACTGTTACATTAAGTCACTATGTTCTCCAGTCTCCTCCTGCAGCAACTCAGCAGCTTGATGGGTGTTTCACTGGGGCATGTTACAAAACCACTCAATCCCAACATCATGTTTTAAAGCATGAGCTGGTTTCTATCCCAGGTGAAACTGAAGGTACTTTTTGTGAGAGAAAACCAGGTTCTGAGACCAGCCACTGCAACACAAAATATGCGTCATTCCGCTCAGGTTGTGTCTACAGGTAGACAAGTAGAGCAGGCCAGTCAGAGAAGACTTGTTGAGTGAACAGTGGGTACTGAGGACCCAGTGGCCACACTGGGTCCAACTAAAATATTAATACAAGTGCCTCATCGCTCTCCATACATAGTTCAGTAATTCAGACTAGTGTACAACATGGTCTACAACTAACAGAATTTAAAGCCACTATTGAAAAGATGTGTGATTAATCTGACATTTACTTTCATGTTTGCAGATATACTCAAGGACAAGAAAACCCACCCAGAAAACAGAAATGAACCAAAACCAACTGTGAAAAAGATTGACACCACAACCACCACAAGCACTGTCAAGTCATCCTCTAAACACAGTGTAACTGGAAAAGGGAGCAATCCAGCCTTGAGTTCCTCGCTTGTTATTTTAACAGCACTAGTTCTGTGGCATTGTCCGCTGTAGCTGTACTGCCTTGCAGCCACTGTGCAAGCGTTTCTGTTCACTGTCATTTATACCTACAGCCTTACCCAACAGAAAACAAAATTAAATGGCTCTCTAGTTTATGCGGTATGTTAGAATAACCATCAAAGGATGTGCTGGAGTTGGCAGATATCAAGTGTCATCATGTCTGAAGATAGCCTCTGACAAAGCCCACCCAGGATACAGAGGGCATGATGAGAAGGGTCTGAGTAGCCTAAGTTATGGGGCAGAAATAATTGAAAACACAGAAATTGTGTATGTGTGTGTTACTGTTTTTCTTAATTTCGTTCACTGGAACTTGACTGGCTGGTTGTGTTTAACTTTTCTGATAAATTATAAGAATGGTCAGTCTTCAAATTCAAGCCAATACATTCTTTATTTTTCTAGTGAACAGCTAACAAGCTCTGTCTACAGTTGTAAACCATGTCAAAGTGAAGTACTCTCTACCAGCTTGATGAAATTCCTAAGTGTTCAAGGAGATCAAAGCATGTTTGAAACTTCTTTTCACTCTTACTGTTTAGATTCTAGGAAGCAACATAAAAGCATATGGTGTGTCTAATATATCAGTATAGTTGCCTTAACTATGGGAAAAATTAGAAACACTTTGTTTACTGAGGAATATAGATAGTGAGTTTCCCTGCCCCACAAAATGCCATTACCAGATGCTTAAGCATATTGCTCAAGGCTTATTGGATGAATGTCCAGCAACAGGATACACCAATAAACAGAGTAATATTTTATCCACTTGAATGCAGCTCTGTGTACAGAAGGGAAAAACAATAATTTGGTTCAAATTTGCTTTGCCTATGTGATGTTAAAGAGAAACTGACTTAAGTTTTCCATAAAGGTCCCAGAGATAGAAATTACTGGGAACTAGATTTTGTGCATTGTGGATCTCTGAAATCAACTCTGTTTCATAAACTGTGTATTATTTAATTACATTTAATGTTTAAAATTTTTTATCATGGTAGGTGTAAATGTAAACAATCTGAAATCTAGAACATCCTCTGTTATGCCTCATCTTGATTGCTACTCTTTTAGAAAAGGTCAAAATATTACAAGCCTATTTTTTTAAATTGGTGATGCACTGATACATTTTAACTTTTTGGATGAAAAAGTACTCTAATAACTTCTAATGGGTTAAGAGTTAATGTATGTTTTCCAACAACTGTTTACAGTGCCACTGAATATACAAACACAACTGTATGAATCCTGTGATTAATATGATAAATATATGAAACAGTAGAATTGTTATATTTACTACATAACTATTACAACAATTTAATGGCCATTTTCATGTTGTAGACTGTTATTATGTACAGTTTTATAAGGTTTAATGTAAAACACTTGCCTCTGTTTTTTGTAAAACATCTCTGATACTTAAACAGCCACTGGCTAACTCAAAAGAACCCTGTGTCTCACAATCGACTTAAAGCATTTTATCAGTGACTTGGATTACAAAAGGCAGCCTGACGCAAAGCAGGTGCCACGTGCCAGTAGCACTGCTGGATGTCATTCTGTAGAAAGGGGCAATAATGCAGAACAAGCGTGCAGTAAGTGAACAAAGACTCACTACACTTGTATGTTTTCAGATAGTATTAGTGAACATGTCTGTGTTTGCAAAGGTGCAGCTTGAGCTTTGTTTTTTATTTGGGCTCTCAGGTCATATTCAGAGACATAAAAGTATAATCAGGACCATCGACACACCCAGCTGCAAAGGAGGTGTCTCTGACGTGAAGATAATTCCATTTTAATGTTGAAATGAGAAGGTAAAATGGAAAAGATGCTAACATGAAGTATTTTATATTTGAATTCTGATTTCTAAAAATGGTAAGGATATTACTGTCAGTAAGTAGTGCTTTCCAATTATATCACTGAAAATCAGTTTTCCCAGAAGCACTGAAATGGCTGCCCTGTGTTTTCCAGGGTTTGAGAGCTGCACTAGTCTATTGAACCATAATTTAAAATGCTGCTCTGGTATTCATTCTCAGTGCCCTTTGGAAAAGTGCACGTTTACCTGAGGAGGTGTGCAAGTCATGGCATTTGTACAGCGCAAGAACACTGTAATTCCCTGCAGTCTTAAAGGATGGCTGCTGCTAGACAGGTGGGTCTCTGTGCACACACGGAAATGTACATCAGGTGCTACCACCACCAGCTCCTCAGGTAATACCAATCACTGTGGCTTCACTGAAGCAATTAGTCTGTTGCTTGTGAACCTGACCCCTAATGTGGTATTCTCGCACTTCAGACGCTCAGTCATCGTTCAGGCAAATGCATCTGCATCTGTACGCTTACATCTCCACCAGGATTCCTATGGATAGAGCCAGGGTTTCAGGGCTGGGCGCTGACACTACCAGGTTTCAGCTGTGCAGCTTGGAGTTTTCAGTTCTTCTGACAGAGGGAACTTGAATACCCAGACTTAGGTGTCTTTTTGAGGTCTTTTCTGTAAAAGGTTTTGTGCTTTTAGCTCAGAGCGGTGATCCAGCTAGCCTAGCGTTCAGCCGTAGCAGAAGCCCTGCAGTAGGCATGTTTGGAATAACTCACCCAGGGGAATATTTGTTGTTGCTAAATGTCATAATCTTGCTAAACAAAAACCTTTGAAAAATCAAGTGTTTGAATTTTGGGCTTGGTTGGCAAATATTTGTATGATGTAGCATTCATCTCTCAAGCTGAACAAGACAACCCTTTAAAAGTTTCTGTAACAAAAACAGAACAAGTTCAAACTGTGGGGTGAGATAGATTAATCAATTAATTTCATTGGATTCAACCAATATTTTAATAGACACAAATTGTTATGGAATAAGGGAAGAGACTGCAGACACTCCACACCTATTAATAAGTTTCACACTAATATACTAATATATGCAATGCAGTATATTTTTACTGATGATTTAGGATTTTTTTTTTTCTCAGGATCAGTTGCATTTACAATTTTTAAAAAGAGCATTTTCCATCCAACAACAAATCTATACCAGCAAAGGCAAAAACAACTGGCTGTGTCAGATAAAGGAAGTATTTCTTTTCAAATGAGTAAAATACCTATTTTAAGAAATCTTGTTATCCAGGACACTGTAATTATGATGTAATTACAAAGGTCTAAATTCAAAATACCTTTGAACTTGTCTATGTAATCTGTGTAAAATAAGGCACCAGTCTAAGAACACTGTTGTAACTCTGCCTAACAGTTATGAATTGTATTTAGCCACTGCTTTTTGAATGTTTATTGTTTTGCTATGACTTTCCTTTAATATTTTGCTGTGCCAGCATTTGTGAATGCCAGCACTGGAAACTAAGTGCTGTCATATATTTGTGAGTAAAATCAATCTGTAATTTTCTCTTGATAGTGATGCAGGCTTCTTACCAAATAAGACAGAACTGCCATGGGCACCCAGTCAGTTCTTAGTGTGTCACTGCTACTTGGGCTCCACGTTACACCAGGCTCATGTCAGAGGATCGAGCGCGAGTAGTCCCCTTCCTGGCTGTGAACGCGTCAGGGAGAAAAGTGAACATGGGTGGACAGAAGCCTGTGTGGCTGCAATGTGCCAGTGTGTGGCAACCTCCAGCTGTCTTTTCTGAGACCCTGAGCTGAGTGTTCTCAGCTAATTTTCAAGCAGCTTTTACACCTCTCCAAATCAATGCATGGAGACTGGCCAGGTAAGGAACAGTAGAGAAACTAGAGACCGCCTTTTCAGGCAACTTCACAGACACCTGCTGTGAATTGCACTTTCTTTGCAATTCAGATGCTCTACAGACTCTGGCTTCTCATTTTTACTTTGTTTCTGGCTTGCACATTGGTAGTGTTACACCCTGTCTTTTAGTGTGCCTGGGACTTTGTCATTGCATAAGGAAGTGTGATTCTGATCTCCTGCTCTGCAATGAACCTTCTGAGGTACAAATACCTGTCAGAGCTTGGTAAGAGCAACACAAATAATAATGTCCAGCTGCATTGGCTTCAGAGGCTCTGTGTATGGGTATCTGGCTATGAAATTCACATCCCTTTGATCTCTTAAATCAGATCTATATTTAATATATCCCTGTTTCCTTTTGTTAGCAGAACTGCAACGTGTATCATCATTTTAAATTTGACTCTCTAATCCTGTATGGATCTTCTCAATACTGTCCTAATGGATGTTGTGTGCAGACTTCATTTTAATGTTACATGAGCCTTTTTGCCTAGATTCACTGAGCTGTTCTTACTGAATATTGCACAGATTAGGTTTAAGCAAGATCTGTTCAAGTGAAAGGAGCTGAAACACACATTAAAGTGAGATACTGAGTAGGACAAAAATCCAGGAAGTCTCTATGTTCCTGAACTGGACTCTTCACGTTAAACAGATTTTAAGCTTTAGCTGAAATTACAGTAAAAATTTCATAACTAGCATGGTGTCAAGGGGATTTCAGCCTTGTATTGAAAATCGATTCCCATTTTTTAAGTGGGAATTAATTGAAATACATGCTTTCCTCCTGTCTCTGTACATAGATGAATTTAGGTCTGTAGAAACAGATGTTCCCTAAAATGTATCCTGCACGTTGAGCATCACAACATCATAAGTGCTTAATGTTACAACTAGCCAAAAGCACAAGACATTTATTTTCATTTATAGCATTTCACTACTCACAGTGTTTCTTGTAATGACATACAGCATGTATGTTAATGAAAAGTGAAACATCTTACAGTCAGTGTCATTAGAGCTGTAACATGCATTAGTCAAAAAGAACCTGATAATGTATTCTCAGAAGTCCAGAATTCTTCCCAATGCTGAATTCTTTTCTGGCTTTCACTGTCACTCTCTAAATAACTATATTTGAATTGTGTTAAATATTAAGCCACCAAAAAAAAAAAAAAAAAAAAAAAAAA